>VUYV01000287.1:0-336831 GCA_008711295.1 Anarhynchus alexandrinus | reverse complement strand
AAAAAAAAAAAAAAAAAAAAAGAGTTATAAAATGGGAGACTGTGTATGGGTGGCAAAACCGGGCGCTAGGTAAATGTGCAGAGCAAGAATATGCCTATTAAATAGGCAACAGAGAATTAGAGGAAACCATTTCAGTTTACATTTAAGTATATTATGGGACTGTTTATAGGGCCCAAAAGAACTTTCCGAGCATTAACACATGCAGTATGAGACGCAGAGGTGGTAGAATCTATATAAAGGTGAATAGACATGTAAAACCAGAATAACTTGTTAGCATTTACATTGTTGCTGCCTTGAGGCTATGGCAACTATTTCACCCACCTTTTAGAAATTCATTCAGCATTTTTTTTTCTGTGGGGTGGATTAAAAGACAGCCTTTCTTTAAGGTCAGGGAACAATGTCAATGATAAATCAAGCTAATCTTATGCTATTCTTTCAGAATAATGAAGGACACATGGGAGAACCCTATAGAAAAAGGTGCTGTTACTAATAATGGATTATGAAAGGCAGAGGGGAAGGTTGGGTTTATGTTCTTTTTCCTTCTCTTTAATTATAAAGATCAGATGATGTATATCTCTCTGGATCTATACATGTATGTCGTGGTAGATATTAATCTCTTATCACCCTTTCCTACGCGACTCCTCGGAGTCTCCAGACTTCTGGACAAAGAAGAAGAGGAGAAAATTATGACAACAGAAAAATCTATGCAAATAAATCCCGAGTAATGAGAGGGAAGGTGAGTTTTATTCACACTGTTTGGCTCTGACTTTTAACTCAAGTACTGAAAAACACTCAGGAGAAAATTTATCTCTCTGTCTTTCTTTGGGGCAGAAAAAGTTCAAAGCGAACATGTGAGGTCTCTGATGACTCCTCGAGCAAAGCTATAAGAGAATTAGCCATCCTGGTAGCTTAAAGGTGAAAAAAAACCCAAGAAGAAAATTCCTTCCTCTTACACATTTTATCAGGCATTTAAACTTTTTCATAAATTGAGAAACATGCCGATTAACAGTTTATCTTTTAAAACGTTCTTATCTAGATTTTTTGAACAAATAGAGAATTGGATGGGCATTCATCCATCTTTTTATTACTTTTTTCCCACATTAGGGAATGCTATACATTTCCACAAGCCGTAACAAATGGTCCCATTTGCTGTGGGGTTTGCTCTCAGCTGGGACACAGACTGTGCTATGTCTTTACTACCAAAAAGTTGTGTGTTTTAAAGCAGGGGAATCAGTATGCATTACTATCCTGCTCTAAAATCCCAGCAGCGTCAGATACAGTTTTTACTACACTGTACCTCAGCAAGGCCAGCACTGAACTTTACAAGAAGAGATGACTTTACCCAAGTATTTTGGGATAAAACCAGGAAAGATTTTTTTTTTAACCCTCTTTTGTGGGGAGTGGCGAGATCTACGGTAGATCAGAAACAGAGGGAGTCTGTTGACTCATCCTGTACAGCACTGCATCTTGACTCTCATGATGTACCCACTGAATGGATTCTGTAAGTTTAAAATAAGGCCAGCTTTTCAACAGGTGTGCATTGCTATGAATCCCCTGAAGTCCATGGAGCTGTGGTACTTACAGTAGTTGAAACCTTGACCTTTTAAACTTTTGCCTTTGTCTATCCACATCACTGCTTTTCCCTTTTTAGCTGTGTATGAAAGCATAATAAAATGATTTTTTTTATAGCATTTAATTACTGCTTACATTGACCAAGAAAGCTTGAACGCTCTGGATTTATTCACACATAGGATTTATTCAACACTTAGGGTTTATTAATTTTATCATTGAACCTTCATGGCTATTAGAACTTAGTCCATACCTGGAGGGACACACCTATGAAATTTAAATGGCAAACCCTGTTGCTGGAGGTGTTCCTTGTGCCACAGAAAGGGTCCTGTTTCCAGTCTGTTTAAACCAGCTCTCCAAACTAAGACATGTTGATAAAAGGCACGCATTTTGCTTGAACTACTTCATCTCTATTCGGGGTTTGCTAGACGTATCAGTTGCAGGTAAACTAACAAAATTCTTCCATAGATCAGCTTCTTGCTTCAGTCTTAAAGCAAAGCCCCCATAAAACTTTTAGACTTGAATAAAAAAGGAAGAGAAAGGAGATATTAGTGATGTCTGAGTTCGGCTGCTGTCATGTAAGTCAAGTAAAAAGAAATTACACCTACTCTGGGTGGAACAGTGATTCAGATCGTTCACCTTTAAGCTGAAGAGCCTCTAAAAGAAAATTTGGTTCTATTTCTAAGTGGATGTGTGTGGGAGACTGACATTAACACCTTGCACTGAAGAAACTATTCTCTCGGTCCCTTTTCACAGCTGACTAAACACAAACAGCGCTGGTTTAACAAAGAGCCACAGACGGCAGGACTGATTATAGCCCACGCTGAATGAGGAGCTTGATGCAACAAGGTAAATGAAGGTCAGATTAATCACGGATCATATTTCCCCAACCCACCGAAGCCCTTACAGTGCACTATACATGTCATTGTGCTACTTTTCTAGAACGTGAGCCCAAAGCCTGGATTCTCCACCAGCCTCATTAGCCCTTGGAGCAGAGTCTGCGGACTTTGAGGTCCATACCCGTGCCACCTCTACTGCACGAGCGGTCAGTGTAAAAATAAATTAAAAGAGCAAGAGAGCAGTACAATTTTTGGAGGTGTCGGTATCTCTTTCGTAGCTATGTTGCCGAGCAATATTAACCACGACATGAAAGATTCCTTTTTTTACAGGGCAGGTGTGTACTTTAAAAGATCACTTGACAGTTACCTTTGATAGACGTTCTAGTAGCTTAGGTCACCTAATTTGGGCTCCAAGTTGGAGGTAACGGCTAGCATAAATCTTTAATTTCCCTGCTCTGGTATTGCTTTAAGATAACGCTATCTGCTCCATTACATTTTTCCCCAATTACTCTACGAGGTTTGACTGCATTTAAGGAGATAAGAGCCTCAGGAAAAGCTTTTGACATTCAAGACTTCAAGCCAAATATTTTTATTAAGATCTCTCTCACACCGTGAATATTAAGTATTTATAGCCGTACTGGGGCAAGAAGAAGGCAGTGCTCAGGTACTTCAGCTGGATTGTTTCTATAAAGTTGGCAGACCTTCTGACTGCTTTAATGACAGCATAACTCTGTTCACTTCACATGATCCAGAAAAAAATATGAGTGGCCATTTAACCTCTATTTCTTTGTTTCCCAAATCTTCCTGAAAACTCCGAGTAATCACGGTAATATAGCTGAAAGCAGCCAAGAGGCGCGTGTCCGCGTGCCGCCACAGGGTGCCCTGCGGAATCTCCTACAGGGCTGGAGACAGCAACTGCTGCAGAGGGGGGACGATGGCTTCTACGACTCCCAGCAGTCACACTGCCTGTGATATCTTTGTCTGACTCTGCGCTGCTCAGGGTAGATACACCCAGATGTTGTCTTGGCAGGCACTTTGTGTACATTGCCCATTTAAATCAGAAATGGAAATTTAACTTCAGGCTAACAAATGTAGGGCAAGTTTGAGGAAAAAGGTTGGAAGCCTCTAACATGACCATTATAAAGGCTTTTAAAATATTTACTGAAGTTCCTTTGGTTTGGCCTAAAATTGTCATAGATTAAGAGTATCAAAAAGCATCCAGGGATGACCACAATGGTGATTTATTTTTCATGAAAAAAAAAAACAACCAAAACCAAAACCCCAAAACCTCAGGATTTCCAGCGTGCATTTTGGAGACAGTCTTTTGAAAGTACTTGCCTAGGAGTAGAGGAAAGGAAGAGAAAGAGGCCAGAGAAAATGAAACATAAGCAAAAGGTTGAGCATAGCTAGGTTTCAAATCAGAATGGTTTAAGGTGCATGAAGAGATAGGAGTCAGGTTCATAGCCACAATATGAATGACTTAAAAAAATACGATGAAGTGCAGAACATACTAGCTCTCTCTAAAAGGAAGCTGACAAAAAATTACAGGGAAGATAAGTGGGATGTGTCACAGGTAAAAACAATAATTACGAGAAGGCTGGGAGACTATTAGTTGGCAGAATTTTCTAGGACAATTTTGCTTTGCAGGCATCCCTTCGGTGGCCGTAGGCATTTTCTGCTTTGGCTGCAGTTTACTCAGATGTGTAATGGAAACAGGAAAAGATACTCGATAAAGTTAAATGCAGTCTTTTGAAAAGTGTGAAAACAAGTATGCATAAACCATGGGCTGCTTTTAAAGTCCAATGGAAAATGCATACATTCAGGAAATGGTATAAATTGGCATAACTATATTTGATGGGAATATGGCAATTTACATTAGGTATTTGGCTCTTTTTTGCTCATGTCGTACCAAGACTTTCGTGCTCTCGGGGGGTTTTATTAAAACGCTGCTAGCTATTTATTGAACCCCACCCGGCAGGGTTCAAGTGCTTCTTCAGAGATGCTGGAAGTCCTGAGTTGACACTGCAAACAATACACCTCTGAGTCTTTCAGAACTGGCCAGAGCATGTTTTTCACTGTAGAAGAGCAGACTCTTCGTGTTCATCTTAAATAAAGCTGATGTCTTGCATTTTGTTTGATAGTTTCACTTCTAATGACCTTGATGCATTAAAGTGAGAGATTACTAATGAGAAATATGAAGAGCTGAGAGTACCAGAAAGCATATGTGGAACAAAAGGACAGACACATCGGCTTTGGGGCTATATAAGTCCCTTTGGACAAGGACTGCTTCTTCTGTTTTTATTTGATTAACACCTAGCATGCTTAGGCCTGGCTCTGCAGCTGCACTATTTATCAGTTTTCACCACTCAAATAAAGTAATAAAACGTGTGTGCACGTATGAAACTTCTAGCCACATCTTAATCTGGTATCTAATTTAGAGCGTAAAAGTAAATCCTAGTAAATGAATGGAGCTAGCCGTGTGTTTTTGAACACTGCCAGAACAGAACGATTGAGGACGGAGGTATTGGCGACCCTCTGAACTCATTAGTTCTCGGGTTGGTCCCTACAGGCAGGGCACATACTGTGGCATGAAGGGATGAATATGGGAAACTCTTGACCCGCTGTTGAGCCAGGACACTTCTCCTGGACCTCCCTAGCACGGAACGAAGGAGGAAGCTGAATAAGGTGATATCAATCCCCATCAGTCCCCACCTGCACAGCATTTATAGGAAAGCTTATTTCCCAGAAGAGAGGGTTTTATCTGAGATCGCAATACTAACTTAGAACCACATCATGATTTCATTAAAAAGCTTGTACTACATGGAGTTAATATGGAAAGGATTGAAACCTGGGTCACTTATAGATACAAAATGGAGTTATTATTAGGAACATGTAAAAAAAGCCTGGCCTTTTTATTGGGCTCACCAGAGAGTGGCTCCATCTGATGAAAGATCATTCTAGACGCTGATATCACATCTGTGCTAATAATGTGTGCAGATGACAGAGAAATTGGCAGGGTAGTAAATAAGCAAAAAAAGTTACCCGTGCTGTGCAAGCTGAACGGCTTAATTAGGTTGTCACCATGAGCAGGATGTGTTTTAATAAAACTAAACAGAAAATAATACACGAGGAGCACAATTGCAAGTTCTGGTTTGAGGATGGGAGACCATCTTGGCAAGCAGTCACACAGGGATGTATTCAAGTAATCTGTGGTAATTGCCTCGAGGTGAATGCTCAGAGGAACTCCACGAACAAGAAAGCAAATGTCTCATGGGCATCTGTAGATATCTCGGATCTTGGAGATACAAAACAGGGCATCCAGTAGAGAAGTGGCTGTGCCCATACATGTAACGCTGAGTGTAAAATGTTATGTCCAAGCGGGATAGTTGCATTTCAGGAGGAAACTGGACATTTGAGAAAAAGACAAAAATACAGCCCAATGAGGTAAAAACTACTAGGCAAGTCTCATTATATGCAAGGAATTAAACTTACAAGTTTAGAACAGAAGATCACTATGGATAGACATTTAAACACAGAACAGCTATTTGGTGGTGTGAGCTTTTTGACCTTTCCATAAAGGCATAATAAAATCTAATCACTGGGAAGTGGAGTTTGAGAAATGGAACTTCAGAATAAGATGTAATTAAGATGATTAACTCCCGGTATCATCTTTCTGCTGGATGCGCCATTCTGCCATCATGGTTTTGCGCCTCAAGATATTATGAGAAATTTATGTCCAGCCACAATTTCAAATGTGACTTTAATTTATGGAAGAAAATCTGCATGTTCTGATTAAACAAAGAAGCCAACATAACTAAGAACTACCTCTGTATTAATTAAACAGCGTTTGTCCTTATCTACTTGTTAATGATGATGCCAAGCAGTTAATGCAAAGGATCACACAATTGCAAGAAACAAAGCATTACTCTTTAAATCTTAAAACCCCCTAAAAGTAAACATAAACGAAGCCTACAATAATATTCTATTACAAATCCATCACTGGTCCAAACTAAAATACTCATTTAATGAACAGAAATATCTAACCACATTAACTGTTTGGATGTATTTTGGCTTGCTTTGTGTTAGAGCATATTTCACACCTCAAATGGATCCATCAACTGTTTACTTCAGAATGCCAGGCTTATTATGTCCACTGTTTTTTTACCAGCCTATAAAATCTGTTTGTCTTTTACATTTTAAGGAAATAGAGAGAGTTTCGTAAACACCATATGCACTACTAAAGACAAAACTTTCCACATTGTCAGGAGTCTTTGTTTCTTGCTGTTGAAATAGACCTTGGGTCAAAATTTCTAAAAAAACCCCAAACAACCCTCCCTAGAAATACATTAAGGATGGAGTAACCTTTGCAGGTAACTTTTGTGGAGGTGTACGAGAATTTCTTCCTATGGTATGACCCAGCTGGTAGGCCATTTACCCTTTTAGCAGAGCAATCATTACAAAAAACGTTGTGCTGGCATGGCAGATACTAGTTAATATGTTGTTAATGTGTATGTCACAGTATTCAACTTATTCTTTAGCATCCACATGCATCTAAATAAAAGGTACGGAACCAATATGGTGTTTCATTCGCTGCTGGGAGCCAGGCTGCTGAAGGAAGTAGCTTTAGCAATAATAACAACACCAAGAATAGGCTGTTCTGGTAATGCCACCAGGTGGGTTACCTCCCGCTTCATCACCCAGCTCCCCTGCATCCTTACTATATCTGCTCCTGATGGGAGATGTGAGATCCCCATAGATTTAAAATTCCCGCGTTTGAAATTGACACCTCCATTGAGCACCCTCAGTGAGAGCTGGACATGTTGGTTGACTTCCTCTAGCAAATTACTAATTTACATTATTTGGGTATTAACCTGACTTATAAGATGAAAACTACTTGAGTCAGCACCATGACACCTATTCTTTAATTGTCCATGGGGACAAAAAAGATAAAAGATAATTTTTCAACTAGAAGTACTCCTGTGTGATTGCTGTATTTGTTGTTATTGTGGTTTGATAGTCTGTGTTTTTGTGAATGATAGAACATGAAATTTGACATAGTAAAATACATTAAAATCTGTCCTTAAAAGTTATAAATCATTACATTAATTTAGCTTGGCAAAGAGGGTTAAAGAGAAACTCAATGCGTGTGTGTGATTGTATGCACATGCACACGCATGTGTGCGTGTGTGATTGTAGGGGACTTGTGTGTTAACATTTCTGATAGAGGGGTATTTATCTAACAAACCACAGTCAGACAAATCTCTGCTTTAAATAGGACTGTGACCATAAGATAAGGCACGTAAAAAGCTGTCTCGCTATCCGGTACTATCAGGGCAGAAACATGAAATTCTTATGCTGAATTGCTCCAGCAAACACATTCTTAGCAATACACAGTGCTGGAGAGCTAGAGCCAGAAAAATTTAGAATAAAAATAAGAGGCACAGTTTGTGTAGTGAAGTTAATTAACCACTGAAACTACTTAATAAAGGATAGTTGAGTCTTCAGAACTTGACATTTCTGATCAGAATGTACAGTGTTCTCCACAATATATCCTAGCTTAGCTCAGGATTATGAGCTTATGGTAAGAATCTATGGGGAGAGTCTGATCTCAACATAAGGACATGAGCCTGTTGGAGCTGGTCCAGAGGAGGGCCACAAAGATGATCAGAGGGCTGAAGCACCTCTCCTATGAAGACAGGCTGTCAGAGTTGGGGTTGTTCAGCCTGGAGAAGAGAAGGCTCTGGGGAGACCTTATAGCCCCCTTCCAGTACCTAAAGGGGGGCTACAGGAAAGACGGGGAGGGACTCTTTGTCAGGGAGTGTAGCAATAGGATGAGGGATAACAGTTTTCAACTGGAAAAGGGTAGACTTAGATTAGATATTAGGAAGAAATTCTTTGCTGTGAGGGTGGTGAGACACTGGAACAGGTTGCCCAGGGAAGTTGTGGGTGCCCCATCCCTGGAAGTGTTCAAGGCCAAGTTGGATGGGGATTTGAGTAACCTGATTTAGTGGGAGGTGCCCCTGCCCATGGCAGGGGGGTTGGAACTAGATGATCTTTAAGGTCCCTTCCAACTCTAACCATTCTATGATCTTTCTATGGGATGATCTTTTGCCATTAAAAATGTCCAAAATAATTATTTGAAATACTGCTGACAAACGTGCGGACTGTGGCCAGTGTCTGAGCACTGCAACCCGTGCATGCCCCCAGTCTAGCTTGGTGGAACCTCATCTCATGTCCTGGCTTGTGATGCCTTGCCGAACTCACACAGAGTGGCTGATCTCAGCCCGTGATGTGGAGAAGCAACCCAACCAAAACTGCCGATGTTCCAGTTTACATCTTTTTTGAGAGGAAATGCTGTATTATTTTCATCAAACGTAGGCATTGATAAGGAAGCAACTTGCTGGCTCTGAGTGGGAGGGAGGATTTGATGACCTCCAGAGGTCCCTTCCGACCAACATTTTTATGCATCTGTGAGTTTGCTTGCTCAGTATTACTGAAAATATACACATAAAATATGCACATTCTCAGGCCAGTCCCTAAATCTGAGTACAGTCACTGAAGTGGGTTTTTTTTGTTGCTTATAACCTCCATGAGTAGAAGTTAGTCTTACATAATTAGTACTTTACACGACATTCCCAAGTAAGATAATTCAGACTTTGATGACAAAAGGTTGGCAGTTTCCTCCACGCTTATGTGGAGCTTCCTCATACAGTCTTGGAAAATTTCAGACATACCTGAAAGGAATGGTGGATACAGGTTTTTATAAACTCTGGAAATTGAGATTTTTTAAAAAAATATTTGTGTGTCTAATTCTGGAAATAAAAATTATAAAAAAGTTTGCTTTGAAGTGCCATACTTGACACTGTTTTTAAGTTTTTCTTATTAAAGTTATTTTAATGTTTTGTTGAAAACAAGAACAAACTTTTCTTGCCTATAATACAGTTATGAAAATATTTAAAAAGAAATTTTACAGTCCAAATAGCTGGCACAGAATATTACTTTAAGCATCTGTATTTCCATTTGTGCTTTGTGTATCCTTATACTCACAGAGTCAAAAAAACAATGCAATGTGGTCATTCTTTGATGGGCAGATCTTCCAAGAAGCACAATCAAATTCAGGTTTTTTTGTATCATCATTGTTTAAAAAAACACTAGTTGTAGCGTGGATTAAGTAGGAAATCAAAGGCAAAATGGGACACATTCCTGCATGAGGAAACACACAGGATATTAAGTTAACTCCAGACTAAAATAAAGACAGTGAATCGTATGTGAGAATGAAATACAAATAGAAAGACTTTTCTGTAATTGTCGAAA
Organism: Anarhynchus alexandrinus; assembly: GCA_008711295.1. Lineage (NCBI taxonomy): Eukaryota > Metazoa > Chordata > Aves > Charadriiformes > Charadriidae > Anarhynchus > Anarhynchus alexandrinus. The sequence continues at coordinate 327,109 of VUYV01000287.1, read as the reverse complement.
AATATTTTCTTTTATATATGTGTATATTTAAAACTCTCGCTGTTTTAATATCCATGAGAGAACTAAAGGTGCCTGGGAAAATAAATCATGTGAGAATTTCAGTACTGGCTGCTGCAGAGCCCAGAGGAGGTTTGGACAAAGCTTTGGAAAAGTGAAGTGTTGTGGAAAATATTACAGTGTTGTGGAAGAAGTAATAGTTTATTAAACATAAGGCCTGCAAAAATGAAATGATGTGTGGTCTGGCAAATGTTTTCTTTTTAAAGTTATGCATCCTGCTCATCCAAAAATATGCTAGAAGAACCCAGAGCTAGTTGAGGACCAGCAGCTGTACGTGCCTGCTGAGCACAACAGTCAGAGGGAGTTAATGAAGATCTGCCCTCGGTGCTTCTCTGATGCAGATTACAGCCATTTTTCTTCTACAAGTAGAATAATAGTGATGAAGAAACGTTTTCAGAGAAATGCTGTATAATTCCTAGGATTTATTTCAGAAAGGATTACCAGTATTTACTGCTCTGTTAAAAAATTGACGTTATGTTCTTAAATTACCTGTAGTCACAACACCAATGCTTTGTGTTACCACCTTGTTTCAGGATAATGATCTGTGCCCCAAAGCACGCATATATGCTGCTGTTGTCCACCGACCTCATGCATGTATCACTGGGGCGAGGACTGAAGACCCCCTAAAGTAAGACCAAAAACTGGGGCCACCATGAGCGCTCGTCCCCTAAATCGCACGTCCGCAGCACAAGCCCACCTGAAGAGCACGTAAAGCAAATCCATAGTTGTGGTACCGCAGAGCGAGCACACAGTTAGTTTGTATGGTTGGCAGCTGACAGCGTTATGGCAGAAGAGCAGGACACATTCTCCATTCCTGTAGCTCTTAAAGAATCAGCTAGTGTCACCAGAGTCCCTTGCAAAAGCTACTCTTATTTAAATAGCAGTTGCTATGAATGAGCGCTGGTTCGTTAAGTTGAAACATTTGCTGTAACGTAATTTTCAATTTATAAATGGAAGAATTTCCCCCTAACATTCCATAAAGAAAGAAGTTATGGTCCTTGTTTTCTTTTGAACCACCTTGTCAAAAATAGTTTTAGATGACTTCAGAAGCCTTTGTTCCAGGTTTGTGTGGATCTTCACAATGATTATACTGTGGCAAAGCCAGTTGGTGTGCTGGTGCAAATGAATTTTGAACACTTCATTAAACAAATAGGAACATGTGATGAAATGAATGACGCATTGCCAGAGCCTGAATTCCACAGCGAAAGCTCCTTGGGGCATCTCACAGAAAGCAGCCTGTTCCTTATTTCTTGACCTCTCCCGCACAACCAGCTGCAGCAGGAGTTTGAGATGAGAATGTGATAAAAACTGAATGAGAGCAGAAGGGGATACCGAAGTGGAAGAACTGCTCTTCAGAGCCTAAAGGGGAACCCTAAATAATTGACATAAATGGCTGGTGTGTCTGAAGACAGCAGGTGCTGAGTGGGCTAGATATATATCATTCCCTAAATAAAATTCATGTCAGGAATTAAAATTAGACTGTCATCCTGAAAGTATATTCTTCTAGTGTTGGCATTAAAAAGCCAGCTATATCTTTTCCGTCATCCAGTGTTAATAAAAAATGATTACATTCATGAGCAAAATAATAAAAAATATCCAAAACTTTTAGACAAGCATCAGCTTCTTTATCTCTGCTTTGCAAAAGCCAATTGTTTCAAAGCTGCAATTGTAAATGCAGCACCTCTGATGTCAGCTAAGTCACTTGGTCAGATTAAGTAACATCGTAGCTGAATTGCAAATCTTAAATCTCTTTCCAGAAGCGAAGACTCTGTAAAGGAAATACAAGAGGTTTTCGGGATGGCTGTTGTCATCTGCTGTTGACACCAGCTTAGGCCTGGCATTGCAAAACAGTCTAAACTAGCACAGCAATCCTTTATGCATTGCGTTAGAAAAGGGTTTTCCTCAGTAGGAAGACAAAGAAAGAATTCAGCAATTCCCTTCTAGACTTACTTGCCCTCTTTATCACTGAATAATTGATGAAGATAGTTGAACAAAATCATCTCCAGCTGAAGCTTCAAGAGAGAAGAAAAAGTGGCAACATTTTCTTTAAACTAAGGAATAGGTTCGTTTTCATTAAGTAATGATGAAACAACAACCCCGTTACAAACCGCGATGCAGGCAGCTCTGGTGGCCGGCGTTGGCTGCTGGCGCTTTGCTTGCTCAAGAGGGTTAGCCAAAAAAGCAGCCAGCACAACGACGCTAGAGCCCCAGGTGCAGTTCAAAATGAATGGGGGTGGCCACGGTCACGCCGTAACCCACTCCTGTGGACAAAATTACGAGCACTGCTTGATCCTAATACAATCACAGATGTCTATACAGAAACGTCATTACTCCAAACATTTTGGTGAGGGTCCCATTGGCAAAGGCCTCACGCTTTCGATAGCCTGGGTGCACCCTGACACCGGGGATTGCCTCTCCGGTCTGCCCTGCCTTCTTCAGCAGTGTGCGTGTTCATTTACGTAAGAGTTTGGGACCGTCTTACCACAGACCTAAGGTTTGAGTGCGTGAGATGATAGAAAACTTTCTTCTGCCCTTTAGTTCAGAGACGTTTAAAACTAAACAGAACAAAACATTTGAGATGTTGCAATCAACAATTTTGTAATCATCAATCATTACAGCAATGGGCTTCAAGACACAGTGAGAGGCATTTTTTCAACACCAAATTATCACAATTTAGGCAAGGAAAAAGAGCGACTATGCCATGTTTCCCTAAATCTCCAGTCACAGTGGTTTGGGTTATGGCCAGTCGATTCATTTAAGCATACTGTGAGAATCTGCAGAGTTGCAGGCCCATCTTTAGGAAGAATTTTTTGTTTCTTCAAGTTAAATTTTAGGTTCAGTGCATTAAGAAAGGCACATTATTGTGGCAAATTGTTAGTGTCCTTCATTTCTCCGTTTTTCAGATCGTTATAAGGCTGCACGCAGGGTGTTGTATGTAGCTATTCTCCCCCCTTTATGATTCACTATTTCCTGCACTACTTTCTTGTTGCAAACCCACATGTTTTACAGATTGTAATTAACTAGATTTCATATCATTTCTTTGTATTCATTTCAAGTCTTTCTTTCCATTTTCTGTACAGTGAAACTGTAAACATCTTTCATTTTATACCGATTTTAGATCTAATAAAAACAGGGAGCAATAAGGCTATTGTTACAAAATTAATGAAAAGAGATCCCCCTGTAGATAGCAACGAAGTGGAAGAAATTAACATAAAACTCTCATGAAAAGAATTATTTTACTGTATAAAACGTCTATTTTGCAGCACCTACAATTGAAATAGCACTTCAGACTACGAGCCCAGAGAGTTTACGATTTCATTTCAGATGCACGGCAAGTTAGAGCTTGCTTCCAAGAGCAAAAGGCTTTTGAGGGATGCAGTTAGGGGACACGTTACTCACTGGTGCCAGGGGGGCAGGTTGCACGCTGGAGTTCTGTTGTCTGTCAGCTTCCTGCAGATAAGCTCTGTTGGAAAAACTGAATTTTAGGTTGCCAATCTTTGCATTGCTCTGTCACAGCAGTAGTAATGTGGCACACCTGGATAGCATTTTGAGAGATGAATAAGGGAGAAGCAGAAATGAAGGGTGAATTTTTATGAGGTGGGGACAGATCTGATATCAAACAGAAAATTTCCCAGCTCTTTAGGGGAGGTATGGGATGGCGACATAGCAAGCACTGGCCTGTCAAGCATATTTGCTCTTGAAAATTACTTTAATAGTCTCCATTGTCTACATCCTCAGTCCGTGTTGCCACAGTCCCCCAAAAGAGTGACGAGCTGAGAGAGGGAGTTGTTAGGAGTGCATGGCTAAGCTACGAAAATAAGAAGAGATTAAAGGGCAACGTAGGACTGTTTGCTCTGTCAGAATTTCTGCTGATGACAAACAGGAGTTTTTGCCTATGTGAGGCCGTCAGGATTTGGCCTAGTAATTTACAGAAAGAATTAAGTGGATGAGATCAGAATCCACTCCCAGTTACACAGCAGTAAATTCAGAGTAACTTTATTCCCTGACATCATTGGAGCTACTCTGGATTTACACCAACTTCAGCCAGAGCTTATAATGGTCTATTGAGAATTTAAACTTCATGCCTGAATGTGCAAGAGTGAGAATTGGCTGAGTTATGCAGAGCTCGGCACAGACAATCGTGTCCAAAGATAACACTAAAGAGGAGCTTTTTGCTGCCGTTCTTATTGTGCTTCTTGCACTATTAAATTCTGCTCCTGTTCCAAATGTATCTCTAGGAATGGAAGACTTGCAACTACAAATGGACTATAAATTATTTATTGTTCCTGAGCTTATTCTCAGGATAATATCCTAGGGCCCATAGTTATTAATTCTGCATATTCCACAGATGGGTTAGATGACCCACTAGGCTCTTCAAATGTCAATTTGTTCGTTCCTAGAATCCATTATAGCAAAGATGTACAGGATAGTCCTTAATATATTATCATAACACTTTGTATTGGTGTGTTAAATACTTCTTTAATAATCAGTGGGCGCAGTACCTCTGCTTCCCATGCTTGCAGATAAACCCTCCATAAATTTTTGAAACCCAAGCTCTCCAGAGGAGAGAAGCAATGAACATCCTCTTTGAAATCACCTGTATTCTTCAGCTCAACGCCAGCTGAGGATGCGAGGAATTAAAAATCAAGTCCATTATGGCTAGATGTTCACATGCATGTGTGTCGTATGAGATGTGAGCCAAGAAAGGATCATCTAGCGAGGCAGCCTTGTGAAATAAGATAGCTCTATCTCTATCACGTGTCTGATTTCCATATATCTATTTTTCCCTCCTGTTATCTCTAATATGTAAAAGCAGCTGTAATCTGTCAAACTAGGAATCCGAACAGAGAAGACTTTATTTAGGCAATGCTATTTGTGCCTCAGAAATTATTATCCTGAATGGAAAACCTGATTTATATGGGTTTTTATTAGCTGATGACCATTGGAATATTACTGCAGTCACATGCTGAATTTGCATGTGTATTTAGGTATGTATTTTTGATAGGCAAGGCACCAAGTAAGATAATATAGTCAAAAGAAGTTAGGCACAGCACCCATTTAGATTTCTTTCTGAATTTCACTAAGCACATATGTACCTTAGGCAACACTGTAAATCCTTTCCCTGACCTGCTCTTAACCATTAAGGGAAAGTATGTTTCCCCTAAGGAACTTAAAGTCTGTATTAATGGACATTCCTGAAGAGGTAGAAAACTGTTGAGATTTCTTCCTACAAAGTCACTAAAATTAAGGATGGGCTGTTGGGGGCAGGGAGGAAACTCAAAGAAGCATCTTCATTGTTTTCTTGTTCCAGTGTGGCTGAGCAGTTGACTTGGTTTTCTCAAGCAGCTCTGCTTCAATTTCCAGCTTGTGTGATATGGTGAAAGTTTGCTTTTATTTCAATAAATATTTTCTTTGAGAAAAATGACTCTTGGCGCAAGTTCCAGTCCTTTGCATTCTGAAGCAGCAATTAAGCAATTAAATTAAAGCCTGTAAATAGCAAATGTTTCCATTATAAAACCACTAGCAGCTCCACCTCTTTACGAAGTAGTGCGATAAAAATGCCTCAGAAATTCTTTGAAATCAGATCTCTGACAACTATCTAATCTCTAAGATAGTGGGAAGAACAGAGGTTATGTAAAATCCATGTATTCCTTCCAAACCAGAAAGCGCTCCGGTTTCCCAGCTACCTAAATTACCTTTGGAAAGTTTTATTTAGTATTACTGTCCTTAAGGCAGTGTGGTGCTTCAGGTGCTTCGGTACCATCAACTTTGGTTTTGATCACTTGAAGGAGATACATGTTAATTTTTCGTGTTTCATCCCACCTACTTTGTGGTCTTTGCCATCTCTTTCATTATACTCCAGATGTAAACAGATTCTCGCTGCACTGCTGCTCTTCTTTTGGTTCTGCTTTTTTTTTAAAACAGCAGCATTTTTGGCTTTGGCATCGACATGAGGATAATTACCATGTGGTCTCCATTTGCTTGTAGGCTGAAGACCCCCACCCTAGATCAAAAACAATTTCAGTTGCCTGAAACAGCACTTCCCAGCAAATGGAAATGATGCATATCTGGCAACTTTTCAGCGTAAAATGAGTCATCAAAACACACTGAGTGTAAGCATCTTCACCCTTCCTTCCCCCAGCTCTTAATCCAATAATGGCTAGGCACGGAATGGAGCTTCATCTTCAGCGTGTATACAAAATACATAGGGGTACAGAGATAAACACTTGATTGCGAGGCAGTCATATAATGAAAAAACATATAATTTGAATCAGATTGCGCTGAAATTAAAATTGCAACAAACTATTTGCCAGAGATTCAAACTGCGGAGAGAAAATTCACTCTTTTCCTAAATTCTTTTCCATCCTCTCTCCCTCTCTCCCTGCCTCCCTCCTCTCAGTGTAGGAGTTCTGCATTGCTGTTTGTTTATTTGGCTTCTGATAAAAAAAAAGATTGAAGAATCCCACTGCCACTCATACTTCAAGTGCAAAGCAAAATTAAAAAAAGAAAATGCTGTCAATGTTTCTTTAAAAATCTCAATGATTAAATATAATCTGCTCTAGGAACAGAAGTCAGAGGTGGTTCTGTAAATGCAAAGTAATATTCGGGGCTATACATAGAATAATTGTACGGAAAAGGGGAAGGCAAGGGAAAGGGAAGGGAAAGGAAGGGAAGGGAAGGGAAGGGAAGGGAAGGGAAGGGAAGGGAAGGGAAAGGAGCAAAAAGCTTTGAGGCTCAGAAAGAGAAATCAGGAGTGTACACATACCACTTAAAAATCTGAAATTTATAAAAGAAAGAATTCTTGGCATGGGTGCCTTAGAATCTGGGCAAGCACGTGACTACTACTACTGCATTAGACTCACACAAAGGTTCATTAGTGAAAGCCAGAAGAGCAGTGCCATCCCTGTAGATGACTCTCAATTCCTAAGGAAGGACTGGGTGGGTGTCAGATAGTGGTAAAAAAAGTGATCTTTAGAGCCATACCCAACAAGCCACGGTAATGGATGATGTTTCTAGCTAACCCCTATTTCTAGCTTCCAGCTTTGGTTGAGTTCATTATCAAGTTTGTGATGAATCAGTTCTGTAACTCTTCAGATTCCTGAAAGCTCCGATAGTAACTCAGGCAGAGAGGAGTGAGAAACCTGCGGTGGTTGTGGTCTGGGGAGGGCAAGTGAGGGTCCTGGCTGATCCTTAGTCCCTGTCAGCCACACTTAATGCCTTTGGTCTGTTTGACATGCCTACTGACAGACCTCTTTAAAATAGGTGTGATGCATTCATTCTGTTTTGCATCAGAAGTCCTATCGCCTTATTCACTCGGTACATGAACCTGCAGCAGTGTCTGAAAGGAAGGCTCAGCTGCAGAGTTCTTGGCTTGTGATGATTTATTTTTTTTTTAAATATATTTGCCTTTTTACACTTGATCAACATAACAATACAACTTACTAAAACTCAGTAATGATTGGGGAAAGCAGAAATAAGGCATCGCTGTATAATTTGGTTGCTCCTTTAGAGCACATTGGCAAATGTGGGGAAACTATTTGGCAAGAGACAAACAGACCTCAGTATGGCACACGTACCTACCTATATACATACACACTTCCATATTATCCAGCATCCACAACAACACTACACGCCCAAAAACCTGTGGTGGTGGACAAAGGCTATAAGACAGCCCAGGCTACTGCTTCCCCATGCTCTTTCTTGGCGCTGGCTCTGAGGGGAAGAGAAGCTGTGTCGCTGCACCAGCGTGGTGCCAACCCCAGGCTGATGCACTTGCACGCTGCCTCTCAGCTCCATCTTCAGATGGTGTTGTTGGCCCGGCGCCACCGGGGCCGGCAGAGCAGTGCCAGCAAGCAGAGCATGGGATTTGGCCTTGCATTTTTAATGCGGATAATTGGTTTAGACTACGAGATAGGAGCTGATGATCATCTGAATTGAGAAGATGAGCATCTTAAAAGATGCAGGAGTGCAGAAAGTGTATCTGTACAATTTTTAAAAAAGAAAGAGGATTGTTTTATTTTTCAGTCCCGTCTTATCGTCACTCTTTCCCAACCTGTAAACTTCTTTCCCTTTAGCTGGCAAATCTGAGTTTACAGGCACTTTGATTTTTTTATCTAAGTCTCTGTGCTTTGTTTTGAAATTACATATATATTTTTAAAACGTGTATCTCCTTGCAAGGCATAGTTTTGCCTCAGACTACGCGGGCACTTCATGTTTTCTCTTGTTATGGCTCACACTCAGTGTCAGAGCTATAAAAGCTGCTACTGTTAATTCACATTTGAGGAAGGAACAAAGGGACCTTTCTGCAGCCCGTGCACCTGGAATGTGAAGCGAGAATGGTGACTTCTGCAGCCTGCTTCTGCCAGGTGGCAGTCCCTGGTTACATCGCAAAAGCAAGAAAAAGATTGCGAAAATGTTAAGGTGTTGGCTACATTATATTTTAAGGCACTAACCTTGCTTTATGTTGGTTGCCTGTTTCATTTTTAGGTTTAAAAGCCATACTGTTTTGAATGGCTTAGCCATCCATCAAGACAAAGCAAGAAAATTGTCAGCTCCTATCGGATTTTGCAGCAATGCTAAGCTATGCTAATTGTAAAGTTTCTGTAGAATTTGTGTTATCATGATGCAAAATGCAGACTGTACTTTTAACAGACAGAAAAAGAAAAGCTCCCTTAATGGGTTTAGATGAAACAAAAAGATATCAAAAATGCATTTGTGTTTCTGCCAAAGCTAAATACAACAGTTACTTGTTTCCTCTAACAATACTTAACATTCATCTTTTTTCAAGGACTTTACAGCATTACGTAGCTATCACTAAGACAGTGCTCAGAGCAGATTAGGCAAAAGGAATATGTAGAGACCAGTTGCCCTTGCTTACCCCCAGGAATCGGTGTGATAGCAAAATCCGAGGCTACAATATTTTCAAATGCGTTTAAATTTATTCAAGTTTTATCTTCTCTTATAGAAGCATTGTACACTTGAGCTGATGGTTTTGCGCTACAATATTGGAAATAGCATCTAGCTCACCTTCCTGTTGAATTGGTACTGAAAAGAGCTCGCGTGCCAAAAAAAGGCCAGAAAAACCTGCTATGTGGTTTTAGAAAGCACCGTTGAGATCTGGCAGATACAAAGATCTAAGAACAGTTCTGGAAGCTCTAGTAAAAGACTTTTACTTTAGTTCTGAGGAGATTGAAGATTACAGAAAAATTAGAAAATGAAGTATTTGGATAAATACAACTTCAGGATTGGCTGCCCAACAGCTTTTTGGAACCGAAGTCAGAGAAACCTCTCCTGAATTCCCAGGATTAACATTTCATGTTATGTTTAAAAAGTTGTGCCAGTGACTTTTATGTCTTCACAATCTAACTGTTGCTTTTTAATATTCTAAATCCCCTTTCAGGCAATATGACTCTCCCAGTAATTCAAGTAGAAGTAAAATTTGCCTAAAACTGAATACATCTCATCAGTATCTTGAGCTTTATTTCCTCCAAATCATCAGATAAATATAACCTTTCTCTGTTTACTTTCTGTGCTTGAATATCTGGAGTTGCTTAGATCTTCTACCAAGGCTTGATTCTGATTGCCTTTGAAAGACGGATTAAGGCTTTCCTCATTGTCTTCTACTTGACAGAAACACAGATGTGTTATTTCAACAACCTTTTTTGCCCTTCTGGACACACAAAGCCCACCTGCTCTTCTGGGACTCTCCTGCTTTTCAGAGGCTCTAATTTGCACCTGGGCTGAAATCGTCCCTGGGGGACAATCAGGTGGCTGGGAGCAGATCAAGTACCACATACTTTGGCTGTACCTATTCATGACCATCTTCGTCTACAGCAGGCTAGTGAATATGGGATAAGCAGCCGTGTGTAAACGCAGTGTCCTCATTAGGACGGGAAATCTGTTAGGAAGATCTGTCTGTCTTCCTACCCTTTTATACAGCTGGGACAATGTAAAGGGTGTGAAATTCCATATGCAACTGGTTAATAGATTTTTAAAACAGTCTGAGCAACATACAATTTGTACCACAGTGATTTACAAAATTCCCTTTACAAGCAAGTTTATTCCTCCCTCCCCCTTTCCATCTACTTCTGTCTCTTAGAAAATATCAGTCTTCCCATTTAGCTGCTAAGTTTTGTATCTTCAGTATACTTTGGTCAAGTCTGATCAGATGTGGTGTGGTGTTCAGATTCTGGATTCACATACTTTCATTTCTCCTATTTTCTCTGTCCCACTGCACACATTTATAGTATATATAAAAATCTTTCCACTGAACTCATTACTTCAATTTTTTTTAAACATTCTCCCATACACTTCCCTTTTCACCATACCCTGCCTGTTTCACCACTTAAAATGACTTCCCACTTATCTCCTAGTTTTAGCAACTTCTTCTTTCCTGCCTTTTGTTTGCTTCTCTATGATGTGCCTCATACTCCACAGTCACCACGTTCTCCTTTGTCTTAAAGATAGCAAAGCTCCACAAATCGGCTTAGTCAACCTGTCCAGCTAGAGTCAGGCAGTCCTTTAATTTAGTGTAGTAACTCATGTGGGAAAAGCCCCACTGTGGAAAAGGTCCTCTGCCACATGGTCCACCCAAGCACCACTCTTTGGTTGCCGCTAGGTTGGTTACAAATTTTTCTCTTTGTCAGTTTGGATTTCACCACAATTCATTGAATACGTTTTCATGTAATTCCAGTTGTCTGTCTTCTCGTTATCACCATTTTGATTTTCTGTGCCCTGGACACTTTTGTTCATCCCTTACTTCTACCCTGCTTCCTCTTTTACATCTATTTGTCTCTTCAACATCTGTCTTTCATGCATGGTCTCTGAAAGGATTTTGCCTCAAGCAAAAAGCTTGAGCCATGATCACAAAAAGCCTAAGTATGCTCATGGTCTTGCTGTTATTATTTTTACTTCACCATCCCTTCAGTGCAAATCCTATTGGTTATGCAATGGCTATATATATATTTTGTACACTCTTTCTGGAAAGTGTCTACAGAGTACCCAGCATACCTTCAGGCAGTGTGTAATTTACATTTACAGTACAAATGAGAACAAGCTAAAAGGTAATGCCATGTCACCTTCTATTCCTCCTTAGTGATTATACCATCTTGCTTTTCTTGTCACCAGTAGCCCATTTGTTTTTGCTAACTTTTCCTCTCTACTATGCATAGCTGAGGCTCTCCCACTGTGTGGCTGCTTTTCTAATACTGGTCACAAACCATCTCAAGGATGAGCATTTCATCCTCTATGTTCTGCTCTTGCAATTTACAATACTGATTTCCAAGCCCTACACAAATTCAGCGTACACATGCATGTTTTCTATATACATATACGCATAGGTATGTAAAGACAGATGTGTGCGTGCACACACACACACAAAAGAAGGATGGAAAGTCCAAAATGAAGATTTTGGCACAGATTGGGAGCCAGACCTGTCAGGCACCTGACACAAAGAGACACAGACATCTGCTCCGTTTCAGTCCCCAGCACGCGAGAGGCATCTGCCCAGCACGACAAAGCACCTACTGGGCAAAAGGAGGGAGCCATAACACAAAAAGAGCAGGTGACACAACCTTCACCGGATACTTCTCACCACATCCTAATCCAGCCACTCTCCGAGTCAGGCAACAAAAGCAGGTTACACAACAATAAATATAATTTACCTCTGCTAATCCAGTCGTTCCCCTACTAAAAGTCCATGCAGCTTTAGCACGGAAACGTATTTCTTTGACTACCAGACATACTAAATCACACGTTTTCATGCAATTGACCACATTTACAACGTCACATAATTTAATCATGAAAAGATAATGATTTATTCTGGTCTTGAAAAAAAAAATTGGAACCTGTTTAGAGAGAAAATGGATTTAATTTGTGGATCTGTGTTTTAAAGCCAACAGAAACCAGTGTCTTTAATTTTAGGTCTAGTCAGAATGGTGGAAAACAGCATCAGGCTGGGCTAGAGCTTTATTACATTTAGTTGGAAAATATTGATACTTGTATTAACACTTGTCTTACCACATCATGCCTTTTAATTTAAAAATGTTTTACTCTTTGGACTAGAAATGTATTATGTAGAACTACAGAAAATCTCAATCCACCAACATGACAGTCGGCAGGCTAAAATAGACTGGCACAAAATTAGAGTAAGAGACAGAAAGAAATAATTGCTTGACCTGTAGGTTAAAGAATAAAGAATAAGAGATCGGCTCCAGTTATATGCTGTAAAGCTTCAAAAGCTTCCAATTGAATCTTAAGAACCATAGGTTATTTAAAAAATCAAATTTAGTTTATAAGACTTATTAGCTTGGAAACAGAGTGGTAATAAATAAAGACTTGCAGTAGACCAGAGATGAACTGGACTGAATACACTTCCCTTAATATATTTCAGTCAAAGGTGATATTAAGCAGAGCTTTTGTCACCTCTGTGATTATTAAGATGTAGGAAAATCTTTCAAGGGAAGCAGAGAAAGCTGTAAGCTTCAAGAGTTTAAAGCGGGAATGCATGTGCATCTGGCTATATATTGGTTTTCTCAGCTCATCTCACCTTTCGGCTGAAAGAAAGGTCACCTCTAAGCCCTGCTGAAGGACAGAGGGCAGGTTAATAGGCTGAAGGCTTCCTACATCCTCCTCCTCCTCAGCCCCTTTAAACTTTGTTCAAAAATTCAGTTGATTTGCGTACTACTCCTTTACTTGAAAAATCTTTTACTCCCGAAGGTGAGCACATTCAGAGCAAAGCAGACATGCTTCCATTTTTACTACTGCACATAAATTTACCTCATTTACAAATACCAGTGATAGAGGTGAGATTTTAGTTGAGATTTATCCCATGAATAACATGGACAATTTGTGGTTTTTACGTCCTCCGCCTTAGCAACCTGAGAAGGATCATGACTTAACTATACATCTGTGCAATAAATTCCCCTTAAAAAGTAGAGAGCTCGAACAACTGAGGATGAAGAGGGAACAGAGGAAAACCAATCCTGAACATTTCTGAAATAAAGACCTTTTTCCCCCTCTTTGACCCTCCTTCCCAACTCCCTCTTAACAGATGTTTCCCTCACAGATGACAGAGTATAAACCTCTTCCCGGGCACTCTCCATGGGACAATGCTGCAGGTTCGGGGGTTTCCAGGTGGCTGGGACACAGCACTGCCATCATAGACAGGTGATAGCTGGTGGCCCTGGCAGGCAAGCAGATGGGTGGGTGGTCAGCAGGTCCTCTCGGCACCGGTGCCATCCCCAGCCCCAAACCCCATTTCAACCACTCATGAGCATCCTGAGGCACCCCATGACTCAGTACCATGAAGTGCAACAAAGGCCATGTCCCATGCCATTGTGCTCTATAGTTCTGCCATCAGGTTATGTGGTGGTGGGGTCATTTCCATGCTATGCGCTTTCAAGAGGAAAAGCACTAATTTAAAGGTATGATATTCTCGACTCTGAAATCTGGACACACTTGAGAGTCCCTGCCTGTCATCCCACAGAAGAACTGGACTGAAGATCAATAGTAACTTCAGTGGAAGAAGGGCCTACTAAATTGTTCTCCTGGCATCTCTCTAGCAACAAATTTCCAAACACTATTCAGATATTATTGTGGACTGCCCAGCATCAGCTCTATTAACTAGGGCATGCAACCGTGTGGCTACTCTTTAATTCAGAAAAACCAGTCTGGATCTAGACTGCAAACAGTTTCTCTAGACCTTGCCAAGATATGTCATGTCTTCTGTTCTTCCGCACAATATTCCCTGCATGGTTCCAGCCCCTTAGGAGTCTCTGCAGGCTCAACTCTTGAAGGTGGTGTCCAAGCCACCAATACAGTTTTGCTACAAGCAGATTTCTCTAAAAACAGAGCAGTTCTGTAGCAGTTGTTCTCGCAATAGGAAACTCTCCAGACAATGGCTACTGTGACGCTCAGTTAGGAAACGTAATCTATTTTTCCGAGGAAGCCTTCAGGTTAGGAAAAACAGGTTACTGAGCTCATGCATCTGGAGCTCATTTACAGCTCAGCTGCAAGGTGTATAAAGGAAGAAGGCAAGAGGGGGTGTCTTTTATGGTGGGAGAAGGAAATGGAAATATAGGTGCTAAAGTAGGTGGCTAAGCTTTCATCTGGGTAAGAGGAGAGCTATGTACTGGTTTTGTTTGAATACTGGAGAAATGCTGGAGGAAGGGAAAAGTGCGGGTTGCTTTTTTTTTCAGATTTTATTCCAGTAAACAGAAGAAAGAAGCTGTATTAAAACAAGAAAACATTCAGGCTAACATTAAACTGCACAAGAAGAAAGCAAATGCTATTTTCTGTTTCTGAGTAAAGAGCTCAACCAGTGCCATTATACATTTTTTTGGATCAAAGATATATGCTTTGTCTGGAGTCATGCAATACATTATTAAGAGTTTGGCTCTGTTGGTAGTGTACTCTTAAGATGGAAAGATTGAGACAGTTTTCAAAGACATCATAGCTGGGTGAGGTAAAGTTGAATTTGCTTTCACTTGAATGAAATATTCAAGTGAGACTTGTGAAGGGCTGCACTGGAACTTTACAAAAAGAATGAAAGATAAAAATAACGTACCCCCTCTATTTCTTCTTAATATGTAAAATAATCTATAGGTTTGCATTTTTAGTGTTATCTCAGTTTCTATCCGCATGTTTCTGCACCCCTTTTCCATCTAATGTATGGGAATTTGTCTCACTTCCTATGTTTTTATGCACACAGACAAAACCCATTTGCTCTTGTTCTGTGTGCTGATGAGGGTTTTGGTTGCTGCTGTATCAAGTAACGCACCAGGAAAAGGAAATCTGAGGGAAGAGATTTATATGCGAAGTGCATATTCAGAAATAACTTGAGATTGGAATGCTACCATCAGATAACCAAGTTTAAATAAATGGTATTTATTCTTGTGATCTTATTACAGACCTGAATCGTCCCTTAGAAAAATGTCAGGGTTCTGTTCATGCTCGGTGGCGAGACATGCTCAGGTTCTGTGGCTCTAGAAATCCGAGATGCTTCTCTCTCTTCTCCTTAGCCCCTTCCCCCCTGCTTTCTTTTCTGCCTCCTGCCTCAGCCTACTACATACACCTGCCCTTCATTTTTCTCCTTTTTTTTGTCCATTTTGACCTGGTTTGTGCATCCAGCTATCTATCCTTCTGTTAAATCTCCACTTGCTATCTGCCTATTTCTGTTCTGGGTGCCTCCTCAGAGGTTGGTTGTTATTTTTTTTTCTTTTCCTTGCCCCACGTCTTTCTTTGTCTTTGTTCTTGACCATCTGTGTTTCTCACCCTCTGCATTTAATCAAGTTACCACCTTCCTCCACGGAGTTAGCTGCCGGAAGCAGAGAGGTATGATAGGCACAAGAGACAACTCTTACTCTTAGTTTCAACATTAAGCATCACAGTTGTGGTAGCAGCTGTTGACAGCTACAAAAAATGAGTTGCTGGGAAGGTACTTACACTACACTCCTCTGTACATGCATATTCTACAGTGAAGGTTTGTGAGTTTTCACGTAGCCAAGCTGGATTAGCGTCTTTGTTGGAACAACCAGAGATATCCCAGGCCCATCTCCATGACACATTTTTACGTCACTTCTCCATAGCATGGAAGTGCAACAGATTTCAACGAAACTGAGATAAGAACATATCTGATACGGAAAAAAATATAGAGATCACTTCATATTTCATTCTTGGGAAAGGAGAAGTTATATTAGGTGAAACTTTCCAAGAAAATTCAACTGAAATGAAGTTCAACTAATGTTTTTGGCAAAAATTTTAACAACTGAAAATAAAATCTTAACACGTGAAATGATGCATGACTTCTGTGCATGTTCTGCAATAAAAGGCACACTGGTGCTGCCCAGTGCAGTGCTATATAGGTAGAAAAGAGCTCAGACTAGGTTTGGGCGGCAAAAGCAGAACAGCCACTGAAGCATGTCTCTCTGCCTGGACTTACACTCCTCGCTTCCCGGTGTCATGCGTCCTGAAGACCAAAAAGCTGTTGCTCAACTATAAATTGTTTCTGTGTGAACATTATGCAGTATAGAAACAGGACACTGCGGGTGAGATTTATTCGACCAAATGCAGGTATTTTTGACTGAGCTGCTGTACGGATTTCCTTTATGGTTAGTGAGAAAGATTATCATTTCTTGAGTGTGACTCACCCCATCCTAGTGTAGATATCAACATCACTGCCTAGAACTGCCTCTATTTTATCATTGACTTTAAAGGAAGCTCATGGTGGCTAGCTCAGATACAGAAAACTAAAGTGAAAAGTGGTAGAGCCCATCTTCTAGCCACAATACAGCCGTTCAAACTGGAAGATGACTTTTACTCTCTGCAAACACACAGGAATCATTAAACCATGCTGAGGCATTGTTGTGCAATAGAAGTCAGCTACAATCTTTGAACATTCCAATATCATGGATGCACTTCATAGAATCATAGAATTGTCTAGGTTGGAAGGGACCTTGAAGATCAAGTCTAACCATCAACCTAACACTGCCAAAACCACCCTAAACCATGTCCCTAAGCACCACATCTACCCATCTTTTAAATACCTCCAGGGATGGCGACTCCACCACTTCCCTGGGCAGCCTATTCCAATGCTTAACAACCCTTTCTGTGAAGAACTTTTTCCTAATATCCAACCTAAACCTCCCCTGGCATAACTTGAGGCCATTTCCTCTTCTACTATCGCTTGTTACTTACGAGAAGAGACTGAGCCCGACCTCTCTACAGCCTCCTTTAGGTAGTTGTAGAGAGCGATAAGGTGTCCTCTCAGCCTCCTTTTCTCCAGGCTAAACAACCCCAGTTCCCTCAACCCCTGCTCCTCATAAGAGCTCTCAAAATGCTGAAGAATGAAAAGAGTCACAGCCTGAAATCAAAGAGCACATCTGCAATGCCAATGTCCCCTCTTCTTTGTGTAAAATCAACAATACTTCTTCGTGGAGAGAAAAAACAAACTATCCTTTACATCATCATCATAGATGGCCCGACTTCAGAGGGACCAGCTTTCAAGACCAGTTCACACAGAGCAGCAACAGAATTTCAGCATTTGGTTCTGCATAGCTCTCAACTCCGAGCTGTGACCTCTGGGGAAACAGTGGGAGCAGCTTGTTGTGGTAGAATCATAGAATGGTTTGGGTTGGAAGGGACCTTGAAGACCATCTCGTTCCAACCCCCCTGCCATGGGCAGGGACACCTTCCACTAGACCAGGTTGCTCAAAGCCCCATCCAACCCGGCCTTGAACACCTCCAGGGATGGGGCATCCACAACTTCCCTGGGCAATTTGTTCCAGTGCCCCACCACCATCATTATGAATTTTTTTTCCCTAATATCTATTCTAAATCTCACGTCTTTCAGTTTGAAGCCATTCTCCCTCATCCAATCACTACATATCTCATGGTACGTCTACTACTTTGGCTTGCTGCATTTTGTATATGAAACTACTATGTAAAAATTAATGGCTTTCTTACTTTTTTTTTTTGTTGTTCTTTGTGCAAGAGCATTCTTACTGGCTCTAGTAAAAAGGTTCTCAAGTGCATTGTAGGCAGAAGCAGGAAATTTGCTCTCCTCGTGGATCAAACAGAGTCGGCACTAATGATATGACACAGGGAAAGGAAAAAAAAAAAAGAAAAGAGAAAAAGAAATGTTTAACACTCAGCACTAGAGGAGAGTGAAAACAGAACACACTTTGAAGAATTTCCTTGCTGCAGCATAGCCCCGTGTAGGAGAGGCTCCACAGTCAGACTCAACACGTTTTGAAGTTTCTCTGTTTGTTTAATCTTCAGGTCAGGTTTTGGCACTGTGCTATGACTGACACAATATAAAAGAATAAAGACCCAAACAAGGCAAGGGGGAAAAAAACCTTAGGAAAGTAGGAGACTCAGTAAATCAACCCATCAAAAAGTAGAGCAACCTAGGTGCTTTAAGGACTGGTGCAAAGATGTGTCTTAGACCAGGAAAGCAGTACCTAGAGATAGTCCTTTCTAATAACCAAATGGCAAGGTCTGGCTGGGAGCTGAGAAATTATCTCCTTGAAATTAATTCTAATTGCAAGGCCTGTGAAATGTGAGAAAACATTACTTTCCATAAAAACTAAAGAACGGAGCTAGAACGCTAAAAATTGCACAAACGGTCAGTGTAAACTATCATCCCGAAAGTTTGTTACCATAATAATAATTTAATTAATGTGGTTATGTCACTGCAAATGCCTCTCCCTCAATTGTGACTCTCTGAGGAGGATGTGAAAAACTGTGAAAATTCAAAATCTTCTCCATTTCTCAGTAACAGAGACTCCCTTTGCTACCGCTTTGGACTGCGTGTAGTCTGACAACGTGTGAACAAGTTCCAAGGAAAACTTGGACTGAATAAAGAGTGATTCCCTACGAAAGCATAGATGTACGTTATCACTGGAGCCCAAGCCCACTGCGTAAGGCGAACAACCCACCCCTTGTGCGCGCAAGGAAGGAGCACCCCAGAAGGGCACTCTCCCCCTGCAGAGGCGTTGCGGGGCTGGCTCTAAGGCGTATTGCCAGGTACTCCCTCTCGCTTAAAAGCAGAGGGTGCGAGAGAAGATAGGGATGGGCAGACCGGAGCAGACGGAAACTTCGCTGCAGTGACAGGAGCCTACAGCAGGTGCCTAGGGAAGAACATACGGATGGCCAAAATACGCTAATATTCTTTCAGTGCACAGAGATCTGCACCTCAGAAACTTCCTAAGCCATAGGTGGTAGCTTTGTGTGTAAGAGAAGAGCTTAAAAGACTTTGAAGACTTGCTGCCCTTCAGTACTTAAAGGTGGTTTGTAAGAAAGATGGGGACAGACTTTTTAGCAGGGTCTGTTGCAATAGGACAAAATGTAATGGTTTTAAACTAAAAGACAGTAGCTATAGACTAGATATAAGGGAGAAATTTTTTACAATGAGGGTGGTGAAACACTGGCCCAGGTTTCCCAGAGGTGGTAGATGCCCCATCCCTGGAAACATTCAAGTTCAAGTTGGACGGGGCTCTGAGCAACCTGATCTAGTTGGAGATGTCCCTGCTCATGGCAGTGTGTGTGGACCAGATGACCTTTAAAGGTCCCTCCCAAGCCAAACTATTCTATGATTCTATTCTGTGATTCTAAACAGTGTGTGCTGCAGAGATACCGCCTGATTGTTCTCTCTGGTGGGTCCCCAGAGGCTGCCATACTGCAGACTGGCCCAAAGCTGTGCCATCTGAACCTGCTCTAGGCAGCAGAGCAGGGCAGCTCAGGAAAGTGTAAAGCACAGAAGACAAAATTTTATCCATTAAGCAACAGGCTGAATCATAATATGTGACTAACGTCCCGTATCAAAAATCAGGAATCAAATGTCCAATATTAGCATTATCAAAGAGAAGAGCAAACCTCCCATTGTCTTCAGGGTATATGGGATTTTATTCACAGCCTTAAGTAAATAATAATAATAATAATAATAAGTAAGCTTGCCTCATTTACAGCATTTAATAGATCTTGTTTCACCAGTGCAAAGAATTCTGGCTTTAGCTAAAGGCCATTCTTTGTTAATAATGATTTTTGACTATTACATTACTCACTAAATTCAGTTAGTCCATTTGTAAACTATATTAAAAAGGCAGTGCAGCAGATAAAATATAAAGAGATAGAACCTGTTATATAGATATGCAACTACTGTTTCACAAGGAAACACTTTGGATTAAGTACTCTTATGGTTTTTCACTGCATGAAGAATGTTAAATTAAAAAGGAAAAGTGAGGTTCAGCTGTGTTTGTTTGTTTGTTTGGTTGGTTTTTATAATGGGAGTAGTTTCTATTGTATCCAGTATATTATATTGCAAAGTTTAATAAAATAAGATTTACATTTTACTTAAATCACTTATCTGCTATTTTTACTCTTACCATATATTTCTGACCTTGTCAGATCAGAAATATTTGTTTTAAATCAAAATATCATTAGAGAATCCAGAAGCTATAATAAAGCTGCTAAACTTGAAGTTACCGCTGACATAAATAGATTTACTATGAATTTACATCAGTGTGGCACTGGGGTTTGGCCCAATGTGTGCGCGTGGGGAGCTTTATTCTACAGCGCGAGCGTTCAAAGAATCGATACGTTGTAAAAACCCAGATTCCAATCTCCAGACTGAAAAGGTTGGAATGAATTATAACCGTATTAGGACACTAAAAACCTTATTAGCGCGGTTCCAGGCAGTAGCAGGTTCTTTTCTCAGCCAATTCACAGAACAACCCTCACCTTTTTATGGCTGGGTTGCAGCTCAGCTGGGGCTCTGCACACAGTGAGGCTGTTTTCACCGAGAGGGTGATGCCTTTCCACATCCCTGTTGTGTCAGCCTCGAGGTGATGACTAGCGGTGAGGAAATTATTATCTTAAGGTGGGGTAGGTTTGACGGATTTCCTTTCAGCAAAACAAAATCATATGGCGGGGCAGCTTGCGCTTAGGAGGAGGTATGCCGGGTAGCAAGGGGAACGCCAGGAAACGGTGACGAAGAAACGTCCCCAGACACCCGGCTCACCTGCTGGCACTGCCCCGACCCACTGCTGCACCGACCTCGCACGGGCCCGCGTGCTCTTCAGGAGGACAAGCGAGGCAGAATTATTTATTGCTCTGATGGTCCTCGGTGAAGAACGGCTGCGTAACAGCCGAGAATGTCACTCCTGGTCCAAAAAAAGGTCAAACTGAACCTTTTGAGCTCTTGGTAACAGGAAAATTCCCAGCTAGAATTGTTTTACAAAACCGTGTGATTTGGAGGACAGGGCAGTCCCTGTTTCCATGTGATCCCACACATACTGCTATGACCAAAACACAGCCCTTGAACTGATCTGCCGACACTACCACCAACAGAGAAAATCTGTGGCAATGACCAGAACTGGAATAATTTCTATGAATTAAGAAAGCATATTAATGTAGAGGTTATAACATTTTACATCATAAAATACACTTTATACTGTACAAATTAAATAAACCATCTTTTTAAAATTACAGACAACAAATGTTACATGCCAGCCAGAAGTTTTCATCCACCATTAAAAAGGCTGGTAACTCATTTCAAATCCTAAATCTTCCAGTTTTTACCCGATGACTGCAAGTAACCAAACTATAGAAACAATCTGTTTTGATATTGTCCCTTCACGTGATAGCTGCTTATCTCCGTTTGCCTTCAAATTTACACAACTTTTTCTTTTTGACAGGAGTCAATGGAGAGTGTATTCCTGAGTCTGTTTTGGTTTCTACTAAAGGTTATAGTATAGTCACTCCATGATAGAGTGATCACGTAAGATATATGTCTCATACATCTGCTCGAAAGCCTGAAGGAACATGATCTACCAGGAAGCTGATCCTCAGCCATTATTCTACTGAAATAAACAGGCTGCAGTTGAAATTTATGCTAGCAGAGGATTTTTATTCTGCATTGCCTTCCCATTTCTGCCTAAAATGATCATATGCAAACTTTCTTTAACTTTTTTTTTAAGGTAGGAACGAAAGGACAGAGACGAATGGCGTTTGTATGGCTGTGGTTTGTAATTAAGGCTCTAAAACAGATTATGAAGTCCAGAGAAATACATACAATGCAGTCAGGAATGTAGGGAAGAGGGGAGACTGTCAAAAGAGATGAAAGAGAGAGAGAGAGAAGGAGTCATTTAGTCACATCATCTACTGCAGTTGGATTACCCCAAAGCTGGCAGAAGAGGTGGTAAAAAAATCTAAATAGAATAGAATATGAATTTACGGTTCCTTACCTCACAGCTTAAAGTACAGCCCCACAGCTACTGCTTCAGGGGATTGAAGAAAGAGAAATAGCTGTGGTACCTATGAAACATTGCCTGCCTTTTTGGAGCAGCCAGCTGGAATTGGCTAAAACGCAGAATGTCACATCAAATCTCATACAGATGAGAGGTTTGCTTGCTTTCCAGTAGAGATAACAATCGTGATGAGCCAGCAGAACTTAGTCTGCAGCACTGTGAAAGACTCGGCGTACGAACATTTGCTAACTCTGAATAACAGGATGAGCCAACCTGTAAGTGCACCACACCTTTGTAGGTCCTTGAATTTGTTCATTCACATATTTTTCCTTTATAAAACAACGCTAAGAGCACGGCCTTTCTTCTCATCTTTTGTGCACCCAGTTCCTAGTCTGGGTGCTAACTACCACAGTTTCCAGAGAATATGGTGTGCTGGCACCATGACAGGCTTTTTTTTTTTTTCCCCTACAGCCTTGGAGAGCCTGAAAATTCACTTTTTTTTTTTTTTTTTTCTGAAACAGCTAGCTGGAGTGCAAGCAAAATCCTCCACAGATGGGGGACAAGCTTGAGAAACAGCAGTACGAGAGGTAATATTTTATAAAGAAAATGATGAATGATTCCAAGAAAGAAATTAGGAAACAGAAATCATCTCGGGCGTACGTGGAACAATACCGTGATGCCGTGATGTAACGGAAAATGAACTGTATTATGGCCGGTGGTTTGATAACGAAGGGAAAGCTGTGAAGCTCATTTGTGACAATGCAAAAAAAAAAAAAAAAAAAAAAAAAAAAAGACAGAGTGTGTTGATAATGAGCCATGAATATTCTTTCTTTTCTCTTTCCCCCTATTTTGTCACCTTTGGTCTGCTTGGCACTCACCCAAATTAGAAGACTGACAGTCATTTCTCTTTAATAATCACTCTTGGAAACTCAAGAAGCACTCCCTTTTCAGCTCTGTCAACAGGGAATCATTAACACTGAAAAAATATATATATATATGCTTAATTGTTTTTACTGAAATAAACACTCTGGGTACCCCCTGCCGTTTAATGAACATGCACTGGGTTAACTACAAGGGCTGCTACCACTGCCATCTTTGATTGCTTGCTAGTGGCAGATGAAAGCTTAAACACACACGTATTTTTTTGACAGTAAATATGATTTCACTTTTTTGGCTTCCACATCAACCCACCCTTTTCAAAGTAGGGCAGACTAGCAAAGGCTGTCAAAATAAGGCTAGCAAGTAAGTGGAGTAGCAGCTCTCTACAGAGTTTGATTATTCTTCTGTGAAAGAGTCTGTAAACAAAACCTTTAGGCTTTTGTCTACTAAACAGTGCTTAGAAATTCTTCCAGCCTAGCATTTTTAATATGTGGGAACATGACTGCAGTAGGATTCAAGAGCACTCAACATTTTTGAAAGCAAGAGAATTTATTTTTGTAACTAAACGTGGTCTCAGAAGCCAAAATGCAAACAAAAGACCACTTTTTTTTTTTTTTTTTTAAAGAGAAGAAACGCTCTGTACGCATGGATCCTCTGAGCTGTCTGAAAGATGCCTTTCCTTTGCCTTGACTATATGTACTAAGATAACAACTGAGCAAAAATTATTTTTGAGTACCCAAAGGTTTCAATATCCATTTTGAGTTTGGATGTGAAATATAACTGAAAACATATCCTCAGGTCTTATTTTTAACTTCCATGCTTTGTGCTGTGATAATAAGCCAGCTACTCTGAGGCCCGATGTCCCTCCAACTAACAATCAGTTCCTTGAGATGGCCAGAGTCTTTGGAACGCACTACGTGCATTACGGGGCACAAAGACTCCAGTCTCTTCATTTTCTGGGAAAATATTTGGTCTAGGGTTGGGGGGTGCTTCTCTTCACTGCATCAACCCACCAGTTTCTGAACATGGCCAGGAAACTGGGTGCAAATTTACACATGCCTCAAAGCAGAAACCTGTAGGATATTTCCATTGGAATTTTCCTCCCATATACCTAGGCCATGTAAAAGTAGGTTAAATGTTCCCTCAACCATCCTTTGATACTGCGGCCATACCTAAATCCATACCATTTAGCCTCCAAGGAGGGTTTCCACACCAATGCTGTCACATGGAGACAGCCTCTGGTTTGTGCAAAGTCCTGACCGAAGCTAGGGAAACGTTTGGGATGGTGACAGTGGATCCAGACACAAAACAAGCCAAAGACCATTCTGACTGTGTAAGAGAACAGAAGATTTGAGTTCCAGTGCCTGGGAACTTTCCCTGGCACAGCTGAAGTTATTATTATGGATGTAGCTATATGCGTCAGGACAATTCAGACAGCAGTAGAGCCTGCTGTTTTTAACTGCTAGCTTTGCCTAAATATCAGCCTTAGATGTCTAAAAGGGAAACCAGCTGCTTAACAGCACTTCTCAAATTTAGCTCCAGACAGCTGAGTAGTGGATATCGGTCCTACAAATGTTTTGGATAGGTCCTTGCTTGAGGCTGTAAAAGTTATTGCCAGTGTGATTTTGGTTTGCCTCCTACTATCTGAGATACGCTGATCACTTCACCTCTAACATTAACAGCTATCTTTCAATCATCTTTTTAATACATTTTTTGTTTCTTTCTATATTAGACAATGAAGTGCTAGATATGCAATTACAGAAAGCAAGGCATAATGAAATCTTTAAAAAGTACTTACATTTGGGTTCTTAGAAGGGACAAGATTTTATAATCTGGTTAGCTCTTCTTCACTTCAGGGACTTGCTGAAAATTAGGGACTACTGCATCCTTCTAGTGTTAGTCATCGATCCTTATACACATCATCAGTGTTACACCCACCTAGTGGGGACAGTTTTAAGTGTCTCTCATAAAAATGTAAATATCAGCCAAACAATTTTTGGAGACTACAAATGCTGGTGACAATGAGCCCCCTCTCCGCCTCAGCTGTTTCTCCCAACTTTTTCAATGCTGCCAGACTGCTTATGGCTTCGTTTAAGAGTAATTCTAAAGAGAGATATCAGTACGATCAAAGAAACTTGCGTAATGCAGGAAGGACTAAAGCAATACATGTGTGTCGCTTATGGTCATGGCACCACCAAAGTTTTACCTGCCTTGCCACCTACTACAAGTGACTTCAACTAGTGCGACTGGGCAGCAGGCGACTCTGCGCTCACACTCACATACACATGCGCGCGCGCGCACACACACATACAAACCTATCCGTTCCCCATCACTGGAAAAAAGTGACTTCTAAGATGAAACACAGCTAACAATGCACATCTACGTCAAGAAAACTCTTGGAAAGTAAAGATTAATATCATCAATATTTTCTGGTGTAAATAAGTAAAAATTAAAGCATACAAGTGTCGAAATATTCTTTACCTTTAATATTATTTTGAAAACATCCTACATATTTCCCTTTTAAATAGGTAGGGATAAAATGTCTTGGATTTTATTGAAAGGACCAGGATTTTCCTTTGAGATTTCCATGTGAATTTTGATGCAGCATGATTCTGCGTGATCTGAAGAAAAGCTCACGTTGTTGCTTTCTGGTGTGTATGTTACTATTAGGATTGCCTGGGAATAGCTTTTTGAAGTAAAGTGAAATTTTACATTTTTGGTGATTTTTTTAAATTTGATTTTTCATTGGAAAATCAAATGGACCCAATTTTTCCAGTTTTTTCCCCCAAATTTCCCAGTTTTGACCTCTTTTCAGAGCAGTGTAAGAAAATCAAGATTGTACTTTACTCATATAATGAAACACTGAAATAGGTCTTAAAGATCTCATACTTTACCAATCCGAGAAGATTACTATTAAGTTTTTGTGAGAGTATCGGGAGCTCAGTTGGAAAAACAGTACCAAAATGGAGGCTGAAGCCCAAACCCTCCCTTGGCAAAAGGAAAGTAAACTGCAGTAGACTCCACCAGAGTCGGCAGAGCAGGTCTGCAGTTTGCTCCTCAAAGCGATGCAACATTCCACAGTCTCCCTCCTGTATGGGAAGATCTCCGGGGTGAAAGAGACATTTTCAAGACTATCTTGTGGATATGTGAGACAAATATTTCACCATTAATGAAATGAAAGTTTTTGCGAAAGCTGCATCATGTTATTTGAATATTCTCTACATTCTTATTCAATTCAGAACAAAACCATTTTATTGGAACAAGCAGAGAAGAGTTACATGAACACAAAGCAGTTCCTTCCTTCCTTTCTGCCTCCTAGTCCAATGTGCATCTCAGGTACGTTTCACATACAGTAGCTCTCATGTTCATTGTGGTGGAGACTGTATTTATTTTGAAGACCCATTTCTTGGGCATATTATTAGAGATCTAAACTCTCATATGAAATGTCCTTTGACTTATTTTATCGCAATAGAACATGCCATGTACCTGAATCCTATCGTTAGCTGAGCCTCCTTTGCATTATGCAGATGTTCTAATCAGGTGTTTTGAAAAGGATTCCTCACTCTCTTATTTTGTATCTGCTTTGTGTTATTTCGACATAGCACAATTAAGAGTTACAAAGA
Source organism: Anarhynchus alexandrinus (assembly GCA_008711295.1). Taxonomy (NCBI): domain Eukaryota; kingdom Metazoa; phylum Chordata; class Aves; order Charadriiformes; family Charadriidae; genus Anarhynchus; species Anarhynchus alexandrinus. The sequence continues at coordinate 300,804 of VUYV01000287.1, read as the reverse complement.
GAGATGTTTTACATTTCCAGTTTCCAGCTGCAAGGCGCAGTACATAGAGACACACACTAACTGTAAGATCACGCAACCTTTGTCTTAATTGGGTAAACAGGGTGTTTGGAGTATCGCACAGCAGGACTGGGCTAATTAAATATTGTTCAGATTTCTCACTGGGGAGTTTATGCAACCGTTGAACTATAAACCGTAGTGTTGCAGCTCAGAAACCATGTAATTAAGGCAGATATTTTGGGGAGCGACTGCCCTTCCTTTCCTAAAGAAATGTTGCAATCAACCTGCAGTGTTTTGTTGAGATGGAGAAAAGACGATCTGACAGACCTGAGCCGTTTGAAGAAAACTGCTGCAAATACAGATGTTTTTGAAGAAGCAAGCGAACTTTTAACTTACTAGGTCTTCAAGTCACAGCCTTTTGAATAAGCATATTTAAAATTCTTATTTTGGGGTAAATTGCCATAGGCGAGTGAATTTCATCCATTCAGTTGTATTTCTCTATGCCTGTGCTGAGAACCCTCAATCCCACACTTAGGCTGGAGAACCTCAGGAAGATTCACAATGGTATTATCATGCAGGGGCAGACACCTCTGTGCTAGACGTTCATGCCAGAGGACAGAGACAATGACAGAGAGCAACTCCCTCCTACAGGAAAGGAAACAGGAAACAAGAGAGCCACCAAAGGTAAGTCTGAGAGAATGAGCGCCTCCAGTGACACACGGTTCTTCATTGCCTCACGTATGTCACTCTGCAGGTTTTTCCTGGCCTTATTACTTCAGATAACTTAACATGTAGGAGAAGGACAAAGAATACCAAGGCCTTGACAGGAAATGCTCCTATGTTGAGACACTCAGGCTGCAACCAAACTATGGAACTCATAAAAACATCCCTACTGCTCGGGTATCCTCCAGCTGCATCCCGTGTGCATACTGGGAGAGACTGGCATGCTCACCATCCCATTCTGTTTCCCAGTTCTCCCCTTCTGTGTTTACAATGAGCTGTGCGTGCTCCGGCAGGTTCTCCAGATGGCATGATCTGGGACTGCAGATACATAGCAGAAGGTACCTGTGGTGCAGTTTAGGTTTTAGCTTTACAGACTGGCTTGGTCCTTGGGGCCAAGCTGTAGATGACACTAGAAGTGGGATCCCACGGGCCTAAACTGGGGTGCAGAGCTTCCTGACCCTTGAGTGGATAATATCTTGATAGTAAATCAGAATCAAAAGATATAATGATGAACAAAGGCATAATCCCACCAATGTGATGATGTGTCTCCCACTGCTCTTCTATCACTCCTGTGCTGAATGCTACACATGGACAGTAGAAACAAATTTAATGTATCAGCTAGAGTAACTCCCAAATAACTAGATATAAGATCTGAAAGAAACATGTGGATTTATAGGTCTTTCTTTTGCCTTTGCATATGGGTCTCTCCAGGGCTCTGTGATAGCTTTATCTTAGATCAGGCAGGTGGGAAAAAAGCAGGATGAGAGGCCATTCATTTCACATTTAAGCCGTCAAAGCTAGATATGGCACTCAAAGCTAAGTCATAGAGGCCAAGCTCATAGCGCTTGAATTCCTTGCAGTATTCATTGGAATTATCCTCATGCCACAAATATGATAAATTTCTGTTTGAACATATTGAAAGTTGCTATTTTCTTCATTTCAGCAATAGAGAATAGAGATAGGATGCATATCTAAATACCTAGAATAGCTTCTCAGTTTTCGCATTCAGATGCCTCCCAAAAGCATATTGCCATGAGACCTGAATGCATGTTACTCTCCCTTCCCCCAACCACATATCCAACTGGAAAAAAAATCCGAGTGCTTCGCTGGGGAGACAGCCATGGAGTACTCTAGCAGATCCACTGGTCTGGATGCTTTGCAGGGCAGGACTGTGGGTCATATCATATGGCATGTGTCTGCTCTAGAGTTTAGATGCATCCTAGAGATGCTTCAGCTCAGTTCTCAAAGGGGCTTAATCATGATAATTCCCAGGTGACTCTTAGAATATAAACAAAAAGCCAAAATTTTATGCCGAAGTTTGACAGTACTTACGAATGGCTAAGGGCCTGGGATTGCGGGGATGCTCAAGCTGTCCAACAGCACATACTGAAGTCCTGCATCTCTCCAAATTTAGGCATCTCTGTATAGGTCTGAATTAGGCGCCAGTCTAGCATTAGTATTCACAGCCTGTGCCTTGGTGTCTGAATGGCCCTTTGGGAAGGGATTTCTAGTCTCTTCTTCTATTTTAACACATGCCCTGAAAGAAATGAAAAGTAGATGCCTAACGAGTTCTGGAAGCTGAGCTTAAATCTTTTACAGGTCTGACAAGCGATGATGAGTGGCAGAGGAAGTCCTTGAATCTGTCTTCTGTGAATGCAGGGGAGCATCTGAACTGACCTCATGGGATGGCCATGGGAACAAAGAACTACTATTCTGTAGTGCAGGACAGGCTACCTTGTCCTCAGTTCCTTAGTGTTGCCATCTGTTTCTGGAGGCTCCTGTACAGAAAAGGGAGAAAAAAAGCGATAGCAAAATTTGCCTATACGAACTTCAGAACTGTTAATGATAAATTTTATGGCTGCAAGAGAACATCTGGAAAAGAGAAGACATCTCTTGCAGTGATTGCTGACCAGACCAAAAGGGATGATAGTACCAAATTCATGTAAGAGAAATTAAAGGTTTTTAACAAAGGTGAATCTTCATCTGCACTTGAAGTGACCAGCAAACGTTAAGTAAATGTTTATTTGTAAATGAAAACATTAAAACAAACTTTTGTTTTTATGCATTTTTAATAACCACTACAAGTTCAGATCTTTAGAGATTTGCCTTTGGCCTAGCCGAGATACTGCTATTTCCTCAAATACAAAACTGCTTAAGAAATGGTATCAGGTACAGACTATGGATGGCTGATCCATAGCCCAGATGACTGACCAGTGTGTGAGCTGGCACAGGCAGGTCGTAGGAACAAGCACAAGACTACAGATGAAATGCAAAGAGTAAATACATTTTCATCACCTGGCTAACTGGGGGATCCCTGAGCAGCACCTGGGCAGAGGCACACAGGCGGGGATGCAGGCACTGCGGAGCTTGGTCCATGCTAGAGGACCACCAAACCTGCTCTTTTCGCGTGTATCTCAGGGATTCACGCAGGTGTAGTTCACCACTGTGCTTTGATCTTTCCCACAGCGAGGCAGGAATCTCAAGCAAATTTCATAGGGTGCCTCTATCACAGGCTTACGTTATTGAAACACAGATGTTCTACTTGTCCAACACACAAGACTAAGCAACAATTAGTGTGATACATCTGTTTTTCTACACCTCAGCTGCAAGTCACTTGAGCACGTTTATAACCTTACTCACTAATCTTCTGCTATTTTCCCACAAGCAGGGTGGATGCTTTTTTTTTTTTTTGTAAAATCTTATTCACACACAGATATACAACTTCATCATTTAAACTCCATTAACTCCATCATGATTGCGGACATTGTAAACTTTTCTGTTTCCTGAAAACAGTAATTTTTATCATGGCTGTTGCTGATCACTTTTTTTTCTCCTTAATTATTTCTCGGTTCTTCTTATTCAAAGCCAACCTCAATAGTCTAAATAGAAGACCACAAGCCAAATTATGATCTCAGTCCAGTGTAAGTCTGCTTTATTTGCCTCTGGTAGACAGACTTCATGTTAATTTTGAGATAAGTATATGAGTGAATCTGAGCCAAAACTACAATTTAAACTCTTTCTGTGATATCTACAGTACCGCATAATGCCCAAGTACAGATTCACCTGGAAAAGTTGCTTTGCCTGGTGATCTCTTGTGCATTTAGATCATCATAAAAAACTGCTCTTTGCAAACCTAAGTCTAACTCATGCATAGTCTGGTAGTTGAGGGAAGATTTTCCTCTGTGTATTTTACTTTTAGAACACATCTGTCTGCCCTTGAATTAGTTTGCTCTCTGAACCGTAATCCCTTTTTTATCTGGAGAATACCTGAAATGTCCTTCAGTTTTAGCAGTGTATCTTGAATCCAGCAGAGATTTCTTGATACACGGAACAGATGAGAATTTGTTTCTACCCATTTATTATACCTGGAGCATACCTCAACAATCCCTTGACATTTCCTGTTTTGCTGACTCAAAGTACTAACAGAGAGTAGCAAAAGAAATACAAGTAATTTGAGCTATTCTGGGACTCCAGAGCCTTGCAGCAAGAAGGTCCTCTAGCTTGGAAAAAATATGAACTTTGAATTTGTTGTCCATTATTGCTGGAAACAGAGATACAGTATGAAAAATAATTGCCTGTAGGGATGTTAGGTACGTGTTCAACAACTGGAGATCACAACATGGTTAGTGCGAAATTCATGGAAAGTCCTTATTTTTTCATTTCCCCAGAATTTATAAAAACATATTTGTAAGTTACTGCATTTTTTAAATGCCATTCTGAGAGTGTGCCTACACTTCCCAACACATTTTCCAATTGAATTTTGAATGTACTTCAAAATTTTGTTGTAACAGAGATGAAAAAAAAATCTAGTAACAATAAATATAGACGAACTCTGAAAAATGCGCTGAGCTTGTATAAGTAGAATCTATTGCTATGAAAGCCAGAAAGGGCTAGGAACAGGATTTGATGGGGTAGGGAGCTCTCACTGCTGGTAAAAAAAGCAGTATGCAGAGAGACCAAAGGACAATTTTGCAATAAAAAATAAATATGCAAGCAGCTGCTATCAACACCGGTAGAAATTAAATGCCAGCCTAAGTGGGATTTTCAACGGCACTTGGCACTGGTTTAATTTACTTTCTGCTGCAGTGGATGGGACTTTTGCCGGTGAGGTTAGCCGAAGCCACGCTTCTGAAAACACCGCCCTGAAATTACCCCTACCTCTCCTGCTCCTTGATCCCGGAAAATATCTGTGTCATCTTTAGAATAAAAGCTTCAGGACGGAAAACATTTCTTTGCTGTGTGACCTCACGGCAGCAACCACGCTGATACAAGAGCGGGTTTTTTTTTTTTTTTTTAGAACTTAGCCTCACAGTTCATCCCCTCTCTGCCCCTCCGGCAGATGTGCTGAATTTTGTTTCAGCTAAATCCTGTGAGCAGAGCCCATCGGGCTGAGACTCCGGGGTGGAAGAGAGTTGCTCACCTTTGACGGAATTAAATGTGTGCAGCTGAGCTGAAACTATGAATTGAGTTTCATTTTCTCTTTGCTCTGCCCCTCTATGCTAGTTCTGACCCGAGCCCATCCCCTCAGGGTGCCAGGCAGGCTCTGCTTTCTCCTCTCTTCGGCCACGTGGTGGTCCAGCAGAGGTGCAACTCCTCCCAGTTGTTCGAGACATCTGGTGTCCCAGTGGAAGAGAGGAGAGGAAGGCTGTCAAAGGAGGCATGCTAGCAGAGATGTGAGCAGGTTTACAACCATGTATCTTTTCGTTTTTTTGGTGGTAATCAGGCACTTTTAGGATTTTGACTTTCACACCAAGCCTTCCTCTTCCAAACCAAGTGCAACCAGACTGCTCACCCCATCCCATCCCTATGTATAACTCCCAGTGTGTGTAGTTACCACTCAGCACACCCCTCAGTGTGGGAAAACAACTGGGGAGTGCCAGAGATGAGGACTCAGGAGAAGCAGGAGCACTGAGTGAAATCCTTGATTATGTTCCTGTACACTGTAGAAGGGCTTGATTGAAACATGCATCAGCTGCACGGGGTGGCAGGGCAGTAACTTGGCCACCTGGAACAGTTGTGGCAATAGACATACTGTTTCCCAGATCGTGGGAGCTCTCTGAAGCAGAATGCCGTCCGGCCTTGCTCTCCACATAACAGCAGCCCTTGGTCCATTCATCTCTAGCAGATCTCTCTTGCCAATAGGACAAAATGTAATGGTTTTAAACTAAAAGACAGTAGCTATAGACTAGATATAAGGAAGAAATTTTTTACAATGAGAGTGGTGAAACACTGGCCCAGGTTGCCCAGAGAGGTGGTAGATGCCCCATCCCTGGAAACATTCAAGGTCAGGTTGGACGGGGCTCTGAGCAACCTCATCTAGTTGAAGATGTCCCTGCTCATGGCAGGGTGTGTAGACTAGATGACCTTTAAAGGTTCCTCCCAACGCAAACTATTCTATGATTCTATGTCCTTGCAAACTTCAGCTTTAATTTCCCTCCGAGCAGGATCATGCCACTGCGACACAAGTAGGCATTCAGCTCCCCGCTTCAGACGCGGCGAGGGTAAGGACTCTTTCTCCTCTGAAACAACGGAGGGAAGAGTCTCCTGTTTTTCATTCCCTGCCTGAATTTAAGAATGGCAGCAAGCCAAGGAATAGCACGGTGTGCGCACCTATGCAAACTACAGCCGAGGGATATAATTTTCTAATCTTCAGAGCAGCCCTTCACACGAGCCCAGGGGACTGTAGCCCGGCAGCCGGTAACAGTGTTTTCTCAAATATTCACCCGCATAAAACCACGCACTTTACATTTAAGCTCAAACTCACAGAGATGGTACTAATACAGAGCTTTCCACTTTTACTCATGTTTTAAAGAAGAATCACACACGTTTTGATTCTGGTAACGTGAATTCTTTTTTCACACCCGCACCTCTGAAACTGCGGTTAGCAACAGCGTGATTTCACATTCAATACTTCTCTCTTATGGTTTCCTTTTACCATCTGTATCATGAATTAGTCCTTTTTTCTCCATTTTCTAAGAGAAGAAAGTGTTCTTAAGTAGAGCTTAAAATTAAAACCAAAAAACTCCCTTCCTCTTTCCTACTCCCCAAATCTAATAGTGAAAATTTATTCTGTTACAGTGGAACAGGTCAGTACTGTGATGATGTCACTAGGCATGCTCACGATATTGCATAAAATTAGAGATACATCACTAATTCCAACCTTAAGAAGAAACAGCTATAAAATTGTCACAGACTTGTCATACAGGGTGGATCCTGGAAATATAATATAAAAAAATTTCAATTTCCCCTTGAGTGAAAACCAAAAAAATGACCTGATTTAAACCTGTGACATTTGGAAAATAAGCAACTTCTGTCCACAGGGATGTCATGACTTTCGTGCTGCAGCAGCTTCCTGGATATAGACTGTTGAAAATGTGGCCCACCTAGTATAAAGAATTAAGGTGAAGGAATAATTGCATCGAGAAATCAATTGCACCATTATAGAATACATGTGTATGCTTAAAAGTCCAAGTTTCTTAAGGTTAATGCATTGAAGATCAGAGTCGGGCACAAAAGCGAATCAATTGAGAGGTATCAAATATAATAAGTTACCAGTGCCGAAAGTAACAAATTGACTCTGACTTGTGCAAGTAGTCCACACCATATGCCTTTCTACTCTAATGTTTCAGCGAATTGCTTGAGTAAATAAATTAATTGCATCATCATGAGGAAACACACATGGAATTTGCTTTACCGCAAGGCAGAATGTAACTCGGTAGGTGACCCAAATGGATGAGCAACAGAGCTGTGGGGAGCTTCAGCGGAGTTCTTGGAAAGCCACCGCGTTTGCTGCAACAGTAATTAGACGAGAGCTGGCAAGAGCTGATGGTGGTGCAGTTTTAAATAAAACTTGGTATTTATTAAAATTCTTTGGATAACGGTTGATAGTCTTTGCTCAATATTCTTCATTGTTCCAACAGCCCTGAAAGAAGAGTTGCGAGAACTCCGAAAAAGTTCCCATAGCAACAGCAAGGAGACGGGACTATTTTCCTCCCAGCCCTGGGTGAACAGCAACGACACGCAATTGTGGTCGATGAGCCCTTCCTGCGCCAGGCGGGTCTACTCTTGTCTGGCAATTTCCCACAAAAGGGCAGTATCTTCACTGGCCCCTCCAAAAGAGATGACGCCCTTTTCTGTTAAAATGACTATTTTCCCTCTAAGGAGGACAAAGAACCTCTTTTTATCCTCAGAAATGAGAACGATCAAACAACAGCCTGCCTGCGTGCACATCCCAGACCGCAAGTAAGGGCAGCGATGAGGCTTGATGACCACCTTCTCGTGGAAACTCCCTCAAACCCATGCCTAAGCTGGTGAGGTCCACCCGCCTGCCAGCTCCAGCTTTGCTCCCAGCCCTTGGAATATTCCCAAGGGGCTTCGTGCCTCTGCAGGGACTCTGGGGTACCCTCCAGACCTCTTGTTGCTGCTGCTGTCGGCAGCGGGCGACTTCCCCAGAGGATTCCCAGTGTGTGGACTTATTGTTTGATACAGAAACAGAGATGGTGGGACAGGCTACGAGATGAAGTGAAATGGGCTACCTGGACCTCCCTAGCTCAAGATGAGCCTACACAATCTTTTGTAGTTGCCTTCAAGAATGTAACGGCTAGTGACAGAACCTGCAACAGTTGTCAGAACAGTCCTGAGGTTAGCACACTTCTCGGGGTATCGTGACAGTTTTTATTTACAACAGGCTTTTACGCACGACTGTAGCAATACTTTCTAAGGCAGACATGTAACAACAAAAAACAGAGAATCAGCAATTCGTGTATCCACACTTCAAGAAAGTGTTTCAGAATAGTGGCCTCTCTTATTTCAGGATATCCCAGTACATGTAAACAAACTACTCTCTTCTTAAGAGAAAAGTTTACTAAAAATACAAATGTACATATTACAATTTATGTGATCTCTATGCACTGCACCTACACTCAGGCATTAGAGGTGTCTTCAGCGCTCTAACGCAATGAAGTATTTTGTACTTCACTTTCACTCTTATCCAAAAAGATCAATGATTTAATCAACTTTTTAATTAACTAAGCACTGTTTCCGCATACTTGATGTATCAGTTTTTGCAGCTCTTCCCTCATTGAATACTTCCAACCAATTCCTTACATCAAAAGGACTTTTTCAGTTGAGGTTACCAGCACTTCAGAACTGTGCTCACAACCCCAGTATGAATTCTTACACATGCAAATGTAGGAAATCGTTGGTCCCAGTATGTGCACGGTACATTTGGTGTGTCAGACTGGTGTATGCTAGCCTATTTTTGACTATGGGCTATAACTATGCCTACACAAAGTCTTGCCCACACAAGTTGGGGTTTTATCCATCATATTAACTGGTACAACTGGTAGATGAGGCCCTGACCCAAGTGCAAAGGAGATGGCAAAGTAGTAAGAGTCTCCTGTGCTCTGGGGGTTTCCCTTCCACCAGCGCTGCCCTGGGTGATTTGGCCGGCGGGGCTGCCGTGCATTCCCGGTGGGAAAGGTCCGACATCCCCGGTGGGAAAGGTCCGACATCAAAGGCCGGTGCGTGTCAGAACCGCCTGACAATGCCGAGTGATTTCCTTAGTGCAGTTTTGCAAATGTTTAGGGGTTTGTCTGGAATTTCTTATCTACAAGGAAGAAAGAACAAAGATTTAGATGAAGACCTGATTGTAAAAAAATGACGATTTTCTGCCTTCAGAAACTGAAGGTTTTCTATAAATGCCATGTTTTTTTAAATTCTAAAAAATTAGGCACAAGAAATATTTTGTGGAATTTTTCATTTAAAAAAATCCATAAAGCTCTGATGAATTTTCAGCCATGTGAAAGAGTATACTACAAGAGACTCATTCATCAAGGAAGGTGCTCGCTTGCCAGTTTACACTGCTGAAATTTGAACAATGTAGGACCAACAAAATGTACTTATAGAGAAGCCGTTCAAAGAAATTTCCAGCACCTATGACTACCAGGCAGCTATTGATAATAAAATATTCTTTTATATAGAGTTAGGGAAATGTTTACTCTCATATGCAACAGTAACTTCATTAGTAAATGGAGTCACAGCGGTGCACTTTGTGCAAAAGGCGAACCAGGCCCATATTCTTTCTCCTTGACTTTAAACACCAACAGTATAGATCAGAAACGATTAAAAAATGAAGTCAATGTATTAGCTGACAAATTTCAGGGAAGCTCACAAGAGTTAAATCAGGCAGCTGAGCCCTCCTTCTCCTCCTCCCTTGTATTTCTGTGTCCTCAAACAAGGGTGCTGAGAGCTCAAGCACTGCCGCCCCCTCCCCCCAAAATAATTGAGCATGCCCTCAGCTCCCATAAAGTCAGCCTGCACAGTCCCGAGGGAGGTAGAAATTCCCATAAAAGGATCATTCCAAATCCCCGGGATAAGTTTATTTGGCATGCTATTCAAGCAAAAGGAGCCTTGCAATTGTTTTCCTTGACCTTTTAACCCGCTTTTCTTATCCCAACAGAGGTCAAAGGACAAGAACCAGGCTCCCCTCCCCCAGCCTCTCCCTGCCCCGGCCCCTGAGCACACCCAGGCTCAAAGGGAAGAGTTTAACCCAGGCAGCCAGAAACAGATGTCTGCAATGCGAAGGCTGGGGGAGGGAAGGGAAAGGAAGTGTAGGAAAGGTGACTTGGAGCTGGTATTTATTTAATTGATCATTAAGCCTGGGAAGGAGAGAAAAATCGAAGAAAGTTTTCCTGCAGGCAAACAAAGTAATGGGGATTAGGGCACTTTGTGTATCGATGCTGATATAATAGTATTTTTCTCCGCTAGTTTCAGCGGGGCAAATCTTAGCAATGCTTCAAGAGATTACATCTGACTCCTTGCTGCTCTCCAGGAGGCAGAGGAGAGGAGATTTCATCGTATTTACATTCCCCTACGGAAGCCAGAAGTAATCCTGCGCTGTTTACGTTTTCAAGCACCCTCAGTTTCAGCTCTCGGTGGAGCTGCAAACCCCTCAAGAGGAGGAAGAGCAGGAGGAGGAGGAGGAGGAGGAGGAGGAGGAGGAGGAAGGCTGCTCTGAAAAGGGGGCAACCCTGCCCCAAGGGTGGCTGTCCCTGCGCACCCCAAGGGCTTGCCATGATGGCAACCCCTCATACCAACCCCTCATACAGGCAAGGCCAAACCTGCTGTGTCTGCCTCATGGATGTGGTGCCTTGCACGCACCTTCCCCAGCGCTGGTGCACAGTGGACAAAATGGAGGCACCAGATACTAGCTGATGTGGCTGGGGAGGGGGGGTGGGGGGCTCCCAAGCACTGAAAGGGCCCAAAGGCTGCCAGGGCAGTTAGCTGGTGCAAGATGTACCCGTAGTGTGTGGGCTGGCTCTCCCCTCGGGGACGGGGAGCGCCCCACGCCTGTCTGAGGTGCGGACCGAGCCGTGTGAGGGGCAGGCCGCGGGGGCCACGCTCACCCAGGCCCAGGCCCAGGCCCAGGCCCAGGTCCAGGTCCGGGTCCGAGTCTGCGCCCAGCCCCAGGTCCAGATCCAGGTCCGGGCACGGGTCCGGGTCCGGGCCCAGCCCCAGCCCGGGCAGCACTCAGACGCCACAGCCCCCCTCTCGCCGTCCCACACCACAGCCCCTCGAGGGGCCTTTCCCTCCCGGCGGGAAGGCCCGGCCCGGGTGAGGAGTGCTCCTCTCTTCGAAGGTTGTCGGTACCCGGCCCGGCGCGGCGGCAGCCGCCGCTGACCTCCCCACAAAGAGCAGGTTCACTCCGCCGCCCCTCCCCCATCTCCCGCGCGCGCGGCGCCGCNCTGGCGGGGCCGGGGGGAATGAAGGCCGTGAGGCAGAGGGGGCTGAGGAGGGGGCGGCCGCCATCTTCCCTGCCCGACCAGCTGCAGGGTCTCCCCGCAACACCCCCGTCTTCCCCTCCCCTCCCTCCCTCCCTCCGCTGTGAGGAGGGTTTGCGGGCGGCAGGGAAGGTTTCAGGAAAATGAAGGGGAAAACGGGCGAGGGGGTGGGCCGTGACACCCCCCACCCACTGGTGTGAGCCCGGGTTGAGTGGGCGCCACGGGGGCTCCCCCCCCCCAGCCCCAGCCGCCTCTCCGCCATGGCGCCGGCCTGCCCCTCGCCGGACAAGGCCTCGCTCAGGTTTTCCTCCAAAATATCCAGACCGTCTGTGCTGAGGGGTAGTTAGCGTGCCCGAGCATGGCGGTAAATCTCCTGCCTTTGGTTGGAAACCAAAGCGAAGCAGAAGATCTCGCCTGTTTCTGCATCTCGCAGCTCCTCCTGCATCCCAGTGACTTGCCGCTTACGCTGTGGGTGCTGCGAACGTGGCCCGAAGTATGCGTTTTGAAGCCAAGAAAGCTGCACACGCAATACGTTACATTTACGTTCACAAAATGCTGCTTATATGTTAAGAGTATTTCTTTCTAAATTGTCATGCAGAATAAGGAGGTGGGGGTAAGGGAAAGGTGCCCTAGAAACCTACGGATGCCCCTCCAGTCGGGATGGCGATGGTGCGTAGGTGCTGCAGTTGTGCACTGAGAACAGGGAAAATCCCTCACGGGACAGCTTCACCTGAATTATTTGCAGATTTTAGGCAGTGGGAGCTTAAAAGCATTTGGATCAGGTCAGGTCCCACGCTTCCCTCACCAGGTCATGGCAAGGAGTGTAGCTCATGGTCCTCTGAGTTGACTCCCGTGACGCATATCTGTGAAACAGCGATCTTGCCCTCCTTATGCCGTTTGCCCTGTGCAGTACCAAAAATCTGAGAACCCCACTCCAGCTTGTCTGCACTGTGATCTTCCATGTCAGCCCAGAAGACGCTGGCAGAAGAAACAGTGTGCTGAGCTGCCTGTCACCGCGGGACCTCCTGGGAGCGGTAGAGCTGCAGTGTCCTCTGCAACCTCAGTCAAAACAACAAAAAAAGGGATATAATTTCTTTGTGATACCAATGCATCACCTCTTGTCTTTCCTGAAAATTTTCCTAAATGTTCACGAAACTAAAAAAGAAAAAGGCAAAAAAGCCAAAGTCTGTCAAATGTTGCCTAGAGTGAACAGATTGAAGTCAATGACAATACGAAGCTGTGCTGCAAGAGTGCGCTGTGAAACTCATTCCAAGGGTAAAAGTCAGACTGATGTGAGTGATGTGGTATTTCATGGGGATGTAAAATTAGGATACACGCAGAGGGCCAATTTCTCTGCTGACCTAATCTAATGCCATTCCAGTAATCTCAGAAAATTGCACTGATTAATACAAGAAGTGACTCTGGTCGTGGAACAATCAGAGCAGTATTTCAGCAAAAGCAAGTAAAGGGGACTGTAAAGTTCAGGCTTGGTGTAAACTGATGTTTACTTAAAACAGTAATCGTGTCCATAATCAACATAGGATCAGTTCAGTCCACGAGAAGTTATCGGTGTGATTTAAAAGCTTTTGGAATTAGCTTTGAGTGGCACCAGTGGAAAAACGTTAGCATCTACCACTTTTCTTACTAATTTAAACTTGCCATGCAGCTTAAACCCCAACTCGCATCACAGCTGAATTTGACAAGTTAGCTTTTGTTGGGCTGTTTTAACACATTTCAAGAGTCCTAAATATAGTTCTAGTGTATCAGCTCTTTTAAAGAAGAAAATAAGGAAAAGCAAAGCTTTTTTGTGTGCTTGTGAAGACTGAAATGGCTATCATGAGTCTAGCGTTCATATTATACATTCTGATAAACCATCTTTTGTGGAAATAATTATTAAAACATATTTTTATTTTTAAAGACTGTTTGATTTCTTTTGCTGCTGGAGGTATGTTGCCCAGTCTGTTGTCTGAAAGAAACTCATGACAAAATGGGCAAACTGACAGGAAAATAAGACCTAATGATGGAGAAAATCCAAATGGAAAGCCTGCTGCAATTTGACAAGGATCCACCAGAATTACTGGACACATTACAAACACCACTAATGCTTGCAATCTCAACCCAAGTCATAAAATACTTTTTTTTTAAAGGGCTATTGACAATTCATTGTATAGCTAAACAAAATACAATTATTCCATCCTGCATTGTTTAGGATTTTATTATTCAGCTTGCCTCACTAATGCATACGCAGTCTTGTTTATCTAAGCTAGAATATCAATAAGGTTCAGTTTTTGCCCAGGATTTTTTCTGAGCGGTTACTGTGTAATGGAATGAAGTGGGGCGGCCAGAACCACAGGGTCCTAGGCGTTCTCTCCCTGTTTAAGGAAAATAAAGTACTCTCAGTAGGCTATCAGGAAAACTAAAAAGAAAAATATGCAACTGCATCAGTCATGGTTATAGATCAAATTGTGTTTGTATGCATGTGTATGTAAGCATGTACTGGCATAAGTGTTAAACATGTTTAGTTCTGTAAAGAACTTTCCTGTTACACCATTAACGGGCAAGAGCTTCACATCTGGTACTGGAAGTTGCCTGATAGCAGAAAACAGAAGCCTTCCCAGTAGCTGGTCACTGCTTTTAAAAATATGTCAGTTGCTAATCCTTTTAAATAAGAAATGTTTTTGTCACAGGGAAAATACAAATTCTCTTAGATTTGCTGGGCTTGGGACCATAAAATCCATAGTGCCCTTGGTGGATGTTTATTCCAAGGGAAGGCAGGAAATGTAATTATTATTTTCCCTTTGGGTTTTATTGTGATGATGTGAGCATACATAAATAGTTTAAGATTCAATTTATTCTGTAATATTCTGGGTAGTTACTGTGGGATATGCTGAATCATCGGGTCCTTTGGCCACCTTGCCATCTTCCTTTTCGCAAATAGCTCCTTGGTTTAAAGGCTGTGCTAGCCCATCTCTCCCTTTTTCCCCTCACTCCACGTGAGAGAGGTTTTGATTTTATTTTGGGGCAGGCTGCATATTGCAACTCATATGCTTCTATTGACACTGAAGCAGAATATTGAAAAATTGGGGTGCAGCTGGCTCTTGGTGTGAGCCCTGGATAACGTGCAGTGGTGCCTCACTTCTAACTATATACTGAAATCTCACATACAAAAGGTAAAACCAATATTTCTTTCTGCTTACGACTGAAATTAAACCCTGCTTGTTTTCAAGAAGCATTCCTTATTTCTTCTTTTCAAAGCCGTAAGGATTGTTGACCTACTTTTCAGGTGGAAAAAAGAGACACGGAGGCAGCAAGCTGTTTTGTAATACACTGTAAAATTATTTCCCTCCACAAGTACATAAACTGCTATTTGCATTCAAATATGATTGGCCTTCCAAATCTAAGAGTATCTCTTTTGATTCCTCAGATGTTGCTTTTCAAAGTGAGTGGTCACAGGTTTAGGGGAACGCAGCACTTGCTCCTTTAAAACAAATCTTTAGCGTGTCTGTTTCCCCGTGCTTATTTGGAAGCAGATTTGTTGTCATTTTTCTGGACTTGTATTTTGGGGGTTCAGACAAGGGCTTAGATATATATGTAATCCTTCAGCCTTCAGACCAAGACGAATTTAACCGTAGTGCATTTATGAGACCTGTGGGTGTGATCAAGCAGCAGGTTTCCAGAGTCAATCAAAGGATGGTGCGGTGTGCCGGAGAGGGAGGCAGAGGATCTGAACGGAGTCTCTGTGCGGCTGATACCGTTTGGAAAGGGTCTCTGCTGCGGAGGATCGGCAGCCTGTCATTCGCCGCCTCCCACTTCAGCTTCACCCCATCAGTAGAGAAGTCAGAGTCTGGAACGCAAAAGCTACTTTCTCAGATTTCCCTCTGACATCCAGTACTGAATGTACCTTCTGTGTCTGAACTGAAAATTTCGTCACCTTTTTTACTCTTCTGATTTCACTCTCCCCGTTTCGTTCCTTGTATCAAGCAGAAAACACGGGCAAGGAAAAGCAGCCAGAAGGTCCCTCAGTCTAGAGGGGGCTGGGATGTTGTTCAAGACAATTACTCTGGGAGACCGTGGAGCTATGCAATGGCAAAACCAAAGAAGCCCTGGGGAATTACATCAGCTTTTTTCTTTTTTTTTCCCCCTCCTAAGGGGAAAAATCCTGAATAGAGTTATGAGCTGTCGAACCCTGATCAGCACTGTCCCTAGTTCGCAGCAAAGCATGCAGAATGAATCAAGAGCAGGGCACACAGACCTTCTGCAACACACTGTTTTCAAAAACCACGGCGCATAATATCCTGTGAAGCCCTAAAGAATGGAAGGGATAATACGAAACGCAGGCTTTTTCCTGGTAATCCTCTCTGTGTATACTCTGTTTCACCTTCAGTCTGCCTTTGTCTCCTTGCTGCCATTCATGACTCAGCACCGCCTTTCGTAGAACCCCCGTGCCTCTCTCTTTAACGCGCTGACAGCCTCCCGCTCCTCTTGCAGGACTGCAGATCTGCTTCCTTTGTCTGCCCACGTAACCTGACTCATCTCTTCTTGGACACTGGCCTTTGCCACTTGCTTCCTGACAGCACAAAATATCACACTGGCTCCAAAAAAAAAAATAAATAATATTCCACTCAAGGACATTAATGTTGTAGGATTACTCAGCTAATTGCAACGCTAACTGAGCGGCAGGTTCCAGCCACACCGGGAGCTGATACCTCCCGGCGGCCGTGTCTCCCAGGGCCCTGCACGAGGGCTGCTTGCTGAACAGTGCTCCAGCCTGTGCTAAAAGCGCAGTCCTGCTCCCTGCAGCGTCGTGCCACCTGCCCAACTGGACAGAAAAAAACCCCAGTCCCCTTCATCTCACCCACTATGGGGTGGCAGCACCCACAGCTAGTACTTTCTTTTGCTTCCACGTCTCTTGGAGCGGCGTCTCCGCAGGGCAGACATTTTGCTTCGCTTTGTGATTATCCAGCACACCCCTACCCCCCCCCGCCTCCCAAAACCTGTGACAATAACGAAAGATTTAAGCAGTTGCCAGCCTAATGGTTCTGACATGCAGACAAAATGGAATAACTCAGAGTGGAGCTGGCAACCAGGAAACTTCAGAAACAAATTGATCTGGCAAGGAGTTTTCATTATGCTTCAGGGAACAGGTTGATCTGACAAAAATAGAAGTTGGCAAATAGATTACCTCTTGGAAAACGGCACACCGAGGTGGTGCAGTGAGATGAGGGGTGGTGTCTGATCTGGCTCCAGGAGGTAGGGTTGGCTGGCTCGGTGGAAACGAGGAGATCGAGCCCTCTTTGGAACAGAGATTTTTGTCATTTGCGTGTTTCGTAAAGCGCCGTGCAGGCTCGCAGCTTTCTCCCGCGGCTCCTGTCGCAGTCAGGAGGCTCTGCCAGCGCACAACAGCCCTGACTTTCTGCAACTCGTTCTGCTCTCGCTCGACACCATCATGGTGTCTGCCTGCTTCTGACCTGTCCTCCCTCTGTCTCCCGGGCCTCTGCTCCGCCTCACCTTCCTTCCTCAACGTGGCCAGGGAGGATGAGGAGCCCTGGAGGAGATTTTGCCCAAATTGCCCAATTGTGGTAGCTGCTGTCACATGTACCATATGTTTTTATACCTGCAAAGCATGTTTAATGTTTAATGCCGGGAGAGAAGAAGCTGTTTATAACCTGATATATAAGCCTCTAGTATTGCTGATGGGAACACCAGGCCTCCAAAATGGCTAAAAGATTTTTACGGTGCACAAAAATGTTTTGCCATCAGTATCAGACAGGCAAACCATTCATTCTCATAAAAAAAAAAATCCCCTTACATTTCTAGTAATTAAAAATAAATTCTGTCTCCACCGGTGAATATGATTTTCTAAAAAGTATCCTGTTCTTTCTGTAAATTCTTCCTGTCAGCTCTCTCTCNCTTGTTTGGTTTTTTTTTTTTTTTTAAAAATTCATCCTTCAGCTGCTCACTGTTACCTTATATGGTCTCCCTATACATCTGGGCTTTTTCTTAATGAGTGATATTCTCTGTACCCTGTTCTGATGCTTGGTAAGAATAAAACCTTCTTACTATTATATAACAGTATAGGCATGAAGGGTTTTAAAAAAAATTTTTAGCCAGTGTGTTGTTTTCCACAGAATAAGTTCCGTCAACTAAATGATTTAGCTAAGTTGTATAAAAAAAAAAATCTGGGTCTCAAGAGTTGATCAGAAGTCCTTGGATATGCTTTGGGAAAAATACTAAATACTTATGTCGTGGCACATACTGACATTTTCCTAACTATCTAAAGATGAAGAAATAGGAAATAAAAAAATATTACAGAAATATTACCTTGTTTGTCTTTTTCTATGGTCATAATGATGTATCTCAGTTAACAGCCCTATAATAAAAATTAGAGCACATCACAGTCAATGCATTGCTGCGGGTCCTTCATTCATAATTTGGGCCCATGTGGGCCCTTATACTTTCCTGCTAGGATAAGAATATACTTTTCCAGGAGAATAAGCATTCACAAGGATGACAGAAGAGTAGCATAGTAGATCAAACAGAGACTATATATAGGAACTCTTGCAATTTCTGCGTTTTCTCCTTTTCTTACTGTCTTTCTGACAATTTCATGGTTTCCTGCTGGCAATCCATCTGTTGCACTTTTAAGTTAAGGTGATGTCTATCTTGCAGTAGATATGAAAGCATTACAAGGGAAATATATATTTTTGATTTTTTTACATTATAAAGCAGTTTGGAAAATACACAGATAAAAATGCCTAACAGATAATGATGACAAGCTGTTATAATAATAAACACATTATTCTACCAGGAGAACTTTGCAAACGTATTTCAGCTGTGTGCAACTGTTAGTAATGAGTTGTTCAGGTCATTGGCATCTGGAGTTTTTTGTGTTATATTTAGTATGTAATCCAATCATGGTTCTGAAGACTTTAAACTATTTCTTTTAATTCACATTATCTTTCACTCGGCGACATTGAATGCTACTATATTTTTTCCCAAACCATAGTTTCTAGAATTCCTCATGAATTTGGGATTGATGAATCTAAATAGTTTTTTATGATTTGGGAGAAAATATGCCATATTTTTCTTTTGTTTAAAAATGCCATCTTATCCTTGTTTTTAGTCTTTAGTTCAAATCAAGCTGAATTACTTCTAACCAGTGCATTGATTATATTTAAAAGGTTTTTTACAGAGAATTTTCTAGGTCTCGAGATGCTTAAAGTATTACATGCCACAGTTTAACTCAGGGATTATTAGGCAGCCTGTGAAAACAAATCAAGTTAGCCTCTCATAATGTTGATTCAACATCAGCTTTGGGTAACTAAAGATGGGTAACTAAAGAACAACTACATACTTGCAGTTTGGTGAGTCTTAAGCTAGGCTAAAGTTACGTGTTTCATGAAAAATACCTTATGAACATAAATTACTATGGGTGGTGAGGATTGTAATATGATTTAACATTTGAAAGACGTTGCAAAAGCTTGATGAAAAGACTTATATTTTATAAGGTAGCTTTGCCTTCTCTTCTGTCATCTTTAAAGCCAATCTGAGGAATCACTGAAACAAAAAAGGGAACTCTTCATTTTCTGTCTTTCTTCCATTTTTTCTTCCTTTTTCCCTTCCCCTTCCTGTTTCCCTTTCCTGTTTCCCATTTCCATTTTCCTTCACCAAAAGTGAAAAAAGCTGCTTTTTATGTAAAAAGAAATAAATCCTTCTTCCGCTCTGACCTGAATCAAGACCAGTAAAAGATTATGTCAGTTAATTTCTCTCATGTTAGTAGTTACAGTATAGTGTGAGTAGATGGAGGGTGAACAGACGAGGGGACAGAACAGGGTCAAGCCATTCCTGCAGTGAACTCCACCAGCTGAGAACTGGGTGACCCGGGGACTCTTTCCTTTCTTAAACCACCTTTCCTGATTAAAAAGAAAGCATGTGAGGTTTAAACAGATATGCATATTTTTAAATAATTGACCTTAACTATTTTCTGTATTCCAATTGTTCATTACCCCGATCTTTCTGGGATAAAAAGGAAGTGTTTCATTGCTATACTATCTCTTCTGAAAGTTTTTACAGCCTGTTCTTTGCAATATCACTATCATTTTCACATTGCTGGGGAAAAACATTTCAGTTTCCTTTGCCCCAAAATTTTAAAGGTATATTTTTCAGAAGCGTGAATTTGTGTTCAGTCGTAGGGGAAAAAGAGCCTGAAATGTCATGCTTTCATGAAAATGTGAAGAAAAGATTTTTTTTTTTTTTTCATTTTGATTCTCCTGAAATTTCTCAGGCAAATCTCATTGTGTGATTACCGCTGCTAACAAAGGATTGTAGCAGTATGAAAAGAATAAGGCAGGCGGGGAGGGAAGGAAGAGGAGGTGGTTGATTATGAATGTGAAAGCTTTATTTACACACACACACGAACAATCAGCAGCTTTGAAAAAAGAATGCAGAAAAAAGCACACACACACATTTTTTACATTTCTGCATGCATAATGGCTCTCTGAAAGAATCAACCAATTCGGTAATTTTACTCCACAGAGGATTTGTTATGGCGTGTAAAGAGGCAGTATTTTGAATGACGCTATGTTTTTTTCTTCTTTATGCTTAGTGCTCATGAGATTAAGTTGACAGAAAGGGATTTTTTTTTTCCCGTAGTCATCCAGCACTCAGCATGATGCAAGGCTGGTTTGGAGGGAAGACACAAGGCCGTTACCTTGTTTTCTGCAAAGCATCAACAGATCAGACACAAGATAGGTTAAACATAGTTCTACTGACAGATCTGAGAAGCCCATGAAGGGGAGACATGAGTGAGTGGAGGTGGAAGTAGAGCAACACCTTGTGCTGCTGTTGTGCTGTCAGGAGCAGGTCACCGCTCACCCACCCATTGCTGCCTCCTGATCATCCCGCGCCCACAGATTTGGAGGTTGATCCTCCGGGTGGTGTCTGTGGTGGCAGTGGCCTCTGACAGTTTCCCCTCAGGTCCTAGAGGTGCTGTGGGCTAAAGTGGAGTCCTCCGAAGGTTGGTCCCCGCTATGCACTTTGTCCTGCAAGTTGGGTGACAGCTGGCAATTGGCGGAAAAGACCGCGGTGTAGTGAATTATGATCAGTGACTTTGCTGCATTGTCTAAATCACACAGCTCAGCAAAGAGTTGAATGCTGGGCAATGAGCATCCATACAATGGCATGTTAAAATCTTTAATAAGAGGCGATGAAGATAAGGATTATGTCTGTGCTTTTTTTGCTTTTCTTTTCTTTTTTTTTTTCCCTGAAGAAACGTCATGTTTTTGCCAGTATTGATGCTGCTTTGTCACCGGTGGTGGTAGGGTGGCTGATGTAGGTTGATGCAGGCTTTTTAATCACTACAGTAGTCAAGGCTGGCAGTATGTCTATGCCAGCAGCACAACTGTGATGAAGAAGCTTAGCATGGGCACTGTTTAATGCCAATGGATCAACATTTTCAGCTTGCGTATTAAATGCAAGCTGAAGGAAGAAGATGGTTGAGAATAAGAGTTGAAAAAACCCCTATCACTATTCTCCTTTTGCCCCATTTTCCTGAGGAAAAAACCTCCTTGGAAAGACTCCTAAAGAATCTCCTCATGAATATATGCATGTGTGGGTATGGGGGTGTGCGGGTGCACATGTGTATTTGGAGAGGGGTATCCACCTGCCAGATCCTTGCTGCCTTCCTTTTGGGTTAGGAATCAAGGGGAGACCAAGACGATTGTTTGTTAAATTCAACAGGAAGTCTTTCAAAAAGACCCTTCTTCAACCTGCGTTGGACTCTTTCAAAATTAGGAGGGTCAGGCCTGAGCGAGCCCAGGAGCTTGACTTTTGGGAGTTTCTGCTAGGGAAGGGGTAAGGCTGGAGGAACCAATAATGGGTGTGCATGTGTGTGTGCGCGTGTGTGTGTGCATGCATATGTGCGTGTGCGTGCACGTGCACTATCTGAGCTGTGTTCCTCAATATGAGATTTCTGACTAGAGACAGGTTTCCCTCTGGTGTGCATGTTTATCTTCTTTAACCTTGATTTGTAGTGAGCACTGGAAGATGTATCAGCCCAGGAGATAAGCCCAGAAGGCCAACCGTATCCTGGGCTGCATCAAAAGAAGCATGGCCAGCAGGTCGATGGAGGTGATTCTGCCTCTCTACTCTGCTCTTGTGGGACCCCACCTGGAGTACTGTGTCCAGCTTTGGAGTCCTCAGCACAAGAAGGACATGGACCTGTTAGAGTGGGTCCAGAGGAGGGCCACAAAGATGATCAGAGGGCTGGAGCACCTCTCCTATGAAGACAGGCTGAGAGAGTGGGGGTTGTTCAGCCTGGAGAAGAGAATACTCCAGGGAGACCTTATAGCAGCCTTCCAGTATCTGAAGGGGGCCTACAAGAAGGCTGGAGAGGGACTTTTTACTAGGGCATGTAGTGACAGGATGAGGGGTAATGGCTTCAAACTGGAAGAGGAGAGATTTAGATTAGATACCAGGAAGAAATTTTTCACTCTGAGGATGGTGAGGCACTGGAACAAATTGCCCAGAGAAGTTGTAGATGCCCTATTCCTGGAAGTGTTCAAGGCCGGGTTGGACAGGGCTTTGAGCAACCTGATCTAGTGGGAGGTGTCCCTGCCTGTGGCAAGGGGGTTGGAACTAGATAACCTTTAAGGTCCCTTCCAACCTAAACCATTCTATGATTCTATATATACATGTGTAGTGAGGTGCGGGTGGGTGTTGTGTAGGGCACAATGCTATCAGTAACGATGCGCTGTTAATTTGGTGGGTGTCTGTGTAAGGCCGTGGCTAGACAGGCACCTTTTGCTGCTGCTTGCCTGCGTCAGGGTCTTGACATGGGTCCGAGGCAGCCCGTGACCTGCGCTCCCAAGTGGCGGGACCCTGTTTCAGAATGTCAAAGGGCAGGCCGTAATTCTTTCACGTCAAACACCTTGCTAGGCTTCTAGGTAATCCCACGGCACATCGGGATGTTATTTTTTGATGGCTGAATGAGAGAGTTTTTTCTTTCCCCCGGTCCTTGCCAGCAGTGAGACCAAAGGGCTCTCACTGGGCTGCTCTGGCTGCATTGCATCCCTGGTATTCTGCTCTCCTGAGAGAAACAGTGTTTGTTTAGAGCAGGTGAAGCTGGAAAAATCCATTACAATTTCAGTCAGATTTAGCTGTATTCATGTTGCTGGTTTAGATATTGTCAAATATACAACATATTAATTAATTGCTGCAACAGTATGCGCAGTTAGGAAGTATACAGTTAAAATAAAATGAGTTAATATTATCCTTTGTTTAAAAGTGCAGCGTTGCTATTGGGATGCAGTTGGAGTTGCATGCATCTCCAGAGGGACTCTAACCTTTTATTTAAAAATGCTTTCTACACAATATTTTAAGTCCTCTCTATTGATTTATCTAGAATGTTAAAAAATAATATAATGCTGTGTTAGGTACAGCAAGTAATCTTTATTTTGAAATTCATCATATTGTGGTGAAGACACATGGTATGCTAGTGGTATATAGCAGAAGAAAATACGTATTATGCAAAATATGCTATGAAGGGTGGACGCTAAGAATACTAAACATTTTCTACTGTAATTCCTGTCATGACAAAACATCTTTCTTCCTGATGAGGTTTGGATAAATATTTAAAACTAAAATGTTTTCCAGGAAAGATGCAGATTCAGTGGCATGAAAATAGTCTACGGACTTGCGAGACTTTGTTAAATTTCATGTTGAAAAAAATCCAACACATGCCAAAATAATCTGAATATTTTGCCTTGACTTTCAAAATGAAACTTTCAATTTTTTATTTCAAATGGATTTCCTGCCTAGAACTCTGCTTTCATTAAAAAAAAGCTCAAAATTGAAATGATGTGTGCAACACTGACAGGATTTTCAGTTCAGTGACAACTGCTTTTTTTGTCCTCGTTCCCTTCTCCTCCCCCAGTGGATTTTTCAGAATTGCCATCAACTAAAAATATCCGTGATATTTGTAGGTCTGTGTCTGAGTACTCTGCTTCACGGATCTTTCCCTTTCCACTGTGTCACTTCCATAGCTATCCCACACTTCTTACATGTTGGTTTTCAAATTTTTCATGATTGCCAGTTGTCTGTCTTACCTCCATCACACTGAGGTGCCTTTTCTCTATACCTTGCATCAAGTGACAGAATCAGAGAAAACTCTGGGAGAGAAACTTATTTCCGTCAGCTTGTTTAGTTTTTCCTCTACCTTCCCGAGGCTTTGGATTTTGTGTGCTGCCCACTGTGAACTCTGCTGTTTCTTGGCAGATTTCCCCAGGTGTTTCATAATATCAGCAAGGCTGGGATGGTGCCTCCAAAATATGAGAGGCCCATTTCCAGTCAGTGCTTGAAACTTTTTTATGTAGCTCAAGAACCACTTTCCCGCTTCTTTCCATCGCCCAACGTGGGGCTTGTGGAGGGCTGTTACAGGTACAGGGGGCAATGGCAGAGTTTGGAGGTGCTGGAAGCCCGGCTCTCCATTTCTATGCAATAGGTATAAATATTGCAGTTAATGGTTCGTCAGAGTGGGCACAGTTCTGCAACAGGTTTGACAGCTGTCAGTGAATCCGCAGTGTGATGGGGACGTGCTTACTTCTGTTTTACCCTGCATCTCGCCCCTTGGTAGGATGCCCTGATTGAACACTACCTAAGCAGAATGGCCTCAGCTGACAGCTAATTGCTTTAGATCAGGGGGGGAAATTATGAAAAAATGCAGGAAGGGGGTTCTTCGTATATGCATTAAACTCCACAAAAGATGATTCATTATAGGTTCATGACGTGATAGGCCCAAGACCACCTCATTGTAAAGCAGTGTCAGTTCACTGATTTCAGCAGGAAAATGCTTATTTTCACCTCTCTAGTATCTCATCACTAGCAGAGACTTGAAGTCTAGATCCCAAACCTTGCACTCCAGTGAGAGCAAACTGCAATCACTAACACAGAAGAGGGGTTGATAAATCACCGTGTAAGGGCTAACATGCAGCGGGAGGACGTATGGGCTTGGGATGGGGGGACGACTGTAGCTTGTTCACTGTTGTGCACTGCAATTCTGCCATGGAGCCATTCCCTGAAGGGGAAGATATATTTTTTTTTAACATCGACACAAGCCAAGGTTCAATAGCTTTTTCCTCTCAGACATGTGTCCTATGCAGAGAACCAAGACGTGGCTGTGCCAGTCCTGCTCCATTTGGAGATTTCTTCAGAAAAAGTGTTTTCTGAAGCTGCCTTGCGCTGCCCAGCCATGCTGAAGCCGCCGTGTCAGACCGGAGGGATGAGTGCATGGGTTTGCGGGAGCTCTCTTGAGGGGCACTCAACATGTGTCCCAGCACCGCCATAGGCTCTGGCACCCATCTCAAAGCCCAGCATGCTGGCAGCTGCTGTGGAGACCTCGGTGACTGATCTCTAAGCTGGCTGGGAGGACTACAGAGCCTCTGAAACACACAGCTGCCTTTAATCCTAGGAAAAATTTTGGCAGTGGACACCCAACCGTAGTAGTACTCTCTAATTCGCTGTCACTTTGTATCCATGTGCACAACCTTCGATCACACTTTCAGACTGTAGCAAGAACCTGCCCAAACATGTCTTTATCACAAAACCAGCAAGGCACCATGCAGGAGCATTGGGGTCTCCCCATGGTGGGTGATGGCAGGGCCTGGCAGCCAGGGCCCATCCCACCCCCAGCCAGGCGCAGGGCAGCTGGGGGCACTGGGGCAGCCCCAACCCCGGGCATTGGGCACCTCCATGGGGACGGGGACAGGGATGGGTCATGGGCCCATGGGTGGGTTGGGCTCGGCGGGGCCCATGGCCGGGCAGGGCAGGGCTGTGGGGAGCTGGAGACCGGCCCTGCTGCGACATTGCTGGGGTAGGGGCTGATGGCCCCGGGCGGGGCTGACATGGGGTCCTGGGGCCTGGGCAGGGTGGGGGAGCCCTGGGAGGCTGGTGATGCCCTCAAGAATATTACGGAAGGCTTGCAGGTGGGCAGACATGGCTGTCTCCTGCAGGTGATTTAGCGATAGGCTTATGGTAGCAGGTAGAACAAATAGCAAGTCTCAGAAGGCTTTTAATATATAACAGCTTATTTAGTCATTTTGGTAAAATCATTTATTTATGTGAACTGGAATTTGGCCCTTTAACTGTAATGTGTAGGTCTGGCACAGGGGATTCTGACTCTCCACGCAGAGCTGCTTATATTCCAGGATTTTCGAGGTTTCTCTAAGCAGTTTCTAACACACCTTTGTTAGGTGGATTATGCGTTTTATTTCTCATTCCTAACAGTGAAATACAAACCTTGTACTTAGGCACTTCCCAGAAAGCACAAACCGTCTGCAACTTAGAACTGTCCAACGCTGATTTACTGTTCGTGTGTGAACAAATAACTTCCCCAGGAATCTGTTTTTCGGAGGGCAGGGTGCAGAGCTTGCCCCTGCAGCTGTGCCGGGGTGTGGGTGAGGCCATCCCCACCATGGAGCCCGCTCTGCCTGCAGGCCCGCTGCCCAAAAAAGCCCCAGACGGCCTGGAAGAGGAAGGGAAAGCGTGCACGGAAGGTCGAACACGGCGGTTTTCGTTAGCAATGAAATTCTGACCTGCGATTGCAAGCCATGGGATTGGTGTCGTGGTCCTCCTCAGCAGCAGCACTTCCCTAGCGCTTCCTCACCTACCTGAAGAACAAGTGAGCAGCAGTGTACACATCTGTTAGAAAGACAGAAAACCAAGTCAAAGCAAATCATTTGAATGTGTATGTTAGGAAAATACATATGAAAATGCAAATAGAGACATGTCATCATTACTCTCACTCTGTAATGGTCTATCCAGTCCTGTTCTAGAAACAGAATGTTTTCTTGGTGACATTTTTTTGAGTGGTGCTTAAAGATCTACAAGACCCTGCTGCAGGACCCAGGCTAAAGTCTGAGACTTTACAAACTTTGCATCTTTTGACACAAAGCAACATGTCGACATATGAACATACAGATGTTAATGTCTTAGTGTAAAGCTGTTAACACATTTAACATTTTGTTTTGTTTATGTAGCCTTTTTACACATTATAGTCATGTAATGATGATAAACATTTTTATCTGCACAGAAGCTTTGGGAACAAGCTTACTGAACTGTGGCTTAGTGAGTGTTTGAACTCTTAAGGCAGAGTATGATAAATTATTAGAAAAAAATGAAATACTGTTACAATGTTAGTGCTACTGGCAGTCTGGGAAGCTTTAGTTGCTTGGGCATGCCAGCTGAAAAAGGGGTGAGAGATTTTCTCTCTGTCTCTCTGTTTTCATTTTTAAGCCCAAAACACAAAGTAAAATTACCTGTAAAGCTGAATAAAAATAGTGTCCGTGAAGCCCAAAGAATAAAAAACAAATAAACAAGCAAGTAAAAAAAGATCGGTAGTGTGGTCTATTGCAAATAAAAAAAAATCGCTAAATGAGAAAACCTACTGAAATAGATTTAGACGTGCCACAGTAAAGGAAAAACTGAAAAAAAAATTACATCCTAGAGAAAAGAATCTGCTAGTGCGTCAAGTCACATCACACAAAGCACTGTGGGTGAGGCTGGCATTAAGAAAGATTTTATGTGTTGCTGCCAATAAAACAGCATCTAAATTATGCTGCAAACTCTTCCCCTGTTTATCAGGGCAAAGAAAAAAAAACTTTAAACAAATTAGCAGCCTTATATAGGAATTCTGCCCTCAGACCCGTTCAATTTCACAGAACAGAAGTCTGCGTAAGGAGACTGTTACATTAGAGACAAATTTGATATGTCAGATTTAACCCAGTCACTGTAAAGGCTGGGATCCCATGGCACGCAGAATGCTATGACTGTAGCATACAGAAGCTATTTCCAGGATATCATGGTTCCCAGGGCTTTACATTTAAATAATCACCGAAGAACAAAATATCATCAGTTGTGAATGATGTTCTGTCCAGTAATGCAATTGGAAGAAAATGCACCGTTTCCTGGAAATATATTGGTCTTCGTGCAATTGGTGGTTTCTTTTTTTGCAGGATGGATATCTGGTCATAACAAAAGCAACTGGAATAGCTGATAGCTTGATGTCTGTAGCACTTATATATAATATGAAAACTTATGGTTCTTCACTTCTCATTATTCTGGGCTTGCCTTTCTTGCTTCTGTACAAAAAGTTGTAAGTCTCCTTTTTGTTGCATGATGGAATGAAAATGCTTTCTAACAACATTATTTTACCTGAAAGTTTTCTTTTTGCAGTGGCCCACTTATCACCTTTTAATTATACAAATTGTCAATTCGCATCCTATTTGTTCTCTCATTAAGATATTAAAACCATCTTATTATAAGGAAAAAGATGAGTAAATAAATTTTACATTTTCATGGTCTAACATTTTTCTCTGTCTGAACTGTTGCCTCCCATGTTTATTCACAATAATACATGAGGTTGCTTCTTGGAGAGTTAGAAGTCTGCAGAGCTGTGGAGAATAAGCGTGTTTAATTTAGATCACAGCTCCGTGTACATTAATCCTGGATCTGTGCACTGTCAGACTAGACAACAAATATAAATTAATCTCGATGAGGTATGAGCACCATGAGGTATGAGCACACCAATTTAGCAAATATTTTTGCTAAATTACCCAACACAAGCAACATGGCGTTTATGCCACAGTTGGGCTTTATTCTGACTCAGAGAAGGTAAAAGGCATCTGATCCATCATTAATCTGCTAGGACAAATTTATTTCTTTAAAAAAAAGAAAAACCACACCAAAACGCAAAACAAACTGAACAAATATGAACTTTGACTTTAGCAAAGCCTGTGACATGGTCTACCATAGAATCCTCCTAGACAAGCTGGTGAAAGATGAGGTGGCTAAGTGGACAAGAATGTTGGTGGAAGATTGGTTATTCCATCAGGCCAGAAGGGTAGAGATAGTGATATGAAGTCCAACTGGCTGTCGGTTCCTAATGATGTCTCACAGGTGTTGATGTGTGTCACTACTGTTTGTCTTTGTCAGTGAACTGAATGATGGGAACTGGTTTGCAGATGATTCCAAACTGGGGGGAGTGGCTGGTAGACTGGAGGGTGGGGGATGCTGTTCAGAGAGACCTTGGCAGGCTGGAGAAATGCTCTGAGAGGAAGTGAATGAAGTTCAGAAAGCCAAGTGGAAAATCCTGTGCCTGGGGTGGAGTAATCCCATGCACCTGTGAAGGCTGGGGGCTGAGCAGCTGGAAAGCAGCTTTGCAAAAAAAGACCTGGTGGTCCTGGTGGATGACGAGTTGAACATGAGTCAGCAGTGTGACTTTACAGCACAGGTGGCCAACCCCACCTTGGGCTGAAGGAGCTTAGCCAGCAGGTCAAGCAATTTTTCCTCTCTATTCAGCACTTGTGAAACTGCACCTGGAGAACTGTGTCCTGGTTGGGACACGAAAGACACTGACATACTGGAGTGAGTCCAGTGAAGGCTGACCAAGCTGATCAGGGGCTGGCTCAGCTGTCCTAACTGGTTCTGCTTGGAGTGGGGGCTTGCACCAGGTAACCTCCAACCTGCATGAGTCCCCAGTTCTGTCTAGCAGACTTTGCTCTGGTTCAGCTTTTGGCATCACCTGTGTGCAAACCCTTACACTGGATTTGCTGTGCCATGGTATCATGGCCTCATTTGCTTTAGCTGTGCTGCCACTATGACTGTTTTCCTAGGGCTTCAGAGGAAGTGGAAATCCTCTGCATTCATGCATGTCGGCTCTGCCAGTTGTACGGGCTGGAGGATTTATTGCAACCTGAAGAATGCGTTGCCTTTCATTTCTGAGCTAAGGACCACATATGCATGAACACGTGCATGCACATTTCCTGGGCAGTGAAAAACAAGTATGTATCTGGGATTAGAGGGACTTCAGGGAGACCTATCAACACTGTCTTCAAGGCAAGGTAAGAAAAATACTTAAAAATGACAAAGGAAATCTACATATTATAATTTCCTCTGTTGTCACCTTTTAGTTAGAGTGCATTATCTTAGAAATTCTTATGGATTTTGAAAAATGTTATATTGGACATGAATATGGTGTACAAAATGCACAACCTGTTCATACATGGCCATAGTTTTGCAGGGGGTTGTTAACTGTTACCATTGAAATTCTTTCAAAATTAGGCAAGTGAGCTTTTCCCAGAGTGACCTATAGGATGTAACTAACTGAGCTGGTGAGTATCTCCAATTTTGTTGCTGTATTTTGCTGCAGAATGATGAAGGGCTCATCTGCACCGTCTTTCCTGCGTGCTGACTTGGGGACAGTTTTCCCTGTCAGGTGGGAGTGCAGATGGGGGTTGATTTTGACAATACAAAAATTCAATTTCCTTTTTCATCTCATGTATTTAGTTGTCGTGCATTGTCTTACAATGTGTTTCTTCTTGTTTACTCCCGTTTGTCCAGTATTGGACTTGCCCTAAGGTGGTGGTAGTATGTCAGAGATAGATAGGTAACAACAATTAGGTAGAGTTACTAACACAAATCAGACTGGTAGATAATTATTTTAGATATAGATATTTTAGAGATACTTATAATGTAGCTCAGCAAAATTCCCCTTTTATACAGCACTCTCTCTTTTAATAATTCTAGCAGTAGGGAAAAAAAAAAAGGAACACTATCTTTTCTTTAAACATCACCCAAAAATTTAGGGTTTTGGTGAGAGACGATTAAAATTGAAATGTGGATCTGAACGTTGATATCCAGACCTAAGGATGCTTTATTCCGTGATGAGTCTACATGGAATTACAGGTTTAGGAAAATAGGCCCATTTTAATTTTCCCAAGACTGAAAACTTCACAGTATTGAAACATTCCTGAAGGATACTTATATCCTAACAAGGATAAGAATGTTTATTTTCTTTGCAACGCATTTATTGTGAATATTCAAGTTCAGGATTTTTAATTATTTGCTCACTGGAGTATTGTACACTGAATGTTCTTTTGGTATACAAATATTCAGATTTACTCAAGGGAAAAGGAGTATTACATGAAACATCATGATGGAATTCCTTGAAGTGTTTTGACTACTGCTTGAGGTATTTTTAGAAACAATCAGAGAATCATCTGATTTGGAAAAGCTTCCTCCTGAGCCACGCAGCCCATGCTCCCGTGCTGTGGCAGGGCTGGATATTTATGTGCGATGGAGGAAACGTGGGCTGACGCTTGCCAGGGAGTTTCCTGTGATTATCCCAGCTCTGCAGAGCGGTGGTCACTGCACACGCTGCCATAGGAAAAGCCCTTGTATATAACAATATAACAGTGTGCTGTGTGGTTAGCAAAGAGGAGTCTGTCCACTCTGACCCATTAAATCCCTCACAGTCCCAGTCCTTTAAGGGTCCATTCCTGTAAGCCGGACTCCTGGTGTAAAGATTTCAATGGGAAAAATAGTCCCCTTGCTTTCTAATTCCCCTGCAAATTCACCTAAGCATTCATTTGGTTTCCATCACGCGACTAAATGAGTGGGAATGAATTACTGTGAGAAGAGGAAGAGGACACAAATCTATTTTTGGTCTTAAGGAAATTAATTAATTTAATCTGATATGGTTCCTCCTGACAAACACGTACCGGCTACCATTTCGCATCACCTCATCAAAGCATAAAGATGTTTACAAATGGGCAGAATCATTAACAATTTGCCAGCTGGCTGGCTAGGCTGCTTAGGCTTTAACTGTTGAAGCGCCATTTTCATGTGTGTCTCTATATTAGAAAGGGTATATCGATATTTACTATAATAGACAGCAATTTGAGCTTATTTTCGCCTTACAAGGTGCGTGCAAAACTCTCACGCCTGAGAATAAGGCTGGGGTGGAGTTCTGCTGGCACACAGAAATGTTTACTGTAGGATATAAAAAGAAAGGCAGCTTAACATATTTACCATTTATCCACTGACGTGCCAGTAGTTCCTAGATCAGGGGTCAGTTAAAAGTCTTCGGAGACATGACATATGTTTTAAATCACAAGCTCGTTTTAATCTGCATGGACACCACCACCCTGATCAGCTCTTACGTGCCGAGTAGGTAAAGGCTGTGCTGGCCTGGCGGCAATGTGTCCGTCCTTATTCCGTGCAGGAATTTGAGCTACAGCAATTTACCAGTAACCTCACACACTATACAGGGATCATTCCGCTGCTTCTGAATTACCTAGGGCTTCCCACCAGTGAGTTGGTGAGTTTGTACGAGATCCGTTTGGTCTCCGCTGCAGTAAAGCTGCTGGAATGATTATTTCCTGGTAATCCGTTGAAAGTGCACACTGGAAGGGGAAATGTTTATTGCAAGTATAGCTCACGTAAGGAACTGTTTTTGGAAGATATTCAAACTTGGAGAACTGGCTTCAGAATAAGTGTGCAGAGAGACTGATTAATCTTCTGACACTGGAGAGCATTAAATAGCTCTATGAATTAATAGTTTCTTTGAGCTGAGACTGTTTATTGCTTTGGAAAAAAAAAAATCTCTTTCAGCAGCAGGAGAGTTTGGAGTCCTAACGCCTTTTTTTTTTTTTTTTTATTTTCCTGGGTTGGATTGTTTGTTTTTAACTTAGACTGTTTCTGTCTGAGCTGACTCATCTGGAAATTGAGTTGTGAGGTTGCTTTGTACCTTGGAGATTTTGCTGTGAGAAGGAATTTACGTTGTAACAAGGAAATGTGTGGAGACAGGGAAACACAATGAAATCCTAAGTGCTCTTTTGATGGATTTAATGATGAGTTTTCTTTAAGGAACCACAGAATAAGATAATCTTGGGATAGACAAACTCTTAACTTACTTTTTTTTAACTGAGTTTGTTTTGATTTGATTGATTTTGGATGAATGCCCCTTTGCTGGAGGCTTTTATATTGTTTAGACTTGGCTTTCAAAACTGATTTGGGAAGGTTTCTTCCCTCAGAGTATAGCAAATACATTATGTATATATTTGGGCTAACTTCTTTCCGTGTATTTATCTTCTTTTTCAGCTGTTGATTTTTCAGTCTTCAGAATGACATTAGAAGACTTGTATGTGTATATGTTTCTATGCATGTATGTGGGGTCTATATTTGTCATTCTTACAAAGCAAACACCATTTGTAAGTAGGGATTCATGTGAATCAGTACTGTAATATGCATGTTGCCGTGTGGTAAACCAAGTTAGGTCTTTTTCTGCCACACTGTCCGCAAAGTTTCGTATCGTTTTGGGTGTAGCATAAACAATTTGCATTGTACTTGTCAGTACTTTATTTAGTCTCATCTTTGAATATATTCTCATCTCAGTATATTGATACAGGGCTTGCAGTGCTAGTTCTTGTCTTGCTCGGTGCAGTTCATTTATTTGCAAGAACAGAGTGGAGAAATGGGCATAGCTAAAGACAGCTGGGAAACAACAGATCCCCCATGCAGCATTAGATGGATTAATGATCCGTTCAGTGTGAGATCCAGACTTTGGCAACAACTAAAACTGAATGAATTAGAAATATGAAAAAGTGCTTCCCTTCAGCCCTGATAAGAACAATGAAGCCTTTTGGTGTCATCCTGTTAGTTGCTATTACAGACAACTTATGTACTGAAATGAGGTAAGGATGCCTGGGTAACCTATCATGAAGGCCGAGGTGTGAGGAACAGTGAGAGAAAGCAGAAGAGACTGAGAGATCAGAACAAGAGCGGGGAGGAGTTGAAGAACACTTTTGGCTGTTGGGCCAGTGCCCCGTCTGTTGCAAGTATTAGATAGTGTGTTATGAATGAGACAGGGAACTGAGGAAAGGTAAAGATTGCTATTTTTGGCAGGGCAAGTGAATGTCATCACAGAGAGCTGATTTTTAACGTATTCAGGATACTATTCTGAACATGTCTTGGATCTGGTTTCATTCTTTGGTAATTGTCTGTTTGGTACATGTCTTCAGGAAGACTATTGGTACTATCCAGCTTGAAATTTTTTGAGAGTGATTTCATGAAATTTGATCTTGACGAGACAGCCTAAGCTGGAAAAGCCTTACTGCAGGGTTATCAACGTTTCATTGCAAATATGGAACGATGCTTCAATTGAGGTCTTGCCAGGGTTTGCTCTGGACTACGTTCTTTTAAATAGAAGTTCATTAATAACATGTGTGATGGAACAATTCACTTATTTAAAATGTGGAAACTTGTTAGGGCAAATTATAAGTTTAGAGAAAAGATCAGAATTCAAACCATGTTTGGAAAATAGGAGAGATGGCCCAAATCATTGCAGTGGAATTTGATAAGGAAAAGTCCCCAATGCTCTGTTTTGGAGGATGAAATTAAATCACAGATACACAATGGGAAATAATTGATGTAACAACCAAATCGCAACAAATTGCCACAAATTCAGAGTCCCTTAGAGAGTCGAGAGAAAACGAGCTTAGTAGCACAAAATGGGTTGTACCTGGCTGCGAGTCTCCTGTGGGGAAGTGCTCTTGGCATGCAAGTTCTCATGTTCCTGCAAGCAAGAATCCGGTGTTTAGAAATGGAGTAGAAAAGTTTAGAAACTGGGATGTGTGGGTGTAGCAGGAGGTATACAGAGATTACAGCTCCCCATGGTTAGAAACATCCCTTCCATTCAAACGTTATGATTGCATCCACCCATTTCAGCTGTCCCCAAATGCCAAGGGGCTCTTTGCTAGCGATAGTGAGTGGAAGAAGCAGGGGTACTTTCGTGATGTTGCCATAACAGCACAAAGTTCACTGCAATGATGGGCACAGCTTTATGAGCAGTTTTTTCCCCTCCATATAACCAGACCAACATATATGTCTGCAGGTTCATGTGTTCTCTGGAAAAGGGGAAGGAAAGGCAAAGTGGTTGTCATGAGAACAGTGAATTGTGCTTTTTCTTTGCTGTTCATTTCCTTGGGATCAGACAAGGACCATCAATGAAACTACAAACGGGGAGAGCCATCAGACGCTGTGGAAGAGATTGCCGTTCATTTGTGCCATTCATTTATTGCCATTCATCATGGTTGGACTCGATGATCTTAAAGGTCCTTTCCAATCAAGACAGTTCTATAATTCTGTGGTTTCCCAAAGACAACCTGGGCAGGTGTGTTCGTGGAAGAGAACTGCAAACAAGATGGATTTTCCTGGTTGGCTTTATGTAACTTATAAGCCACAGATAGAGTACCAAGCCGTGGCTTAATGCCTGGGAAACTCAGCTAATGAGTTTCCTTCTGCAGTGGTCCTTTCCCAGTAAGCTGGACAAATGCTATTAGACCTGTTTTGTGAGATCTTGGGCTGCAAACCCATCTGTGAAACTGGGTGAATAGTTGAGCAACTAAAGAGTCATCTGTCTTGACTAAAAACCTAAAAGACTTAATTTAAAATTAGGTTAGAGCATGTCTGCAGGAGTTTCAGTGACAGCATTTTGGACAGAGAAAATGCTAGGATTTGCTTGCAGGCTTATGGCCAAAATTTACACTTTTCTGGAATTCTCTGAAAGTATAAAGCAAATGTATGCACATACTTGGAAATATGCGTAACATAGATGACTGAACCCCTCTTGGCTCCCTTCTCCTAAATGAGACAATGTAGTCAGGGAAAAAAAAAAAAGACATACGTTTTTCTTCTTGTATGGATATTATTTACAGAGTTGTTGCTCCCCAGTGGAGTTATAAACAAAATGAATAGAGGCAAAGGGTTCTTCTGTTATTTCTCATAACTGCAGAAGCAGAAGAATTTCTGTATTTAGGAAGAGAGAGTTATCTTGATTGGAGTTCAGCTGTTACATTCACCTGTCTAAACTTACAGCTCCCTTTTTCGTTCACTCCGTACTTGGAGTTTTATGAGAGAGTTTTCTCTCACATTTCTCCTAACACCCTTCTGCGCACAGACTTTCACAGACTGTCTGACTTAGTGGTATAGCACTAGACAAGAATGGGGCTTAACATTAGCACTGACATTGTGTTATCTTCAAAATGTGGTCTTTCTATCTTCCACTTGAGATATTAATAAACTTCAAAAGCTACTTTCAATCTGAAATAAAAAGCTCCAGGGATATCCTTAACTATGTCGACACTGCTGCTGCATCTTGATAATAATCTTATCATGCAAAGGTGGAGAAAAAAAGCTGATCTATAAAACATGTGCAGCACAAGCCACTGCAATTTGAAATTACAGATGTCTGGGTATTGACCCATGGATCATTTCAATTACTTGCTTCTGTAGATATGCATGATCCACCACCAGCCTACCACAATTTGGTTCAGATAGTGGATAGGCAGGCGGAGAGAAATGTTTCCTTTAAACTGTTGACATGCTGTCTGATAAGTAAATGCTTAAATGATGTCATGTTGACTTGCTGTGATGTGATGGAAAGGAACAGTATGAACTGTGAATGCAATAGAAAAAAAAGACAAGGTCGTTTTCTGTGATACCATCATGCCCTCAGCAGGAAGTGTTGGTGCAGCAGATTTGGGGTGTCACTACTGGAGTCCATCCGTCAACAGTCTGGAGGGAAAAGGGACAGGAATTGAAGGCGGCTAATTTGCAGAATTTGTGCTCCTGTATTTCTGTGAGGCAGTGGATGAATTCAATAGAGAGAAGAACTACTGTGTGTTTAAATAATTAAACACACTTTGGGAAATAATTAGTCCTTTTTGGGAAATTGTAAGTGATGGCTTTTGCCTTAATGGAAGGCTGTGTTTTAAGCCGTGGTGCAAATGTGATGTGATGGAAATGCAAATGAAGACAACACAAGCAATTCTCTTTTAAAATTTTGGTTCAAGTTGTGTACCTATTTGAAGAGAATTTTAAACACTTTTACATTTGTTTTCAAATGGCCTATGCACAGACATGATTTAGGGTTAAAAGTGCTATCACTCCAGCCATTGTAGATAAAGGTCCAGGCCGGTGCTGAGGACAGTTTGTCTTTAAATGCTGATAAAAATTCCAGTGGGAATTCCTACTACCGCTGATTGGAGTTAACCCCTGTTCCACATGACGGTTGCCCCTAATGAAGTAAATGTCTGACAAAAGTTCAATCTGCTTTATAATGACAGAAAAGGCCTAGTCAGTGGCAATACAAAAGACAGTACAGTCTTGGCTTCAGAGATGTGAAAAAAACCCCACCAAAACCAACAAACCACCTTGCACAGTTTCAGTGAAAAGTAGAGCAAAGTGATAGATATATATAGAAAAACACTTACACATACATATATAAATATACCCCCTCTGCTTGTATACATTTGTATAATGAAACCCCTTATGTCTTCCTCCTTTCCGTTCAGCTAAGCCAGTTGCTGAAATGGGGCTGTTTCCAAGTGCAGACAGGGCTGAGGCATGCATTATTGACTAAAACACTCCATTCTGGTCTCCTGGGGCATATAAGCATTTCAAAACCATTCATAATAACGGAGCCCAATCCTATGCTGCAGGGCAAATGACTCTGCATCAAATGGCCAGCACAAAGCAGCCAGCCATGGCGCATCGTATTACCTCCAGCTGCTCCTCCCCCATGCTGTTTGTGTAGGAAGTGTGGTCCAACATTTTTTTATGCGGAATCCAACTGTGGAAAACTTGGCACATCTATATCCCGAGCTACGTTACGTGCTCCTCAGCCATAGTGAAAGATTTGGTCAAAAATAGAGATCTCAGCTCAGAAAAGTGTCTAAAACCAGCTCGTGTACTTGTTTAGATTTCCTATTGAGTTGCCCTCCCCCAAAACAGAGGTTTGTAGGAAATCCTGGTAAAGCCATAATTGCAATCATAAACAAATGGCTCTCTACAATGCTGACCTCCTTCTCTAGAGCTCTCCTAAATGTTAATGGCAGGGCTAGAGATCTATATTAGGCACTGTGACAGCAGGAAGAAATCTGGCAGCCTTACAGTGTCATTTTGTGGAAAATACATTGGAGCTGCTTCTGGAATAAATTTACATGAGAGCAAAGAGGAATTAAATAGAGACGAAAGCACAGATTTGCTTGCGATGATGTGGATGAGGATGGCAATTGCACAGAATGTTTAGTTGCATGTCTCCCTTCTGTTATTGTGCTTCTGAGTGATCAGCAGATGTCACTGGTGATGGGTGACATGAAGCCTGTCTCCGTTCTTCGGATCAAAAAAAGAATTGTCACAGTATTTCTATTCCTCGGTGGCTTGGGAGTGAGACAGCTAAATGCCAGAAGTTTCACTGCAAATGACCACGTATCTTCAGCTAATAATGTGTGTTTGTGTAGCTAGGGTGCTGGAAGATGGATACCTCACGATCAGATCTTCCTGTACTAAAATTGTCCCCAGAACGTTTAAGCAGACTACATGCAAATATACATATATACATACATATGCGCATGCACCTAGATATATGTTTATACATAAATGCCCAGGTACTGGAGGGGGAAACAGAGAGACTGTGCGTGCATCTCAGCGTGGCTTCTTACTGCTGTTCACGAGCTTCTCTTTCTGTTGTCTTAGTTCCTCTGAAATGTTCCAGACTGGCACAACCATGGAGACCTCTACCTGCACACTAGAAAAAAGATATCTTCCTTTTGATCCTAGAAGTAAAAAGTTAAAATTGCTCTCTGTAAAAATAATTGTGTTTGTTTCCTGATAAAAAGCCAAGCGTTCAGCGACACAGTTGATTAAAGCAAATCTGAAAATATCTCGGGGACACCAAAGCACCGTCTTGTATTAGGGAATAAAAACTCCCACCAGTTTGCTTCAGAAGAAACTAAAAGCCAAATAAACAGAAAGACTGTGTCAAAGAGAGGGAAAAACATAACAGTGAATGTACTTTCCAGAAATCACAGAAATCCAAATAACCAGAGGCTTCATGTCAGAGGGATGTGCGTAAAAGAACCATCTTTGCAAACAAATGGAAGCTTTTCAAACCAACCCTCACCCAGATACGTAACCACTCTGCTGCTTATATGAAATAGAAGGAAACACTTAAATTATGGCTGGTGTTAAATTCCTGTTTCTGAAAAGTTTTGTAAGTTGCAATGTCAAGGGACTCAAAGTATTACCATCTTGCGTAACACTTTTTGCAAAGCACTAAGCATTATCTCAGTTTTAAACATTTTGCAGTACTTTAAAATCTACAGGCCAAAATGATTTTCTTTGATCAGTATGCAGTGATGTGTATAAGATGACAGACTTCATAGAGACATCTTGTAGTGTACTGGTTCAGAAGTACTTAAAAAGATGTTGGCTTACTACTGTGTTTATTTATTGCTGGATTCACTAACAGGTCTGTAGCCGAGCTGGGATAGACCAGCATAAAAATTCTGCAAACCAGGAGATGTCCTGCTATACAGCTGATTTTTGAATCTGTGGCAAGTGCTGGTTACATACAAAAAGCAAAAATTTGGGGCTTTTTAGGGTTCGAGACAAAAAACCCTAAACTGAAGATGAAGGGTTTGCAATTCTACAGGGAAGCTGTGAACACACGCTGTTCCAGAGGCTTGGGTTGTTGTGGATCAGTAACCTCTGGGTCTGAAAAATAATCACCAGACAGGATTTCAGTTCACTTACATTAAGTCTTAGAAAACATAGATAACTACTTTTTTTACTAATGCCTTTGAGACTGCAGCCTACTTTGTTTGGAAACAATTTCGTTACTAGAGACAAGCAAGGAGTTGAAGGCAAAAATCTGAAATTAACTGTGCCTTAAATCAGTGCTCTAAATAGGGAAGAGTCTATTATTACTGATAATGCTTTTACAGAGATCCAGCCAGGGAAAATTTATGTGCATGTAACACAGCTGTGCTGAAGTCCTTTCAAGGAGAGGATAGATTGTTGTTTGGAGCTGAAAGCTTAGGAAACGCAATGATCTGAGTCACAGCAATTAAAAATCATTCCAGTGCCTTTGTCCAAATTTTAACGTTAAGGCTAGCAGGTCCAAAGAGAAATATTTCTGCATCCTTGGAGGCCAAGACGAAGAGAAATCTTATCTGTTCTCTAGAAACCGCCACTACAAGTTTGGATGTCAGATTTTTTTAAGCTATTGCAGCCATTTTCCACAGGACTTTAGCACCTTGCCTTGACATAGTAGCTTAGTGATAAAAAAAAGAAGTTCCATTATGGCAATGTAAAAAGCGACACTTTGCTAGCGCATTTTTACACGAGTATTGAGCGGTGAGGAAAAGCACAATACCCTAAAATCAGTAGATGCTTCTAAAATTACACATAAGTGCTATCGAATCCACAACGCATGATAGTGCAACAGGTCAGCTTAACAAAGCTTTTAACCAACAGGCAACGGGCTTTTCAAACGTTGCTTTGGGTGGAGAGGCTGTCTCGCTGCCTTTGGGTTCTGCAGCACTGGAATGTGGGCTTTTTATCATGGTGGAAAGAAAACAAAATCTTATGTTACGCTGAGTCACGTTACACTGTGTTTAGGGAAATTGCGTGAGTTCATTGTAAAAATACAGATACTCAAATATGCAGAACTTGAGGATGGTGAAACTGCTTAGACTGTCTTAATGTGAATACACAGACAGACGTGCACGTTGTACGGAGGTGTGCAGTTCCCTGACAACACAAATAAATGTGCAGGTTATTCTAAATCTGGGGAAATGTAAGTGCTCGTTAAAAAAAAAGGTAGTAGCGTGAGGAGGGTCTGAAAACCAATCAGACTCTGAATCAACAAAAATGAAGTTATAGGTTTATGTGTGGTTTTCTAGAAGTCCCTTGTCACCAAGAACGTAACCTTCACTTTAGTTAGGGCTCTCTTGCAGTTTTTCATGTAGAATCATGGAATTGTTCAGGTTGGAAGCAATTTCTGGAGACTAGGACGAGGGGGAATGGCTTTAAACTGGAAGGGGGCAGGTTTAGATTAAACATTAGGAAGAAGTTTTTCACTTTAAGAGTGGTAAGGCACTGCAACAGGTTGCCCAGAGAGGTTGTTGAGGCCCCATCCCTGGAGGTGTTCAAGGCCAGGCTGGACGTGGCCTTGGGCAACCTGGTCTAGTGGGAGGTGTCCCTGCCTATGGCAGGGGGGTTGGACTAGATGATCTTTAAGGTCCTTTCCAACCTAAACCATTCCATGATTCGAAGCACTGTCAATGTTTTCTTCAGGACTTCCTTGCTTTCTTCCTGAACTAGAGAGTTCAGCATTACCTTTGTCAAATTAATTCCTAGCAGCACTAAAACTTTATTTCAGTTACTTTTTTTCCCAGCATGTAGTACTGATAAGACGTCTGTAAATTACTTCATTTCTATGTGCTGTTCCTCAGCTTAGCCTTATATTAATTTGCGTCTGCTCTCTAAACCTGGATCCCTTCTCATGGTCTGAGAGTGGAGGATATGGAAAACCTAGTAGTTATCTCATTGTATATTCTCACCTGAAATTCATTCTTTTCTGGAGGAGAAGGGCATCTGGGGAGTAGGCATGGATCTGCTGCTTCTTGCAACAAAATGAATAATTGATTTACCTTTGTGATTCATGTATCTTAAGAGAAAGGCTCAAAGGATGATGCAGGTCTTGGCCTTTCTTTAAGAACCTTGCTCCTGCTACTTCACCTGTTGCTCCCTAAACTCAACGATGCTTTGAGAGCCTTTCTTACTAGTACTCCCTCATCATAAGACACGACAAGTAAGCAGTAGAGAGCTCTTTTCTGTGGAAAATATGCATTGAAATTGGTGTAGCTTTATTATTCTGAGTAAGACTCTTATACCATACTCATTACTATAGTATGTGAGTACTTCCCAGTAGCATTTTAAAGAACATGACTAACATCTGTCACACACTTGTCTACTCCTTGGGTGGAGCAGAGAAGCACTTGTGGTAAAGTT
This sequence comes from Anarhynchus alexandrinus, assembly GCA_008711295.1. NCBI lineage: Eukaryota > Metazoa > Chordata > Aves > Charadriiformes > Charadriidae > Anarhynchus > Anarhynchus alexandrinus. Next base: position 259,612 of record VUYV01000287.1, on the reverse strand, counting down.
TCTGGTGTTTTTTAACACATATGCTATGCATTACCGTTAGTGAGGGCAAGGTCAAAGAAATGTGCCTTCCATTTGGGAGATGCTGAGGGTTGTAAATGTTCTTAGTTTCTCAGGAATCCACTCCACAACTGTAGATCAGCTCCCGAAATGATCTTTGCCCTCCTTGTAGAACACAGCTACTAAATTTATTTTTACAAATAATTGGTTACTTTCTGAGGTTCATTGCTTTTTATAGAGGTCTGCTTCGTAATTTTCACAAGAGTCACAGAGCAGGAACTAGTGGATTACTTCCACCTTTACAGAGACAGCACTTTTCTCTGGAAACAGGGGAGCAGTTCTTGCCTGTGACCAGGGGAATGGTGAGCAATACAGGCTCTGCCACAGGAGCGTGGAGCTATCAAATACGTGGGATCAGGGCAAGATCTGCTGAAAACTTAACCAGTGGCACAAATCTGGACTTGTGTGCTTCTGCTACAGATAGTTCTATGGCAAAAGAGCAAATATTAAATCATTATCCCGAAACTTTAAGTGATTTTTTTTCTGGTTGTCTGCAACCTGGAGAGTCCTTACAATAACGACCATAAAGATAGTTGTGGTTCCAAGTGTTCTGGGAAGCTAAGGTAGACAGAGGAGATAAAGTTTTACATGTTTGTGATGGCATACGTGGTTGAAGACATGTTCCAGCACTGGATTATTCCACTTAGATGGATTTCCATAGGCACTGGTGTTTTATGCTGGGGTATGTTGTGTATTGCTGTAACTGAGAAATACTGAGTTACTGCAATTGTCTCATCCGCCAGAAAGAGCCAGAATTTTCTTGCCAACCTGGTACAACAGTCTTGTTTGAGCATGGCATTACTGCACTCTTCAGTATTAGTGAGAAATCCCAAATGACTTAAATATAGATGTCTAAATGTTATAAGTCTTAGCCTGAGGTTCTTTTTATATCATATATGAAGAGGGATAGACACCTCCACACAGAGATTTATCTGACCTGTAGATGAAATGAATTTCTCTCAGGAGGTGAGCATCTCTCACTATTGATTACATAAAGGGAACCTAGAGTGACACTGTCTTCCTTAAACATCCGTCATTCCTGTGCCTACGTTAGGGCGGATGAATCCCACCTATATTTGTTCACTGACTAACTAATGAAGACCCCCAAAATCTTCAGAATGATCTTTTATTTATTGTTCACTCACAATTGCTTCCATGCTGAGGCTCATCTTCAGCTACGTGCTTCACCCGTGAAGCACTTCACCTTACTCTGTAAAAAAGGGCATGATTGTATGTGTGAAAGATAGCGCTCTGTGCCATTACAGATTATTGGTATTTACATTATCATCTAAATAATCTGTACAATAAGTAGTAAAGAAAAACTGATCATATGGTACACCAAAATAATAGATGCCAGATGAAAGTGAGGTTTCCCCATCAGGTTTTGGTGGAATCACTCCAGAAAGACTCAAAACATTTTAGTAAATTACCTTTTGCTCCTGTCAAGTCTTTTAGCAAATGTCTCATAATCTCCATAAGACCATGTAACTCACAGTCAAATGCTGCAGATATGCCCCAGATGAGAAACCATCTTCTGTGTTCCCTCTGCAGATAGAGGATCATCTGTGCTGCTAAAAAGGCTCCATTCTGTGTTCTGGCGTGATTTCAGACTGTTCCAAGTTTAGAATATGAGCATCAATTAGATGAGGTTGTAGTTGGCCTTTGCTACGAGCTTACTCCGGCATGGTAGGGCAGGTTGGAGGGGAGAGAGAGCTGGTGTCCAGAAGTGGTTTCTCAAGGATTGAAATATGTGGTTTGGAGTTATTCCAAGCTGTCTTTCACAGGTTAGCAAATGCATGGATTGAGTTAAACCTTAGAGCTAGACCTTCTTATGGTGAATTAACGCTGTGGAATTTGGTAATAACATAAATTTCAGTGGATGTGTACAGAATGGATATTGTTGCTAACAAGTGTGAACTTTTCAGTGCAGCAAAGCTAACATGACTGTTCTCTTCGGGTTTTAAAAATCTGTTATCCTTTTTTTGTTGCCTGTGTCAGGTGTTTTAACTACTGTCAGCATTTCAGTGGCCATCCTTTTTCTTGCATAGGGTGTCAGAGAAACAAAAAGTACGTGATCAGTAATGAGGAACCATCTTTTTATTAGCCAAGCTGTGATTGTTCAGCGGTCAGTGACAATGAGTCACAATTTCCTTCATCCCCATCCTGTAGATGGAGCAGCGTTGATTTTTACCACTCTGTGCATGGAATTTGTTGGAGGGCAAGAATTTTGGGCAAGGGAAGAACCTGATCCTTTTTGATGTCTGAGGTCTGGAAGATGACAGAATCTGAAATCCTTATCACCCAGATCACACTTGGAAACAGTATACTGTTCAGGAAAACTCATTTCTGCTGGTGCTGTCACTTCAGAGGGGAAGTTTAAAAATAACTGTGAATTGATAACATGAATGTATACATTTTTTATTTCCCCCCCTGTGAGGTCTGTTTCCTTACATTTTGAACCAAATTAGTTTCTATTGATATTGTTGCCTTTATTTGTATGAGGCATTTTGCTGCACAAACCACTAGCAATTATTTTACGTTTGCTTTGATCATAAATCTTGTTAGGCTGTTTAACTGCTATGTGTATTCAAATGGGGTTTGCTGTAAAAGAGAAAGAAGGATTTTCAGGCCCTTAACAAAAATGCTATGAAGCCAGTCATGTTTGAGACTTAGCCGATTTTGCTGTTCTAAATATAAATGATCTCTTGTGTTCCTTGCTTTTTAGTATTTTCAGGCAAAGGCGGCAATTTATTTGCTGATAAATTTAGGATAATCCCATGTCATAGGGTGTTAGCTGGCTAAAGGGTTTGATAATGGGATATTGAGCTTTTCAATTCTAGATTATTTAACTTTTATCCTTTACCAGAGTAATTGCAGAGAATCTGGTATCTAAGTGGCCTTACAGACTATTTGACAGCCTCAGTTTATGGTAAACCGGTGCCTGCCTTGCTCAAGAGAGAGGAAATTTTTCTCCAAACTTTCTGATTGATATTTTACTATAGCATGTCTTCTAAAGATTTTCAAATGCATGTAGTATTCATTCTTTTCATGGTTGGACTCAATGATCTTAAAGTTCCCTTCCAACCTAGACGATTCTATGATTCTGTGATTTCTTTCTTCTGACAAGAGAAATGCTTGAGTTAGCTGGGGTGAGAGGGAATGAGAACTTATAAGGGGAAAGCAAGACTAAAGAGATGAGTTAAGTTCAGAAATTGCTGATTCTTTTTCTCTGCAGCAGCATGTTCCATTGTACAGGCCCCATTTACCTTTTGAGGCTTCCCTTGTTAGGTGACAATTTCAGTTCCTTTTTTTTTCATCAGTGTGTAGCTGTTGTGGGACATACTGGTTGCTTCACAAGAAATGAGTTTGCAGAGTCCCGAGTCCTTTAGCTAATGACTTTGGAGCCAGTTTCAGATGAATGTAATAACACATTTCAGAGCACTTATTTTCTCTGTTGCTGTTTCTTGGAAATGAATAAGGACTTCTGAGGGACAATCTCAGGAGATATCCCTAAATGACCCAAAACAAATGAGTATGAAAACCAAATTACATTTTCGTTGTCAAAAATGAACATTTCAGATCATGTTCTGTGGCAGACTCTAGTGCTGTTTCTTTCTGTCTTCTCTTGTGGTAGTTCAAGAAATCCATTTTCCGCTGTTACCTTTTATCATATTTTTCATGAGCTCTGCAACTGCAGGATTACCTTAACTACTGGCAAAACTTGCAGTGATCCTAAGTGATCCTGCACAAACTATACCAAGTCCAGTGGTACAGTAACACATATAAAATGCAGAAACATGCCTGAAAAAACATCTTAGAACATTCTCTTAAATAAGGGAATAGATAAATACATTTTCTAAGTACACATTTAATACTTCTTTATGTCTGTCCAGCCCAAGTAAAGAGTTGGATGTCTGAAGGCTGAGAGCTCAAAATATGTGCATTGGTCTCCTTCAGCAGTGCATTTCCCTTGCTTTGGATTTTACAATTTAGAATAAAGAATGTAACTGTTATAAGGAAAACAGACAAATGTGCATCTTACAGAGATTTAACAGTTGCTATAGTGCTTCTAGCTTTTCAGGTCAAAACAGAGTAAAACCTCTTCTAACTACAAGCTTGAAAATGTGTCTAAATTGCTGAAAATTCAACAGTCAGTATTTACGCATCTGTGACACTTTAAATATTAATCAGTAAGATATATAGGTAATATTATTTGGGTCTGAGAACCATGTATTAGCCAATGTCATACAGCAGGAAAGGGACCATCAGTTCTGTCAGCACCTCTCTGCAATTTGATTTTCAGCCCCAGGAGGAAACAGACCTGCAGCTGTGAGTGCAGTCAAGATTGACATGGGGCCAAATTTTCATCTAGATTCTGTGGATAACTTGTAGGATTTGTACAGGTATTTCTGTCTCTTTTCCTCATAGGTAACTTCTTTATTTGCACAATAGGGATATGATTACAAGGCTACCCAGAAAAGCCCAGGTGTCACAAATGTGAAACTATGTGGGACCCTGAACAAGGAGAGGAAAAGCAAAAGCAAGGAAACATAGGTAAAAGGCCCAGGGCTACATGCAGGATTCTGAAGGGCATTTTTAAATTGCCCAGAGAATTGTGGAAGCTCCATCCCTGGAAGCGTTCAAGGCCAGGCTGTATGGGGCTTTGAGCAACCTGGTCTAGTGGATGGTGTCCCTGCTTGTGGCAGGGGGGTTGGAACTCGATGATCTTCAAGGTCCCTTCCAACCTAAACCATTCTATGATTCTATGATTCTGTGATTCTAAATGCTGTTTCTGGAAGCTTCAATAGCCAGAGGGATAACACATGGTTTGATAAAATCTTTTCAAAATTCAGCTCTTATGGTGCCAAAAAGGAAAGAGAAATTGGTGCCAAAAAGGAAAGAGAAATCTTTGGAAAATTTGGCTCCATGTAGCCTAATCCTGAAGGAAAAATAGCCTCATGGTAGCCATCACAATGTTTTCTGAAAGCTGCCTTGTAGATCTGTTTCTTGGCTGACCCCAAGATAGGAGGTGTTTTCTACTATCTTCCTGAACATAACACTCCTCGGAAATTTTTTAACGGAAGTTATTCTGTGAAAAAGCAATTCTGTGAGCTTAAAATGTGTATCAGGTTTGCCTCTGTGTTATGGATGACAGGGCAGGCTCTTCATAAAGCTCTGTCTGGATTTATGGCAGATAGATAGTGCCGGGGTCAGGGCCTCGATGCTTCCCGGACACACCTGCTGGGCAGGCTGCTCCACCGCCACTATGAGCTTGGGGCTGTCTTAAAACCAGATTTTCCCTTCAACCACTTCTGGTGTGTAAGATCCATCTTCCAGAGCCTCCAGGATTAGGAAACTAGAGCTCTTGCTTAGCACAGACTCCTGCGTTCATCTTCCTACATGCCATGAAGATGTGCTCACTTTTTGTTTTTCCTTAAGCAGCAATAGTAACTTTCCAAAGAAGGCATTCCCACCCTTTTGTATTCTTTTTCACAATCAAGAAATAGAATGAAGTCTAAATGTTTTAAAACACACACAGCACAGCTCTAAGTGGAAATAGACTTTCAGAAAAGCTAAAAACAATGAAAGCAAGAGTGTGAATTTGCTCATCTATGAAATTTATTCTTCCCTGAATATATATTTTTAAAGCTCAGGATTCTGGTTTCCTGCTTCTAGCACACAAAAAAGCAATGGCTTTGACCTCGTTGGCCTTGGTAAGCAGGACAGCTTTCTGACCAAGCTGAAAAACTACATCGGAAGCAGATTAAGCTTATTTAGGGTCTGGGAGAAAGAAATCTGCTGAAACTTCTTCCCATATGCTGAGGGAGAGATATGTTCTTCTGTGTGGAAACCCCTACGCCCTCCATCGATTGGATTCTGCTCTCATTTGTGGATAAGGGGACTTGAACAGTTGAAGTCAGTTAAATTACAGTGGTGTCAATCACTGGAGAATTGGGCCCTCTGGGTGAACATATTTAGAGAGGGAAAAAAACCCCAACATTGGTTACTTATGATCAGCCAGTACAGCTGTGGCAAAAGTCTGTTGTTTATATTTACACCTTTCAAAAAGGAGACTGTGTTTAGTGGTGTGTTGCTACAGCAGCATTTGGCTGCTTATTGCAACATATAATTAGAGATTTTACAATTCGATGTGCCAAGCAGTGCATCCTCTCCACAAAATTTTTAAGATGACAATCACTTTTATTGCTGGAATTTCATTCACGGAAATAGTGAAAAAGCCCAAATGCCATTTAGAAAGAACCTATCTAATCTCCCTTCAGGTTAGTATTCACAACCACAAATTAATTGGAAGAATAAACTACACTCCAATTTAGAATTTAACTACACTCCAGGTCCCAACTTGGTTCCTAAATCTGTGTGGGTAATGCAGTTCATAAGTCATGTGCCTTTCTCCAGTTGAAGTCAGTGCTGAAAACAGTCATTGGTTGGAGCATAATTAAAATTAGACTCTCAGGGGATGATCTTTTTTTCTTAGTAGGGTTCTGTAATTATGCATTAACTGGTTATCTGTTATGCTTGAGGCACTAAAAGCACAACAGAATTTATTTCTCTTCCCTGTATTTTTGTGTGAAGGCTGAGGGAAATTTTTGAAGCAGATGTCCTATTCAAAAATCCATAAATCCATACTGTGTTTTCATATATGACATCTGTACGGCTCCATGTACGCTACAAAAATTAGCCAAATAAGAGCAGTCAAGCCTTTCCAGTAATCTGGAAATATCCCTCAAGAGAGGAGGGAAAGTATTTTTTCTCCTACTATATTTTACCATCGTAATGGTCATCTAAAAGTATAATAAAATAAATGGCTGACTTCTCCGTATTTTTTTAGCCTGACAGTCAATAAATTTACCAGGGGTTGGCAGCTGAAAATACTGTAACACGAATGGTATTTTGGATCACACTGAGACTCAGCAGTGTGCTAGATGGAGTGCGTAGCCCTGTTGGACCTGATTCCACAAAGTCTACGGCATGTCATCCTTGTCCGTCCTCCCTGCCATGCCCACAGGGCTCTGATGACGTTATTGCTGGGCTTCACACAAGCTAAAGCTCATAAAGCTGAAATTTTGCTTCATATGAAGGCGGTAGTCACAGTCAATGAGTTTAACAGATGCAGTGGGCCCTCTTGGTGCAGTCTGGGAGCTTAAGGAATCAGATTTTTTTCCAAGAAAGAAAGCAACGAAGTGTTACATGAAACGTCTTCATTTTTTTTCTTGGTGTTTTTTTTTGTTGTTTTGTTTTTGGGGTTTTTTGGCTGTTTTGCAGGACAGAATTTTAGAGCATACATAGAGGGCTGGAAGCTTCATTTGAGATGTTAATTTCAGGATGGTATCCCAAGCCCTGTGGACTGAAAGGAGGTGGGCAGAGATGGGAGGCGGGAAATGGACTGCACTAATATGATGTAAAACAAAAAGACAAAGGCGAAGGGCTCACTATTGCCTTTAAATAATCAACACTGATGTTGTAACTTTTTTTTTATTAAAGTATTATTATAATTTGTTATGCTAATAAAAATCAACGGGAAAGGAAAAAGAGAAATGACTGGTTGTCTCAAGGTAGTATGCTTACCTCAGCTCTTCCAAACCAGTAGCTCTATAGAGGATAGTGCAGCTCCTTGTCACGTGAATGTGTCTATGGTGTCAGAATCATTTTAAAAGGGGCCTTTTGAAGCCCAAATGGAGGAGCAAATTATGGTATAGTTTCTGCGTTTGCCATTTTGCTTTGGGAGATTGAACTGTCAAAGTGGTACTGCAACAAGACAGATACTGCTAAGCTGAAATTCTCCTCTTCCTAGCTGGTGCATCACTTTAATGCCTCTCATACGACATCTCATTCTTAGGGGACTTTGAGTAGGAATGATGTAGGAGTACTGTTATATATATATCCTATATGAAATAGCTCTGGAAATATGTATTTAGCAGAAGAAATACAACCGTGTGCATAGATCACAGTGCAAACGATCAGCTCAGCAATCAAGAGCACTCAATTGCAGGTGATTAGCATTTGGGCAAAATATTTTATTGGGAAAAAACTCTTCAACTACTGAAAGTGAAGTGTTAAGTTGCCTAAAAATCCTTAGATGCCCCAGTGAATAGTTTTGGCCTAAAAAAATGAAAAACATAAGAAAACAACTCAAAGCTTTGGTCCTGAAAAAAAGTCAATTTTAAACTAAGTTATATTGAAAACAAAAGTAATAATTAGCAACATCACTCTGTTGTTGAGTTGTTCTCAAAGAAAATACGATTTCTGGTTCACCAAACTAATTCCGTCTTGGAGGAATGGTAATACTTCACTGTTTCTGCCCAAAGTCTACTTATTCCACACTAGGGAAGAGGAAAGAAACTGGGGGATATGAAAGATCTTTATTCATCTCTTCTGAAGTGCATTCCCCTCACCCACAGAATAATCAGCATGTAGGTGAAACAAAAGCAGCAGTCGCCCTTCCTTTTCCCAAAAGCAAAGCTGCTGCAGTCCCTTGGTGAGGACAAGAAACAAATTTCTGCAGAAGTCGTGGTATAAAGCAGTTGCTATACTGTAAAGACAGAGTTACATATTTTGGTTTTCCCCTGTGTGGGTAAACTTTTTCCCTCCTGGTGTGGGTATGGTTTTACTGTACAGCTGCATTTATTTACATGTGTTCCTGGAACTGCGAAAAATTCTTTGCCTAGATTTATAGGTCGGTATGTATACAGTGGTTTGGCTTCTCCTAACGTTTCTTTCCCAAAACAAACCCAGTTCCTCTTGGTACATGAGGTGTATGTGGCAGCAGCGCTGCCAGCTGGGGTTTGTAGCCTAACCTGTACTTCAGCATTTCTTCCCTCTCTCCCTCTCCCCTCCTACCAGCTGGAAACCACGGACAGGCGGAGGATAACGTGCACAGAAGCAGATAAATCACTGCATTGTTTTCTCAGGTCCAGGTAATTAGCGGCGGTGTTTTTGAAGCAGGAGGACTACCAACAGAGTCTTCCAGATAGGCTTTGTGTTTACAGGAGTGAGGCAAACCATCAGCTGCGTAAGATGTGGTGTTAAGAAATGTACCTGGGGGCGGGGGGAGAGGAAGCAAACTTGACAAGGGAAGAAGATTGATCAGATTCTTGTTTTTAAAGAAATGTTCACTATAACAGGGTGTGGAGCCGCTTTTGGCTGTTCAGTGGACATGGTCAAAATGCACGTAGCTTTGTGGGGGTGGGTACAGTTTCTTTAAAGTGATGATAAAAGGCAACTCTGGAAAGAAGCCGTACTTGGCCGTGAAATGGAGAGGGTTTGTGCATGTGTGAATGCAGTGCATTTTCTCTCTTCTGTATGTTCCTTTTTCAATTTCAGAGACAAGTTACTCCTCCTGTGGCTTTTGCTGTCAGCAATAGATGGGAAAACCCTCACCCAAACCTTTGGCTCTGATTAGGTGAAAGTTCCTCCTGCTTCATCTCTTAGATGAAAGATACCTCTTACAGCTTTTGTTCTGAATCAAAGGGAACAGTCTCTCTCCCTCCCTCTCTCCCTCTTCCCCCTCCCTCACCCCCTGCCTTTCCCTTCCTCTCTCTTCTCAGCTTAGAAGCTGACAAGAGGTGGATAAGACTGTTAAGTTATTTAAAATAATAATTGGCTTATTTTCAAGATATTGGTAATAAGGATAAAGCAGATACACACCACACGTTCTTAACTTTAAAGACATTAGTAGTCTGAGCCATTTAATGGAGACTCATTTCTGTCTTCATCCTTGTTTGAAAGAGTCCTAATTAGGTAGGCAGTAGCTATTGAGAAACAGCGGCCTGAATTTACTGGGGGTATAATTCTGAATTTGGCTCTGGCTTCAGATCTGTCTGAATGAGATTAGTCTGAGAAATTCAGAGCTTTTTGTTCTTGAAGTTTTCCTTCAGCAGCTTACAAATGTCACTGTTTATGACACTGGCAACATTTGGAAGCTATAAAGTTATTGCTCCAGAAATTATTTTTATAATGTACAACAATTCCGTTTCAGACAGCGTAAATCAAAAAGAAAAACAGTTGAGTAAATTCTAGCTCTACCTTGAATAAAAAAAATTTCCATATTATTTTGTTTTGCCAAATTCTGGGAGCTGAATTTCCGTCCAAGCAATTTTATTTTCACCTAACCCTCTCTGCCTGCAATTAGTCTGAACAGTTTTCAAATGGGTTTGAAATTATCCTAGATCCATTTCTTTTGATTTGAATTTAACCATTTGTCTAGTGGATTAAAGGGCTCAGTTTCTGATGGGCTGACCTCCATTTATCATGTGAATTTCTTGATCTCCTTGCAAATGTCAAACTGTATAAGAATGTTTTAGAGAAACAAATGATCCAGCCAGTTAAACTAACTTAGGAAAATAAAGTATCAGCCAGAATTGTTTCTCCTCGAATATGGGAGTGGCTGGAATACTCTGCGGCAACACTGCAGAGGAGCATTTAAAGCAAGCAAGAACAAAACTTTAAAGTGAAAGGGGACCCCTATGGTTTGGTCAAGTCACCCAGCGAAAATAAAAAAACCCCAAACTTAGTCTGTCCTTAAAATATATAAAGTGAATGAGACTCTGTAAGTAAGCTTGCTGAGCAGAGCTCTTAAATTTCTTAGCGTTCACTTAATGGTCTGTCACATGTTGTTTAATAGGCTCCCCCAAAGAACGAAACCAGTGAGCTGGAGGGATGGGCCTCGCAGATGGGCCGTTTCTGTAGTTCTCCCATGACCCGTATCAGAACCAGTGCTGCAAAATTTGTGGTTTTGAGCTATCCTTATTTAACCTCTACACGGCAGTAGGACCAAAAGTTAAAAACCTGTTAATTTCTCCCAGGTGCTAGATACTCCACAAATAATTCGTAAACGATTGTCCCTGCTCCAAAGTAAGACTGTAAGACTGCTGAACATTTTATGATAAGTAATTAAAAGCTTTGATACCCTTGAAGTATTTAGTAAAATCAGATGATCCAAATTCTGGATTTTCATTTTCGAGCTATCTGCCGGTACAGTATTCCTACTTATTTGCACAGGTTGGTTTCTTTCCCATCCTCTCTTCTGTCATTATTGACTTTACGTCTTTAGACTGTAGGACCATCTCCTTGCACATTTTGCTGAGCAAGAAGGTAGAGTTTTCCTTCAGTATTAAAAATAGGCATTGCAGATTGATTATAAGAAGTAGTCTGTTTTGTAGGACAAAAGAAATCCAAAGAAGAGTATTATTTGTAATGGAACAGAATTGTACTCTCTTTGAACGGTATGTTTTGCATTTCATGTTCTCTTTATGGCCTTTCTCAAAGCATTAATAGAAGTTTCTTTTGGACTGAAGGGGTGTTTAACCTTGGCATTAGGAGTAAATTGCTGAGCTCCTGTGTAATCTTTCCCATTCACTGTCTTGAATGGCCAAATGAGTATAATGCTGAACTAGGAATGCAATAGTGAGAGTGCATTTTAGATAGTCCTCTTTGATGGAGCAGTGGTACAGTAGGAAAAACACTAGAAGACGAAAAAGTCCTTTGGCAGTTCAAGTTCAAAAATAAAAAAAAATGGTATCCATCTTGCAAACTTTATTCATCTATAATGTAGATATCTGCATCTGAGCTAATTATCCAAATCTCTGTTATTTAGGGGAAATCCGGTTAACACGGTCAACTGAGTGATTAATCTGACCAAATGTAGGTGGCTACTACAGGAATGAGATAGAAGCCATCTAATCCATGAAGATTGATTATATTGACCCTATCTCTTAGCCTAGATGTAGACATTATAAACACCCATATTTAGTCATGCAAAATCACCTTTTCTGTGAGATCTCATCGAATGGTTTCTGGAAAAATTGAAGTTAACACCATTTTAGCAAATGTTTCTGCTTATCTTCCTTTCTTGCAGTGTTATAAGCAGTAAATATGCATATAAAAATCAAAATTTCTACCTATGCAAGAACCCTCCTTTCCAGAGAACTGTTGTGTTGGCTTCTGATAATCACAAACTGATGAAATGTCTGCCTGTGTTCTCCCTGTTCCAGGCAAAGCACTGAACAAAACCGATCAACAGCAAATAATCCATCTAAGACTATTCCTTTAGCTGCCTCACTGGCAATTAATCCTCAAAACATGAGATCTTCACTTGGTTTGGGTACCCTCTGAGATACGATGGGAGTGGGATGTAGCAAAGCTTTGGTCCTCCTTCAAAGGGCAGTGAAAGTCCTATGCGTGTTATTACCGACATACTGAAAGGGAAATATTGGAACCAGCTTCTTTTGCTCTTCTGGTGAATATTCTGATGTGCTGGCAGTGTTGCAGGGTTCTCAGCCTGCCGGTGAAAAGCCACTGATGGAGTCTGTTTTAACTAGGTGGGAACGTGGCCTTTCCGTTAGGAGACGCGGAGACCGCTGGAGCACTCAGCTGAAGGAGGAAGGTGCCTGACCTTTCCCTCCTACTGCCCTGGCTCTACAGAAGGATGCTGCAGCTTCCTAGCCGGCTAGGCACAGGTATGAAAAGAAAGCATATATATGTGTACAGTCTGCATCGCTCTTTCCATCCTTCCCCCCCCCCAAATTGCTTCATAAAAATTTTAAAAACATGTGTTTTACAGTTTACTCTCTTTATTGCACAAGGTCAATGGAGTACGTACAGAATTAAGATGAAGAAAATTGTCTGAAATTAAGACTTTCAAATGGAAAATCATTTAAGCAAAGATTATATTACAGTAACAGATAGGGAGATGAAGTCTTTAATATGATTCTGTCTAGGGCAAAGGGCTACCTGCAGTAGGTACATCTCCTGTTTTCTCCAAAATTCAACAGAAGAGGTATATTCCACCCACAGGTTAGAATAGCAGCGCTATTCTTGCAATGTGGATTTTCATTTGAACAGTGTGGCTTCAGCCCCAGGCTCCCTGTCAGCTGCTATTCCAACTTAGTTCCCAAGTTACCTTGCTACTTTAGCCCAAATTAGTCAAATTGGTTGAGGCAACCCAAAATGAGAACATACCTTTTTGTGGAATAGCTGTCCTCATTCTGAACCAACTAAAAGTCACTGAATACCACCAAGACATTCTCAGTTCTATTTTAGTCTCTAAATCCAGCTCGGACAATTGTAGCCTTTGGAGAGTTTTTCTCTTGCTCTTTTATCTTCTATAGGCAGACGACAAAGGAAAATGGAAAATCCCACTAGCCACTTCAAAAGTGTGCTGGTAAGAAAATCTATTAACTGCTCTTCTTATCTCACTCCTTTGGAATCAGATATGTTCCTGGGAATTACTGTGCTGTGTGTACAGCAGAAGTTCAATCACAGGAAGAGTGTAACAGGTAATGCTGTGCCAGAGCTAGAGAGGCAAAAACTGGGGTTAAGTTGGAATTCAGCATAATAATATCTATTGTTATGAATGTCACTTAGCTCTCATCTTCAGTCAGAAACCACACAAATAAGAGTTTTTATGTTGGTTTATAAGATTGCATTCCAGAGAGGAGTGATTAAAATGTGAATTCAGCCAGCCTACAGGGGTGTTGCCAAATAAAGTAATTCCCCCCACCCCTGCTTTCATCTGCATGTTCCCGTGCCCTTCCTTGTTTGGACAGGAGCAATTACGTGATTGCATGAAGATGCAGATCAGGGATCAGATCAGATCTGTCTGAGAAGTTTTTGGTGGGGGGAACAGGTTAAGTCTTTATTCTCAGCTGGATCTGAGTTGCTGCAGCTCACTGTACCACCGGATGAATGATGGTGCTGACACAGAGCAGGGACACAAGTCTATGCCTTGGGTTTAGGAGAAGAGTGAGGAACACTTTCTTTTGGTAGGTGGCTGACTTTGGCTTGGCTTAAGCTAACTACAAAACCATACTTGTAGAATATGACTCAAGGGTAGAAGAGGCAAAAACATCCTTCATTTATGGTACATGCTTTTGGCACATACTTTTCATAGGGTTGGTTGAGAACACATGGAAAAGAAATAACTGTTTCATCCTCTGTTAACTGGAGATCCCCCATTGCTGGGTCTGAGGCCACTGATGATTGTTGCTGCTGCACAGGATAGCAACAAATGAAGCCTGATGTGAAAGCCTTAGTCTTTTAGGTGAAATCTAAAAATCTAAAATCTATTAACTAGATTCCTTCTCTACAGAAAATCAGGCTCACAATGTACAGATATATAGAAACTTATTACTTTATATATGTGCCAGTACTGGTGGGATAGGAGAGAGTGTTTTACAGTATGGAAGCAAACATGATGTTAATTTCCATTTTCCTCCCTTTTTAGCTACCGTTTCTTTTGGGGTTGGGGAAAGGAAAGAAGTTCTGAAAACATTATCCAGTCCCTTCAAAAACCCTAACCCACTATCCCACCTGTCATTTACCTAATGAAAACCCACAACGAAATGTCTGTGCTGTGTGCTGCTTGTAGCCTGGTTACAACAATCGTCTGTAGTTGGTTTGATTTGACTGTGTCTGTGGGTCCCATGTAGTTAGAGTAGGTGTAAGGCCAAAGACCTTCCAAATTATTGGAAGATAGGTGGCCGGATAGAGCGGAGAGCTCCTCTCATTCTGTTTGAGGGAAAAGCTGCAGCATGAGCTTTTATAAGGCATCAGAGAAGCTGGTGACTGCTGGGAGGCTGGTTTCTGAATGCCACCGCTGGAGGAGAAGCTGCAGTTGAGGCTTGTCCTCAGGTACCTGACACAAATCCATGGGGAGGCAGCTTTCATTGGTTTCTCTTAACTGCCTCTCAATACAACACCTTTTCTGGTTATTAAGTGGCTTCTTTGGGTGGAATAAATGTTACCACAACTTTTACCCAACAGTGAATTTTGTGTACAGTGTACGTCACTCACTGGTGACACGGTGAATTTTGGTTTGACGTAAATTCCTCAAATGACCCTGGGTTCTGTAATGGCCTTAAATAATATTTTGATGCAGGCTTAGGATTACCTCTGAACAATTTAACCTTTTTTCTTTCTTTTTTTTTTTTTCTTCTGAGTGACCTTTTGACATGTTTGTCCAAAGGATCTGTCCTTTAACTAAACAGAAATAATTATATTCCCTTTTGCTCTCTGTCACTTCTCTTTCAATGTAAATACATTATTACCCAGAAGACAGTTACTCCCCAGTTGCAGTGGAGAGCAATGAGCTCCAGTGGGTTGGGTGTTTGTCCTAAGCCTGTGTTTTGGTATTGCAGGCAAATCTCAGAATAGCAAACTCAGCTATTTTCACCAGAATGTGAATCTGAGACACAAGTTGAACTTGCAGGTCCCAGTCTGAGCTGTGCCAGGGCATGCTGCAGCACACCTGGGCTTACAATTCCTGCCACTGAAACCTGGTCGCAAGTATGGGCTGTTGGCTTTACTTCAAAAAGATGATGTCCTACAAAACTGTGTTTCCTTCCTTCTCCCTATCTGTTTGCATGTGCGTATTTGTGCTAATTTATGGGCACACGTGTTTAATAACATTTTCTTTCAGCTCTCTAGGGATTCTATATATATATTTATATTTTTTTTTTCCCTCTTCCCCTCCCCACCCCCAGCAATTCAGGCTCTCAGCAGGGTTTAAAGCACCCGCCTGGGAGCGGGACCCATACTGCCAGGAGGGAGGTGGGGGGCTGAGGCTGCAGTGGCCTCTATCCAGGTGGCCTTTGCCATCGGGGCGGGCGGCGCAGGATGCTCCACCAGCCGAGCACTGCCTCTGGGAGACTGTCTTCAGAGAAGAAGAGGACCTATGACACTTGCAACTTGTCATGTTTTACATTTTCATTTACCGGCTCTCAATTTTCCATCTAATTTTCTGATGATGCTGAACAAACACATTTTGGTAGAAATATCTGTTGGAAAGGTGGAGCAATTTGGTGTCTAGGATAAAATTTGTTTCCACATGCATCTGCCTTCCTCAGAAAGTCTTAGCTTGCTTTACAACCCGGAATTATTGATACTTAAAAACGTCTCTGTCAGTAGATCTGAAAAATGTTACAAACTCATAACACCACCGCTTATTCACCACTATTGCCATTTAATCCCTGCCAGAATTGATCCTTCAAAGTTCAGTGAGATATTATTTTTTTCATAAGTATCTGCGTATACAGAGACTGGGAATTTTTCCCTGAAGGAGGTAGGAGACATTCTTGCTAATGCTGAAGTGTCAAAAAATATAGACAACCCTGTCTTCTTTGGGGAATGATTCTGTGCCTTGTGGCTCAGTGAGTCCGTGTACTGGAGGAGTAGTTGTTTTTCCTTGTTATTTTCAACTCTCCTCTCTTGTGGCTGCAATTGCAGCCTGAAGGAAGTTCCTCAGCTCAGTACTGCTAATCTCTTACCAACGATACCAAACAATTAAGAAATGCCCTGATTTACAGGGGGGGAAAACCTGTTGCTGTGAGAATAATTAATTGCTGCTATTAAAAAAAATTATTAATAAGGATACCTTCACATATTCATTACCTGATTTTAGACTATTTGTCTTTTCTGGGATATGATGTATTTATAAATGTAATTGAAACACATAGCACACAGAATATCAGAAGTCGTTGGTATGCTGGTTAGAAGCCAGAGTACAGCATGGAAAAAGTAAGTTTTGTACATGAGCAAAAAAATCTCTCAATGTGTTTTTGCTCTTGGTTATGAAACGTTCATCACTGGATACAGAATTTTCTTAGGACTGTATTGTGCAGAATTGTTGGTGATTCTTCAACTCAATTTGCAGTCTACAGAGGCTGGAAAAGATTTCTAATGAGAGAAAAATTTAGTTCCATTCAAAGAGAAGCATTGAAAAGGGCTGTTCAAAGTTTTGGTAGCTGGAGTGTTATTCCTTTAGGCACTTCTGTTAATAAAATATACTCATGTTGCATTCCTTTCATTTCCAGGGTAGCCTGGAACTCTCCTCTCGGAGATGCTGCTCTGCCAAACGCTTCTCTAGTCCTTACCACGGATCTGACTCTTCCTGTTGATTATCCCGCTCAGAGCTTTAATACCAAGGCATAGAGCCCAGCTGTGCCATTTCTTTTGAATTGGAAACCATCAGTGTCACTTGAACTATTTCGACTGAATTCAGTGGTATTGAAGCAGATTCGAAGTATCCAGCAAAGCATCTACCCCAAAGTCGTCTTCGCTGAGATATGTTGGTATGGGCTGAATGCTTACTAAAGCATTAGGCAATAACACAAATAATCAGCAGGGAATAAGGGCAGACGCACAGGCAATTAGGATCAGTCTTATAAATTTATTAATGTAATTTGCAGATTATACCAATTTGTGAGAAATAGAAATACTAGTGAGAAAAAAAATATGTTAAAATACAACTGGTTCCCAGAGAAAATTAGTAATACTAAAGGTCTCGGGGGAAAATATACAGACAGAAAATAGATCAAGGATTTAACTTAAAAAATAAGTACATAGACAAAGAGGGAAACCGTTTGGGTAGTAAAAGCTCAGATGAAGCGTAAGCCCTAGACGCTGCCTTGAAAAGAACTGGAGGTAACAGAGAGATCTAGAGGTGACACTGAACAGCAAACGAGACATGACTTTACCTCTCATTTAGATATTATGTGGTACGGCAATAAAAGAGATGAGAACTACCTTTAGGCTATCTGAAGATATGAGGGAGAAGTGAGAGTCCCCCTCCCTGTGTGACAAGACAGGAACTATTTCATTAAGATCTGAGCATCTTGTCACCAAAAATAAGTTATCTGAATGTGATCGGAAGAGAAAGAGAGAAAAAGCAGCAAAAATAGTGAACAAAGGGAACTGGGCATACCAAGCTTGACTGAATCATAATTAAATGAGTGTCATAATAATCTGTATTGGAAAGGGTTAAGCGCTGAGAAGGAATGTGATGAGAAGTAATGACATGAAATTAAAGAAAGAAAAATTAGATGTAGTATTATGAATAATTTGAACTGAACAGACTGAGCAATTGTGGGTAAAAGAGAGATTTTGGCCAAAGACACCAGGGAAAACCCTCATTTTTACACATTTTTAATGTCCACAGAACAGACGGAGTCAGGCTTTTAATGTCTCACTTAAAAGATGCATGCAGATGGTGTTTTTTCATGCATTTGAAAAATGAATTTCTACATTTTGATTATGTTGTCATTAGCAGTAGCCTTACTCGGTAATTAGGAAGCTGGTTCCTAGCATGTGTGAGAGAGAGATATATTGAGAAAGCAGGATGTTATCTCTTTGTTTCCACAGGGATATAATTAAATGCAACCAACAACATCATCAAAGCAGTAGAAGAAATTCAAACAATAACTATACTAACTGGAAATGGCTTATTGTTCAGTGAAAAACAGCTGATCTTCATCAGAAAAGGCCATGTTATTTGCCAGTACTCACTCTGGCCAAGAAACAAAAGGAAATTCCATGAGAAAAGGGTTTTCCCAGTAGTAACTGCAGAGTCTTTCCTAGGTAAGTGACTTTTTGAATTAATATCGATTAAGAAATAAAGCTGTATGTAACGGAGTAGACCCAGAGAATTTTTCTTTAATTCCTAGGTAACTTTTTAAAAGAGGGGAGAAAAAAACCAAATATCCTGAAATCTGCTGCATGGCATCAGAGGAGAAAGCAAGAGCGAGAGCGCTGCGAGAATGTTTCCTCGCTGGAAAGCAGCCGCTGCTTCAGGAACGGCGCGTTCGAGCGTCAGCGAGGAACGAGGCCTGCCTNAAAAAAAAAAAAAAAAAAAAATCAAAGCAAAACCAGCCCCGCACTCCTAGGTGCTCTTGGAAAGTGAAACAATGAGTTTCTTTCCATGACACATTTGTTCCAACCCACAGACTGTGCATGCCTCATTTTTGTTATTGTCATTCTCAGCTTTAGGATTACCTGTGTTTTATGGCAGGTGAGTGTCTGTATCTTTCACAGCACACGTTAAATATGCAGTTTTGCTGCTAAATGTTTCAAAGGTACCAAACCGTGTCCAGGGCTTTATCCACCAAGCTGCGTTCATTCGGGGGAGCTCCCAGTTTGGGAGACTGGAGCGCCACGCTCCTACTCGTACCTCTGTGGAGCTATTATTCGTAGTGCCTGGAGGATGAGTCTCCAGGCAAGATACCAAGCGTGCCTGCAGAGACTGCTGCTATAAACAAGAAATCATCAAAGTGTGAAAGCCTTTGTCTTCGCTACCTCTTCCTGAATTACTGTGGTCCTTTCCGTACATCCTCATTGCCTTCTAGTTATCTTCCCTTCGATATATGAAAGAGCTGCTGACAAGGATCTCTGTACGTCCTGCCCTAACCTTTTTACCTCTCAATTCACCAAATCCCTTTACTAGTTTTTCAATCTTTTTCATCAAATTCAAAACCCTGTCTTCACATTGTCTAGGCTATCTGTAATATGATCCATACATCGCTCTCTTAATTTGCTTGAAAATTCGATTTCTTTCCGACTTTCATTTTCATCCCCATCCTTTCACCCTGCATCTGCTTTTCCCACTTTTAGTTTCAGGCTTTCTTTCTCATCAAAACCCATTTTTTTGTACTGATCAGTGGGACACCATCTCTTCCCCTTAAAGTCTACCCTTTAATTGATCCCTTGTGTAGTTAACTGAGAGTTTTCTATACTTCTCCAGTTACAGCCATTTGTATTGAGGGCTCCTTACAAATCCCATTCTCTGGGGAAAGAACTGGCTTGTCCTCCGTTTCTGGGTTTAATACTGATTTGGCTACAACTTACTTAGGGGAGGAGGTCTTTGGCAGGCTGAAGTTCAGCCATAGGGAGAAAAAAGGATTGGACTGTGATGAAATATAAATAGAATGGTGGAATTTCCCAGCATTTTTCATGGGCTACTGGTTGGACCAAGAACTAGATGTTTGAAGTAAACCTCATATTGTCCACTCACCAAGACTGTGTGCATCAGCCAGATGCACATTGGTTCCTGTTTTGAAAAGCCTCAAGTAATTGTGCTGGAGAAGAGCTTTGGTTTAGTTTGAACTTTTAACACTGTGGGGTTGGGAGGCAGAAGTCGTCTTCTATAAAATTGGCTGATTGCTTTCCTTTGCTGAGGAAATCAATGGTATTTTAAAAGTAAACTGCGCTGAACATAGGTGTTGCAGCATGAATCTCTTTTCTTCACTCGAGTTGCCACAGCAACATAAAATTTCCTTTCCCCCACATTAGCTTCCCTAAAATGTACTTCACAAATTGTCTTTGGAAAAAAAAAAAAAAAAGCCTTATATCATGCTGACAAATTGTGCTGTTTGCGCTTTTAGTATTTGGTCTTCTGTGGAGTTAGGATTATTAGAGCAAAGCTACCCGATGCGCAGAGAACGCAGCTTTTACAAAGTCAGCCTTAAGTAAAGGGATGGAAATGAAGAGCCAAAGCTGTATTAGTTACTGTCTGTAGGCAGCCTGGGGGGCCCAGCAAAACCTCTGAATACTCTGGTGGTACTCTTTGGGGTCCCATGTAACCGGCGGTCAGACAGCCTGCCTATTCCCAGCATTCGGAAGACAAGCAGTGCCCTATTGGATATATTATGAGGGGATATGCCGTGGCTTTAAGAAGAGTTTCTTTCATGCTTTTCTCTCACACCTTTGCAGGAGCGGTAGCAGTTCCAGCAGGCTTTGAATTAAGTATCAAGTGTATATACATTATCCTATGAGGAAAAAAAGAAATATTTTAAATTATCTGTGTGAAAATGAATTTGTCTTAGCAAGCCTTTGTTGAAGGAGTTATTAGACTTAGAGCAATTGTTAAAATAATTTTAATTTGTAAGGTTTCAGAGTAGATTTATAAGAGAAACAGTCCCAAATTGTTGAAAAAAACCAAACCAAACCAAAACCCACCCATGTCTGTCAATAGTGTCACGGTTTACCAACACTGCTCTTTCCGGTGCCCCATGTCATGGGGGGGATCTCAAGAGATGCGAGTAATTCTGCACCTTGCCAGCTAATGTGTGCAGATTTAGCAGTGATGGCAATGCTCCACAGTGTGGGGGTTTAACTGCAATCACATGTGCCCGCGTACCTCGAAAGGGCAATGATGTCTCATTTACATGGGAACTGTGCTGACTGTTGGGCCTCAGTGAGCTTTTCCACACACCCCTTTTTGAGAAAGGGGCTTGGTAGGGAGCTCCTTCACTTTTTATGAGGTTAGGAGGGAGTGGTGGTGTGAGTATATGGAAAGGCGGGTGACCAAGGGAAGGGTCTGTGAAAGTCGCCACCTTTGTGAGAAGCTTGTCACAGCTTGCGGTCGTGTCTGGTTTTGAACCACAGAAGTTGTAAATAAAGCCTAGCTTAGCCTCGAAAAAGGTAGACCTGCTGACTTGGAACAATAAGAAAAACCACACAAGAAACCTAATCACCTATATAGAAAACTCGGTAAACAAAATTGACCTTCCCCACTACCGCTGTCATTTCTGCTTACCTTCTTACTATGCTGTACATGAGTATCTCTGGAAGTGGGAAGGACAGGGGAGGAAAGGTTGATTTTATTCTCTCTGGTGATAAATAGAACACTTAATAGATGACAAATTGGGGAATATTGAATCTCTAGAGACCTAATCAAACATGAATCAAGCCAGCCCCCAGTAAGCACGGGATGAAATGCCAGCTGGTGCGTGGCCTTTCCGTTCCAGCTGGTATTTTATCCTTTGTAATGGATTGTGACCAGTTTTAATGCAGCTAATACTTGCACTTAAATAAACAAAAAAACTCCCAACAATGCCAAACCACGGGTTTTAGTGTAATAAATGCTATTCCTTGTGGATAAGTGCTATAACATTGAGTAGAAGTGGAACTGATAAGCATTTAGCTATCCTAAAGAACTAAAGAGAGAATTACAGCACCGTTCTTGCATCTGAATTTCTGTGGGAACTTTGTGCCTGTGCCATAATGAGTTAATTTTGATGGCATCCAGCATGGAACCAAGATTCGATAGTTGGGGTAGAAAAAAAAAAAACTATTAAGCAACTATTTTCTATCTTTTTTTCTCAAGCGAAATAAATTTCAAGAGACATGATTTTCATATAGTCTTACTTTATCATTTTGGCTTGGATAAGTTATAGAAAAATGGTGTAATGTTGGATAATAAGTCTTGTGTGCTAAAACCCCCCTAGTGCATGCACACACACTTGCATATATGCATATCCAATCTTTCAGTATAACACTTGCCTAACAATGCTTTTCTCTTGGGATTTTATTGTGATTTATGAAAATGAATGTGTTACATGTGTAACATCTGTAAAGGAATAAAACCTATCATTTATTGTGAAAGCAGATAAACAGTCCTATGGAAATAAAAGCCGATGTTGTGCCAGTTTCAAGCACAATAGAAATGAAGAAAGCTTTTCTTTAAAATCGGTTGGAAAAAGCCAGCATCAGCCCTTAGCAAGACATTTTCCTTGTTCCTTTCATCACTGACTGACTTATAGTTAGCTTCTCTAAGAAGCATTAGATTTTTGATGAAATCTTTCCAGCTTTTCTTTTTTACACCATGGTAAATTATTTCAGAACAGCTTCTTTACATGTTACTGTACAGTTATCTGCTCTGTTCTAAAAATACTGTAAATCTGAGGTACTGATTTTTGCATTCCCTGAAACCATCTCTAAGCCACACAGAACCTCACAGAAGTTAATAGGTTTGACCTAGAATTTCAGGAGCCAACAGTGGAAAATGAATATCATTAGGAAGTCTTGAAAACACATATCTCATTTCAGAACAATGAAAACATTTTTATTGTTTTGGAGCTGGCTAGAAAGGGAAAGAATTATGAATATGTTCTAGTGATTTTTGGGACCTTTTGCATTTTTCAACTTCTAAAACTGTTTTCGTCTTTTAATAAGAAATAAATTCCCCGATGCACTTACGCAAAGAGCTTTACATGTGACTCTTCATTCAAATAGATCCTTTACTGACAACCCTCCCTCTTCCATCTGAAGGTGGGCTCTCTTCTTGCTTATTTCTTAAATGCTAAGAATGTGATCTGCGATGCTCACCACAGACACGATGCAAGGTGAAATCTTGGCCCCTTTCAAGTCAATATCAGAGAATCCCACTGACTTATCTGGGTGATATAAACAGAAAAGCTAATATAAATGGCAAAGCTAGTTCTTACAGAAGACCAAATCAAAATAAGTGTTTTTACATCTAATGAAAGTACACATTGAGGATCACCTGGTGCTTTGACAAACGTTAATTTGTTATTTTTCAGAGGCTGCATTTGGTGTCACTGGATCCAATTCTTCTGGCCAACACCAGAAAAGACACATTTCTCACAGATGCCCTCTTCAAAGAGGTGAAATTAAATAAATTGAGCTCAAAGAGAGAATGCTAGATAAAACACTAACGCTGCTACTAAACCATGGTCTCAAAATAGCAATATTTTTTTTATATTCTAGGAAAATAATTTCTGACTTTCCTTCATGTGTGATGTCCATAGGGCAAATCCATTCACT
This sequence comes from Anarhynchus alexandrinus, assembly GCA_008711295.1. NCBI lineage: Eukaryota > Metazoa > Chordata > Aves > Charadriiformes > Charadriidae > Anarhynchus > Anarhynchus alexandrinus. Next base: position 236,200 of record VUYV01000287.1, on the reverse strand, counting down.
TCTGACAGTGCAGCATGTGGAACTTCGCAGGCGTTTGGAGTGTACAGCTTAACATGCTAAAGTGACTCTCGGCAGCATCTTGGAGGGGAAGCTAAAAAAAGAAATGCAGTAGGTTGTCTAAGTAGTTTCTGGCTTATTACAATATTCTTTAAAACCACATTAAAAGTGATGCAATGATATGCTATTGGACACAGTGTCTTGTTGTCTGATGTCATCTTAAAATTTCTCAGGGGAAAAAGAGGCTGAGTGAGATGGCGAGACAGAGACGGAGCACCATGTGTTTTTACAACGCGGCATCCATTATACATGAGTAAAATAGCAGCAGCTCAGCTGCAATCATGGTAGGCATGACTGCTTCTCTTATAAACTCATATTTCATTTATTCATTTCATCTTTCATTCCGAGACCCTGAGCCTCCACACATTTCTCTGCAAGCATAACTATGCACCTGAATCGTTACGGTGACTTCAGTGGGGATTACTCACATGAAGAAGTTTAAGCATGGGAACGGAGTGTTTACAGGACTGAGGCCAAAATCTGTAGATAGCTGAGCTGGGAAAATTGGCAATAGTATAGTAATGTAAACATTCAAATGCAGAAACAGAAATGCAGACTACAGCATTCCTTTCTATATCCCTTTGGCAATTCCTGACTTCCTCTGCCTTTTTCATGCTGCAAACTGAATGTTGGATTAAAGTTTTGGTCCTGATGCATGGATAGGGGAAAAAATACTCACATTGCTTGCAATGGCACTTCGCTGAGTTCTGGTCTTTTTTCTCAAGATAAATTGTGTATCTATTGAAAAATATACTTTTTCTATGGAAGCAAGTTTGGCTAGTATATTTATTGGAAGACTGAAGGGGAGCCTGTTGTTTTGCATTCCTTTTCTCTCTCACCACTGGTCAAAAACTACATTAAAATACATTGAAGAAGCCCAGCATACCACATTGTACAACTCACCTGGCAACCAGCTGATCAGACTGGATGCTATGTGCCACTGTGCTCAATTTCCCTTCCCCATGTTCATTCACGTTAACAAATAATAATTATATTAGCAAGATTGTCCTTAATCTAAGTTATGGGATAACTGTTCATTAAAACAGACATGGAATATTTCTTCATGTTTTTAGTAAATCTTGAAGCCTCCAACACTATTAAGCAAACTACAGATGCTCCGTGAGCAGTGTTTGGAAAGCTGGAATTTGCTCCACTGCACTACAGTTCTGTTTCTTTTTCCCCATACTGGAAGAGCAGGAACCTCTGAAAGCACCAGAGTTTTACATTGTTTCAGTCAGCTTAATTGCTGGAACATGCATTTGGTTTCAGATCAATTGCTATAAGGAGTAAATGTCACAAGAAAATTGATATACATGACAATTTATTTCCTTAGACATCTGTAAAATACTACACGCTTTGCAGATTGAGATGTAACATTTGGCTCAGATTAGGAGTGGAAAGCCAAGGTGTAACAAGCATTGGTTCAGTTGTTCAATAATAATTTTTTCCATGCAATGAATCCTCCTTATCTTTCATTAACTGCCAATCAGGCCCTCCAGCTGCCATGTGCCAAAATATATTCTTGGTTATTAGCGTTAAAGCTACTGTTAAAACCCAGACTGAGACATGGAGGAAAATACGCTTTCCCAGAAAAATACATTTTTGCTTCTTCCTGCTGGAAAAACTGTTTGAGAACGTGTACTCACGTTTCAAAGATATGTGAAGTGCTGTGAGAATGATCACGCTAAAGCTCAATAACCACAAGGCTGCTACGCGCTGTAGAGCAATAAGAACTGCCTGGGCTTATCCTACAGAAGCAGCTGAGAGTTTGGCACATTATGTGTATCTGAATCTGTTCAGTTCTCTGGTAGAGGTGCTTATTTAACATAATTTGATAGGACTTAGTGCTAAAGAAAGGTTTGCCATCTAATTGTTTTCCAATAAGGTTCAGGCGGTTTTAACTTTTGCAAACTGCTTCCCTCATCGGTGAAGGAGAAGGATTCTGGATTCAAAGAAAAAGAAGCAGGTCACGTAAGAAGACATGTCTTTCTCCCCTGCCTCCTATTTGCTGCAGACATCTCTCTGTCCCCTCTATCAGACATACATATTAGCATCAGTGCGTAGCAGTGGTCTGGAGCTCCTGAGACGTTTGACCCTCAGCATCCCTTGGACGGGGGGACGCTGGAAGCGTGAAGCAGTGAGACTGTAAGAGATGTGTGGCTGCTGAAGTGCCTACACTTCCCACTGTTTCTGTTTGTCCTGCCCTGACAACAAGCTGTGCAAGGCTGCTGAAGCTAGGACAGAGCTGCTTCTGGCTGAAAGGCAGGAAGGGTTAAGACTAAAGCCTCTGGAAGAGTCCAGGTTCACAGTGCAGCAAAGGAAACCTCGCTATAAGTAACGCCTGGGGCAACCATGCAAGATGAAAGTAAGGTTGCGCTAACTTTTTCTTCTAGTCAGCTCTGTTTCTCCGAGGTATAAAAATTAAAATTGGCATTCCTGTGACTCTGTGGGAGGAAACACTGACAAATTTCTTGGAAAACAAAGTTCTGTTTTATCGTTGTGTTGCATTGACCAACTCTTTTGGTTTTTTTTGAAACACAGAAAAAGGGATGCAATTACTTTGGGTGTTTTTATGTTAAGAATTTCTCTGACAGTTCTGTTAGCTGTTGTGAATACTGAGTTATGAGGAGGAGGGGCAGAAGGGGAGAAACTTACATTTGGGTGTCCCTTATAAATCTTAAATACGGTCCTCTTCATGCTGATTTTCCTGTTTAACAAACTGCCTCATTCATCAGAGCTCTGTGGTGAAAGTAGGAAGGGGAAATCATTAAAAAAACACAAGAGGATCAGAATCAATGACAGCACACAAGAAGAAAATGATTGCTGACTGCTTTTATGCCTGAAGTTTCTAGCTTCCTTCAACTTACGGAAATATGGACCAAAATCCCTTCATTTGAATGTTGCACATTGTTTCATGCGGCTTCTGCACGCCCTCTGCTTCCTTTGCGTTAGGCCTTTGAAAACTGGGAAGGATGGTGAGACACAACATTTCAGAAAGGCTTGGGAAGTTTTAAAACCCGCCTTTATAGGCTTGCTCTGAATGAGTTATTTCCACAACGTGGCTCTTTGAGGAGTGCAGAGCATAAATAGCACTGGCTTGTGCATTAGTAGTAATTTTAAATGCCGAGACCAAAGCTCAGCTTCTCAAGGTTGAAAGGCTGAGGGACTTGGGTCTTTTTAGCCTGGAGAACAGAAGGCTGAGGGGGGATCTTATCAATGTTTATAAATACTTAAAGGGAGGGTGCCAGGGGGATGGGAACAGTCTTTTTTCAGTGGTGCCTGGTGACAGGACAAGAGGTAACGGCACAAACTTGAATATAGGAAGTACCATCTAAACACGAGGAGGAACTTCTTTCCTTTGAGGGTGGCAGCGCACTGGAACAGGCTGCCCAGAGAGATGGTGGAGTCTCCCACACTGGAGACATTAAAAACCCACCTGGATGCCATCCTGTGCAACCTGCTGTAGGTGACCCTGCTCTGTCAGGGGGGTTGGACTAGATGAACTCCAGAGGTCCCTTCCAACCCTGACCATTCGGTGATTCTGTGAAGGTCTTTACCAGGCAGCTGATTACACTATTAAAATGCTCACTGGGAAGAAGGGACCTGTATTTCCTTCTGCATTGTAGGTGTAACTGATTGAGAACATTGTTATGCCAAGATTACCAAAATGTTTTTCATTTGGAATATGAGTTTTAGCAGGTAAATAAGTAGGAAATTATTCAAAATTACAGGTCTCTGAAATGTGAAGCTTCAGTAGAGGTAAGTATTGGGATTCATGCTGCTAGACATTAAATATCTGCAATATAGATGTCATCATCATCTGAGCTAATCTGCCTTGTATATCTTTCAAGTCAGCTGAGAGGAAGAGGCTTTCTCAGAGCTCAGCATCTATGTTAGCATGAGGTAAGTCGAACTGTCGAAGTATCTGCTTCTCTCCATCGATTGTTGAAAGAGCTTAGGTTAACCAGTTCAGTCAATGCTATAGAAATCTTTTTTGCCAAATGAATACCACCTGAGGTATCAATAATAAAAGCAGCTTTCAATTCTAAAGCAAAAAGTGACAAATTCATGACAAAGGAGTGACTAATAAAACAAGACTCAATTCTGTTCAGCAAGCATCAACCAACAATCCGGACTATAGTTTTAAGTAGGAGCGAATATTGCAAGCAAGGATAAATTAAGCAGCTTTAATAATTTTAAATGGATTCACTAAAGAGAAAAGGTGAAGCTGGTTCTGAATTAAATAGTTAAGTATTTTTAAAAATGGAAAGTAAATCTTGCAAAAAGGTTCCAAACAACATGTGTATTTTTGCCAGGATTCAGGAAAAAAAGGTTTGTGGTGTATGACAATGTTAGTTTAATGTAAAAAAAAGAACTTTCTAGATGAACTAACATGGGTGAAACAGTAAATCCACATTCAAGTTGTGTTAAAAAGCAAAGCCGCTTCCCAAGAGTGGGAAAAAACTCATGTATTTTTTAGCTACAAGTAGAAAACTTGGAGATTTTAAAAAAAAGCAGTAAGAAAAAATGCAAGAAATCTTCACAGACCGTAGTTTAACTTCACTGAATAAGTCAAAGCAGAAGAGGTGACTCACTACTTTGTTTTGCCTTTACATCTCTTTTTTTTTTTTAAGACTCTTGCCATGTCTGCACAGGTTATTGCGCTGTCGACACCCACTGGTGTTGTTCATGAGGATGGCGGCTGCACAGCGCAGCTCAGTGACCGCGGGGCGTGAAAAAGACCTTGGAGTTGGGAGGCTGCTGGGAGGATGGGCACTCAGGGACATCCGTCCCAGCGAATCACCGCTGCGTATAGCACAGCACTAGATATATCTTGTGTTGTTTTGACACTTATGCCAAAGGAGAATACGTAGGTGTCCCTAAATCACTCCTCGTGGTGGAATTCACATGCGTTCAACAGACGATGGAGTGGGAAGCAGCCATTGCCTTTATATACAGGCATACATTAAGGCGTGCTTTCTGGAGCTCTTTGTGTCAGGGACTCGCTTGTTATGCTTCTGTCTTAAGAATTTATAGAGGGCTGCAATTATAAGATTATCAAGCACTTCACAACCTTTGGTTGTCATAAAACCCGTCTAGCAGATGACAAATGGAGGGATGGTGGGATAAGCGTCTTCCCCACCATCACAGCAGGTTGTGGTGACCAAAACAATTGAGCCTGCCTGTCCTGAACACCAGGCACCGCTGTAGCCTTGTCCCTGGAACCCAGCCCCTCGTCCTTTAAGAGCTTTCATAATGCAACTTGGAATAATATGGATAATACTAAATGTTTGGAGTTGTACTATTATTAAAAATATAATGAATGTGAACACTGCCAGGTGATAAGAGAAGACTGTCATTTTTCTCTCGGCAAGGAAAGGGACTGGTTTAAAATGTGTCATTCTTGCACATAGCCACATGTGTGTGCAGTTCTTGTGCATAAGGGGAGATTTTCTCAGTCTCCTGAAAGAAAAGAAAAGGTGTTCCAGAGGAATTTTATAATGAATAATGACAATAAATTAATACCAGTAAATCAATGACAATGCAGTCAGAGTAACAGAATATAAATCACAGCGTAGCAAATGAAATGACTATCACATGGATTATTTAGTGATTAGTTGTGAAAAACACAGATTTTTTTAAGTCACTTGTCTTGTGAGGTAGTTGTGAACAGAAAAAAATGGTTAGATTTGTCAGATGTGTTCAACATGACTCCACCATTCAGCCACCTCCAGATTTAAGGTGCCCTAGAAATTGTAATAAAAATCCAAAGCTTCAGTTTAATTTAAGGAGTCATAAACTGGAGTGTTTGGGAAAGCAACATTGAATTTGCAAAGGAACAGACAGTGTCAGCTTATAGATTCATTTCCTGGGTTGAATATATGCAGTAATATGTGCAGTACTTATCCTTGTCTTATTAAGAGGTTTGGCCAAAAGTGAATCCACACTGTAAAAGCTGAACTTCATTCAGATTAACACCAATTTCAAACAGTATTGAATATATTTTCCCCAACAAATAGTAAGGCAGAAGGGTAAGAGAAAGCTTCATTTTATATGATGGGAATATGCAGATATGCTTAAGTGACTTCGCTTATTATGTTGACAGTCCTGGTGAAAGTGAGGAATCTTAATAAATGGGGTTTGCGTAGACCTTAAGGGCCAAATTCTGCAGCCATTTAGTCTATTTCATATTCATAGAATTCAATAGGGTTGCATCAGGGTAATTGAAAGAAGACGTGGCCTTAGGTATTTAAACTGTGATGCAAAGTATAGTCAGTGAGAACTAAAGATAATTTTTTCTCCTTAATTCCCAAACCAATAAAGTTTTCTATTATAGAAGCCAGACTCAGTTCTTAGGATATGCTACTGAACCTTAACATGTTGGATCGTATATGTTAAATATTTCAAGTACTTTAAAATCTATGTATTTAAACTTAGTATTTTTCATAACTGCCATTTGGCATGGCATCATCATCAGAAATTCATGTTTATGGCTGAGATAGCAGATGACTTAGAAAATGTATAATTACTGTAGGTTGCCTGCTAATGTGTAAAGTATAAATCATGGAAGGAATTCCACACAAGAGTGTAAGAATCATCACCAGAAAGAAAAAAAATAAAAAGAGGTTAAAACACCGAGTATGTTCATCTTGAAGTGTAAGAAAGATCCTACAATGCACCCTTAAGAAACACAGCCCAGATGCTTCTGGCCCTCGCACTTCACCATCCCTGGGCATAAGATTGAAACGGCAGGTACATACGCGTGTGTACGTACTGATATATACAGATATGAACACACAAACACATGTGCACACAGAATTTTGAACATTGCTTAAACGTTTAAATTTAATTTTACTGCAAATAGGTAAAGGCAGTGCACGGAATGCTTTCCAGCATCACAAATACAATCCAGAGGAAGGAAAGCCACGGTGTCCGTAAGATACTGTTTGCCTTCCTGATCCCAGGCTGCGTTAGGTCTGGAGGAATGCCTGGCATCACGTCCCAGCTAAGACACAGCAGTGGCCACAGCTACCACATGGACGACAGCCCCGACTGGAGCATCACAGTACCAGCTGCTGCCCTGTGGCCAATACATTTTTTTTTCCTGAGCCTACATGCTATATATTTACTCTGGGCTGCTGTGAAAACAGCCTAACAACTGTCTCGATGCTACCTGTGATAGGCAACTAAAGGAACTCTCACAGGGAATTAAGTTCCTTGGCACTTCTGCTGGACCTTCGCCCAATTATGGGGCATAAAAAAAATAAATTCTGCCACAAGACAACCCCATAAGCTCAAGAAGACTGCCCCGCAGCCATTCGGGTTAGAGGTCAGTCCTCAGCTTTCACAGACCCTGGCTGTTTGGGAAGTTAGTATGACATCTGGTCACCTCAAAGCTACAAGCTGGTTGTGCAACACTCCAAGAGGAGTACTTTCACATTTTCATGCTTGCATATCGCTAAATTCCATGCCTAACACAGACAAAATCCCTAAAATGTTCCTTAAAATTAAAAAAAAAAGGAAAAATGAACTGTCGTAAAATGCAGTAAAACACTGTGTGTTGCTGTATTAGCAGCGGTGGGTACTTTTCTTTGGTCATCATCTTCTGTTAGGGTTTTCTTCCATGGTATGTGCTTTATAACAGGCTATAACTACAGTAAGGCTATAACAGAATTATCATGTGAATTGTCTTCCATTTTTGTCCAGCTAGGAACTCTGCCAAAATATTATATGGCCAAGAACTGGCCAGACTAGAAGCAACAATCCCGTCTAACCCAACTTCCAGAAGAAAATGGCTAGTCGTGTTAAGCTTATGAGGAATGCTTCTGAGACTTCATCAGCAAATGCTGAGGTCTTACATGGTGAGAAGCTAGTGAGTATAGCAGGTAAATTAACAAAATAATATCACTTTGCTACACAATGACACCGATTCAGGCTGCAAGATTAGCTTGATGCAGTTTCTAATCTTCTCTACCAAAATGCAGAACAAATTTAAGTATGAAACTTTTCTCCATATGGTCCTGAAATAAGTCAATAAATTGTTGTACAAGGATAGGCTGAACTCAGTCTGTTTGACTAGTGGCTTTTCTTTTTTTCTTTTAATTTGAACTTAAAAGGAGAAAACAAGTCGATAATAAAAAAGAAGTTTCAGAGAACTGGTGTCCTTTCCTTTGGGAACCATATCTTAGATTAATGCCAAAATCAGATCGTATTTGATTAATCATCTGAAAAACAGTCTTTGCAGTTATAGGAGGGGGAATAAATAGTGGCATAAACTTAAGAATGGCAAGTTTAAAAAGGTACAGTAGTTGGAAATACTAATTGGCTTTGTGTGGTCACTTTTTAGAGCTCATTTGAGCAGTGTTTTTGCTGAAGTGCATACCAGCAATGAAGTCTTCAATACTATTTGAACATCCTGCCATCTGATACAAAGTCATTACAAATTAATGGAGGAGCTGGATAAAAACTCTGAAGAGAATACTATCAGTTATATTAATTTGTAATTATACAAATTTATGGAAGGAGCTACAAGGACTTGTCAACAATAACTAACTCTCCTTCTACGGCTGCAGCATTAGTACACCTGTTAGCCCTATTTATCTGTGTAAAAACAAACAAAGGGAGTAAATAACCTTATCTGTCACTTTCATGGGCTGGGAAGAAAGCAAAGAAAGTCTTGTGTTGTTTTTTCTCCAAGGCTCATTGATTTGATTTTGTTTGGGCCAAAGTATTTTAGTGAAGATGAACCAACCCCCCTAATGGTAGCACTGTCCAACTCTGCAGTTGAAGACAGCATGGGCACTCTAACAACATACAGTTACGCTCTGCTTTACGATTTCAATCCTCCCCTGAATGGCACCATTCCCTCTAATCTTATGCTCTGCACTTGTTATGATTCCCTAATATAACTTATACTCGCAGGAGCCCTTAACAATTTGCCCAAGGTCAGTCAACAAGTCAATTGAAGAGGTGGAAAAATCAGTGCTTTTGATTTCCTCTCCCCTTCTTCCACCAACTATTGGACTCTCATAAAACACAGACCATTTCAGGCTTTTTGCAGGGGAAGGGGAACATGACAGCTTCCTTTTCAGACATCAGAAAATACTTTAAAGAATTGGTTTCTCTAGCAACAGGAACAGGAGAAAAAAGAAGCTATCGTAAGTTTTTTTCCCACCTACTCATTTTTTTAATGTGGTAAAGCAGATGGCTTGGAGAATGCAGGTACTACAGATTCTGATTTATTGACTGTAGACAGAAATATAAATACAGAAGCGTATGCACTCTGCTGTACTCAGTAACACGGTAAGCCTTAATGACTTCAGAGTTCATGCTTCTTTTAAGTTCTGTGCATCTGTATCGACAAACACCGTTATTTATTGCTAGGGAAACACCAATGGCAGAGCTCACTGCGTGTGGAAGCCAAACGCTGGCCCGCCAAACACTTCCCGTATCCTCTACCTTCCCTGACAGCGGTGCTGGCTCCATGAAGTCCCAATTTACATCTTTGACAGTCACACAGTTTATTGACCTGGCCAAATACTTTCTGTTAAGGTGTTGTAAATCGGTCAGTACTGCAGATATATAATGTCAGAGGACTCAACCTTTTGCCTTTGCCAAGAAAATTAAAAATGGCTTAGTGATCTCTGCTTAGTGATGATAGGAAGGAGATTATTCTTTTTATGACTGTACTTGGCCCATGGCTAAAACAGGGAAGTACTCTCTATATTTCTTCCGCTGTCACAACTTTGAGTGTTACGTGGACAGAAACCAAAAAGGTCCTCTTTAATAAAATGCTGAGGACCACATACCCCTTTCCCGCTGAAGTTGCTGACACTGGTAGAGTACAGACGATAGCCTTGTCTGCTCTACAGTAACTCGGTGCTTCCAAATTGCAGGAATAGCCTCAGCATTATGTGCTTGGGTTTGACTCGATGCACTTGGTACTTTGGAGAGCTTGTGCAGAAGTCAAACCGAAGCAGTGACAATATTAGGATCTCAGCTGTCCTCAGCATTCAGTTTCCATGGTTTATGGTTCATGTATTCGCAAGCAAATAACGCCAGATCCATTATCAGGCAATTTTTGATAGCAGCAGTGCCGCCAGTCTCTCTGCAGCAGACCTACTGGGAGAGCAGTAACGGAGAGGAAGAGGACATGAAGGAATATAAAGCCATTTTTTCTGGCTCAGTTTCAGTCAGGGCAGTACCGTTTCCAGGCTTTCCAGACTTTTGATTGGTTGTTATGAGAGAGCTGTGCTGCAGAGGCTGGGCAGCCAGTCATGGCTGGTGATGGTGGGTACTTTCTTAGGAAGCTGTGTGGAGCTCCCACAGATCTGCTGAGTCAGCACTTCAGCGTAGCCCATGCCGGGAAGAAGCATGTGGACACTGTCTCCTGCAAATCATCAGTCAGCAGCTTTTTTCATGTGAATAGATGGGTTATTTGGGCCATTGAGATAGATGTATATTTACAACCTTTTGCTCTCCTCAGAAGGCTGTGGAAGACTGTGCGTTCGTGGAGCTTTCCCCCTTGCCCTTGGCCAGGCAGTGCAGCCCGTCCCACGCTCATTTGCCCTTCTCAGAAAAGGCTACTCAATTTACGAACAGAAAGGGATACTTTTCTGGTTTGTTCCTATGTCCAGTTCACCACCCTGGTAGATTTGCCAACTTTTGTGATGGTCAATGCTATGGTCTAGTGGGAGGTGTCTCTGCCTATGGCAGCGGGGTTGGAACTCGATGACCTTCAAGGTCCCTTCCAACCTAAAACTTTCTATGACTCTATGATTCTATAGGAACTTGTAACCTTTTTCTGTGTAATGAAAAATACTAGTTTTGTTCCAGAGTGACTGTAATGAACACCAAGGGAGCCAAAAAAATCACAGGATTTCAGAAAAAAAAATAGAAAGAAAAGAAAGATATGTTCTCTTGACTGATGAAGACTTTCACTGAACAATTGGATAGAGAAAAATGAACTCTAACTAATGTCAGAGCAACTGCAGAACAGCTGAAGTGGGTGCTTTGGTGAGATCGAAGGGCAGATGGTGAAGTTCTGTGACAGGGGTAGAGGTTGCTGAGCAGAGTCTGCCTCAGATCATAACTGCCGAAGAAATGGAGTGGGCCTCCCAGTGGACTGGAAAATGGTTCTTTAAGGGTCCTGAGAACAGTCAGTGATGAGTGAAGCATTTGTTAAATGTGTGCCAATGGGACTTCAAGGAGGCTTCTGGGTGGCAGACCCTCAAAAGCCAGACTAGAGAGTATGAGAAAAGTGGAGGTGAACTTAGGAGAGAACTGCAGAAGGTTCCTTTTCACTTCCAGAAGCACTTTTGCTCCAGAATGGCTGCTAGATAAGGGATGTCTTCTTATGGGATGACAGGAGATAATTTTAAAATATTTACTGTGACATTATTTGCATTGTTTATTTTATCTTTTCTGTAGCTTTTAGTGCATTTTTTAACAGAAGATATAAAAAATATTTTAATGAAGTATTTCATGCAATCATTTAATCATACAATATGTCTCCTCATGGAGTATATTTTACTTTTTAGTCTTATGAATTTTAAGGACAGAAGCAATGTTTCAACTGGTATTGCTTCTTACTAAAAATATTGAAACTTAAAAATCATTGAAGTCTTTTTCTGAAGTTCTGACTTCCTTCACTGTGTCAAGCGTGTCTAGGAAAATGTTTAGAAAATATATTTCCGCTCAGTAAAGCCCTTTTTTTTTTCAGCAAAAGTTCAAGCTTAGCGGTGTTACGAACTGTGGGTAAGAAAATGTTAGAAAAAAAATTAAGGCTAAGGGAAAGTTAGGATAACAGTGAAATAAATTGAAATGATGATTTCAAACTCCTGTGCTATTAGCCTTGCCCTTTAGAGTATTTGATTAAAAATAGATGTAATTTTCTGCCTTAAAGTTTGCAACTATATGATTTTAAAAATTTTAAGTTTAATTATTCTTTAGAAAACTCGAGAGATATAATATCAGTACAGCAACCCTGCTGGAGCAAGACTTCTTGAAGAGGGGCTCTCAGAAATAATTTTTGATTTCCGATGGAAGGAGCTGTGCCTGTGACACTGGGCACACAGCGCCACAAATACAGGGTTTGGGTTTTTTTGCAGCCCTCCACCTCTTTTCTCTGTGCCCTGCTCTCTCCACCGTCATTTCAAGCTGCCATTCTTCAGCGTACTGAGAACCCATACAGATGATAAATTTTTTTTTCATGTTGCCTCATGTACTTTTTGACACCATGATGCACTGTCCCTCAGTGCACCGCAGCACAGTGTCTTGCTGAGGGTTATTGGTTTGAACGGTGTGACGCCATTCTCCCAGTCCCACAAGAAGCGCCGGGTTAGCGCTCCCCACTCCCCTCGCCTTTCCTCGCTGGGTGCATACGGAGCGTGGGTGGCATGGTAGCTCTCTGCTGAAATGCTAGCACCCCCATGGGGCACTTTTGCCTCCAATTCTATTTTCTTTTACCCCTGCAGACATGCACAAAGTTCACAACTTTAAAGGCTGGCAATATCTTATATTTCTGACTTACTGATATGATGTAACCTATTTATTTCCTAATGGCGTTGAGCCAGCCTTTGCGTCCATAAAAATGAATTAAAATAGAATGGCATGGCTGAAATTCTGTGCCTCGTAGTTTATAAGATAAGTGCGTAATATGCCATGTATGTTAAGGTGGAATGCTTTGAAAGGCAGTAAATAAAATGACATGAAAGCTGTAGTGTCCAAAAAAGGCAAAACTATGAGACACATAGTAGCCATTCAAGCTGTATCTGCATTCGTCATATTTAATATTCTTCCCCCCCATGGCCTGACACAGACATGTTTCCATGACAAGGTTTTCTAGCGCCAATGTGTGTGCAAAGGCTGAGGGAGTCACGGGGCTGAATTCAACGGGAAGGCTTGCAAAGTGGGCTGGGGGCTGCGACGGTCTCTGGTGGGGGGCCGAGAGCATTGAAACACACACATAGAGACCGATTTGGGACAAAGTCCCTCCCTGCAGTCAATATTCTTGCTATGTGGGAGCAGGCATGGAACTCAGAAACGGCAGCTCCTCAGATGCACTGATATCTAGCATGCACTAAAAAAATAAAAAAAAGCTGAGTGCTTGCTACAACATATAGTACCTTTTTTGTTTTTTTTTTTTAAATAAATGCTGAGACTCCAATGAACAGAGTTCAGATGAACACTTCACCATTTCATACACTCTCTGCAAACTGCTAGTGATGGTACCTGCAGCGGTGGGTGGCCGTGCTGCCCAGAAGCTGGGTATCCAAGGCCGTGTCTGGTCTTCCCATCGCTCCTGGATCTGCCTGGGTTCTTGTGATACTTTCAGGTTTTAATTCTTCACCTCTGTTGGTAGAGGTCCTGATTTCTTGAACTGCCACCAGCTTTGGAGGCTGAAGCTACGTCTGCTTCTCCTTACTGCTGTGGGACTAAATTACGACGCCTTGTAACATTGACATGTAATATAATAATTTCTTGTGATCCCAGGGTTTCCTGGAGAGGACACCTGAAACTTTTTTTCTGCATTGGCATTGTAAACAGGATTTGTGGTTTCGATGTCAAGGAGCTATTCCAGTAGTGACAGCTTTCAAAAATGTCTTTGTGATAACAGTATGTCTTCAGGAATCCCTGAACCTTCATTTCTTCTCCCTGGGCAAAGAGATCCTTACCCTCCAGAAGACACCAGTAACCCTGGCTGCAGTTTGCCAATGCTGAGTGGAGGAGCAGGCGACTACGCAGGGAGTGACAGCAGCTCTTTGCCAGCACTTAGACTGGGACGAGTCCTTGGGATGGCAGAACAGTAGTGAAGCAGCAGGTAAGGGCAGCCAGGCAGGGGGTCTTCCCTTGCGACTACGCCAATACATCACGTGTATAATGGAGAAATTACATCTTCCCACCATCCATGGGGAATTTCATAAAACCACACCAGAAATGGTGTAAACATGACACCCTGAGATTCAGGAAAACATTTGCTTAGTCTCTGAATTTCGTTGCTTGCGCACACAGATATTTCAGGACAAGAAATAACCTGAGCCTGATTTTTAATACGTAAGAAAAAAAAATTAGTCACAGAGTATGCATATATACACACACACTTTAAATAATTTCTTTTCTGGTGAGGAAATTGACTTAAACTTTCAAACTTAAAGCCAACAAATAGTATATGCTAAATGATTAAAAAAAGGACAAAACCCATCTACTGCACGATGGGAGGAAAATTCTACAGTATAATATTTCCTCCTATTCACTTCCCCTGCAAAGAAATCTGTTTAAATGTATATGAAAATGTTATGTCAGGTGCTCTAAGAAAACAAACATAAAACTCCTTGTATATAAATCATTTCCCAAGAGAGAGAAATCAACTTATCTTACAAGTAACACATATAAATCCAATACACCTGTATGAATTAAAAGGGTTTATTAAGATGTTAGTAATTTACAGTTACGAGAATAATGCTGGCTAATTGTGTTTTGAAGAGCTTTTTAAAAGTTAGAGAAAGGAGGAAAACGCTTTAAGACATCTATTTGAAAACTAATTGTTTTTATAAAATGTACCTTACATTAGCTGTGACTACATCTGTCACTGGCCTTTTTTTTTTTTTTAAAGTATATATTTAATCTTTCCTCTTCCCTGCTGTAGCATGAAATACCCACAAACACAGCCTGGGGAACTGACTGACTAATTATTTAGTGAAAGCAGTAAAGTGGAGTATGGATAGAATATTATCAAATGAACAGGGTGAGCAGCTTTAAAGATGGGACTATTTTTATTGAAGTTATATTACATTTGGTTTTCTTTATGAACTGCACAAAGTACAATATGTTCAGACAGAATGTCACTCTAAAGCAGACAATAGCCTTTTAATAATTCAGTCTCTATCAGAAGAACTCAAGATCAAACCTGACCCTATTTCTCAGATTAGAGACGTATTTCATGGACTCTCTACATGCTTGTTAGCCAATCACCCCTTTCTGCTTTCCGAAAATAGGGTATTATAGGAAAAGGATGGGAGAAGAGTACATAAAAGGCAATATTAGAAATATATTGTTTATTACGCTTGAGACATTTTTTAGCCTGATTTCCCAATGAAATAAAGCTTGGGCAATTGTGTCTGTAACTTTGAAACCCATTAGATAAATTCAGTTGCATCTGAAATAGAAACAAGAGGCTCCTACTAATTTTATCTATGTTAAAAAATGTGCAGTGGAGTAGAGAAAAAAGGCACAAATTTCAATGAGGAAAGACATCGGTTGGGGTTCCAGAGTAGCACTTTCTCTCCAGTGAGCCAGTTGCCTAACAACGTGCTCGTACCGGCTGGCCGGTCGGGACGCACGGGTCACGGTACGAGATGGGGCATGGGCTGCCTTTCATTTAGCCAGGGAAAAAGAGACAGAGAGAGGGATGGGATGGAGCAGTTAAGAAGGTACAGGAGGAAGACATGTGGGGACACAGAGCAGCACACACCTGTACTAGAGCTGCTGTTCGTAACACAATTTGCTTTTACTGCAAATTGTGCTTTAAGATGAGCTGTTACATCTCCAGTGGTATTTCTTCCACTGTGAGCATATATGGCGAGATTCATTGCACTACCCATCTAAAGTTTAGCGTTCTAATCAAGTTATCTGGATTCTTTTATTTCAATGAAGATGGATAGGGACTGTACTTCCACAGGGTCAGTCATGATGTCTATCCAAGGGTGAAACGAATTGCCTTCTGAAGACGCCATTCTCCATCCTGATGACAGAGGACATCTAAATGACTGGTTTAGACTTGACGCTTTTGGACAGCTGACTTTAGCTGACATAAGTGTGATATGAAACATTCTAGCTACCGATGAGCATCTTCTGTTCTCACTCAATATGGCTGGAAACAGAAGCTCCCTGCACTTGCAAGAAGGCAAACAAAGGGCCTTGACATTCTGTAATCTTTCCTTAGAGAAGAAAAAAGCTTCCTAGATTTCTAGTGAATAGTTACAAGGAAACATAATGATGACAGATCATCACGTGTGATTGCTGTGCTGGTTATACTGCCAGAAACTGCAGTGTGGGAGAGTACTTAAATTAGGAGATTATATGATTGGCTGGTAATTAAACAGCCAGTCTTGTAAATGGAAGGAGGATTCTCTCCACATATTTTCCTGTTTTCCATAATAGGGGCTGAACAGTGAGATGGTGAAGTGTGCTGTTAATACAAAAGTATTAGCATAATCACAAAATACTGGTCCAGTCAAATGTGGAGGTGGTTCAGAGAGTAACAGAAGGATAATAGCATGCAATGAAGTGCATGTATACTCTACTGATCAGTGAAATGACAGATAAAATTTAATGTCTGTAAGTGTGAAAGAAAAGCGCGTGGATAATCATTTGAACAAACTCAAAAATAGGCCCGGTCCATACCTGTATAAGGGCAATCATAGAAGAAGGACTTCTGGGTTTGGGAAAAGGCAAAAGGAATATGACAGAACAGGAAGAGGGTTAGTAAGCAACAATTCACTTTTTCTCATAGAAGAAGAATTGTGGTGTCTCAGGAGACAGAATTAAAAAAAAAATGCCTTTTTTTGCTGAGCAAGTCTGATGAAGCCATGCAACTCTTCCATGGGCCGAAAGTACAAATAGGTTACAGCAGTTATTAAATATAACATGCTCAACACAGTCCCTTAAACACTGACTGCTGCAAGCTGAGGGGCTGCATCCTGACCGCCCTGGCCTTTCTTGGGCGATACAGACTCTTCCCAGTTACTCACTGCTGCTCACTGCCAGAGACACACCACCAGAACAGGTATAACGGTGGGCCGGTCCGCTACAGCCGTTCCAATGCTCTGCACATTAATACAGCTGGAGGTATCATAAAGCAAAGACATCAACTGCCCAGAACCGTTCCAAGCAATCTTTCTGCAACTCACCAGACACGTGTCATCACTCTTCAACATTTATTATTATAACCTGTGTCAGATTCTCCAATCTGAGTACCCGAGTTACTGAAGGCGCATGCAGTATCGCCTGGGGAAGCAAACAAACAAACCTGAACATCTGAAAATCCGCAGGATAAATAGATTCAGGAATGCTTTAGCTTTCACCTCTGCAAGCCAAGAAACTGATTTCTACGGATAATAAACTTAGTAGCAGAGTGGGTGTTTATATAAGCTCCAGGAATCTCTGTGAATGGGAACATAGCCATGCAAATGTTAGAAGTGACAAATAATGTAAAAATCTATTTTGCCTTTTAAATTTTCAGCTATTTAATCAATAGCTATTTTCGTCTTTTTGTATTTGGCACTGAATTGTTAGATTCACTTTCCAGTACAAAATTATAATAGACTTATGATCGATATGGCACTGTCTAAATTGTGAGATTGTTTTGTTACACCTGGCGATCCCATCATGTTTCTATATCCCTGTCATTAGACACCATATTGCTATTGTTGCATCTTAAAATTTCTAAGCATGGTACAGTTTCTAATTCCTTTCCAATTTTATATACTCTAGGCAGAATGAAATAGCATGAAAGGGATGAAAGGACTGATTGAGCACATAAATGAGATTAGATTGGCTGCGTGCTCTATAGTCTTTCACCTTCATGGCTTTTTTTTTTTTTCCAAAAAAGTACCTAGTTCCCCCCGTCAAAGACTGCATAAATGAAGTACACGCTGCTTTTAGTAGCCCTGGGGTAGGTAAGACTATTGAGGCAATCATAGGCCTGAAGATGCCTAGATTACATGCTGGAGATTCCCAATTAAGAGATAGGGGTGACTGTTCGTTCTCTTGAGAATAAAAACACATTGCAGAAGATCATGTTTTTTCTTCTCTTACTGGGTGTTCTCCAGGTACCCGAGTGCAGTATGTCTAATGGGACTCTTAACAGCTGGGAGGCTCTTAACCTCGTGGTAGGGTGGTTTTGTAGGTATATTAAATTGCAGGAAGAAGGGTATAAATACAACTTGATACATTTCATGTGTATTCACAATGACAAGATGATGTGCATTTACAGAGCGGCTGCGAAAACGCAAGTTTGGTTCCAATAATTATACCTGCACCTATGAAGGAGAAGTTCTAATAATAGGGTAGAGTTTTCCATCCTGTTTTCGAAGAAAAACAGACAGCAGGATGACATAAAGCTTGCAAAGTCTTGGGAAATATTTTTTTAATCTATTGTCCAAGCAACAGTGACAGTGTAGCGGTAAACACACTCCTGCTGTGTAATGTGAATTTCTGCCTGGGATCACTACAAATTATCACAAATGATGGGTAAGAACTTGTTTTTCTTGGTATTGCTGAAATATGCAAGTTGCTCTACCGAAGGGAGTATTACATTACTCATCCATACGAGTGAGGATTAGAACAGTTTCTGTATAATTTGGTTCTGAACAGCTCCACGAGTAGCAGTTGTGCGAAGACGTAACAGCCCTTCAGCTCTGTTGTTTGCTCTGATACATCTTTTCCTTATTGACGTGGTCAAAATGCAATAACCTGACCCCTGAATTGAAGCACCTCTGCCTTTTGTGATGAAATTTTAAAATGTGCTGAGTAGCACAGCTTTAACTGGGACAATGAGCACATAATATATCTGAAACTCTTTAGGCTCCCAAAAGCGAACCATATGCTTTCAGATGCCAACCGCTGTCTAAGTCTACCTCCAGGTCTAAGACCTTCAGGACAACTGTTTCCCTGTGGTGGTTGTGCAGTGTCTGAGACATTGAGGCTCTACTCTGAGATGGGGTCTCTTACCATAGTGGTAACGTAGGTATTGACAGATAAATATTTGCAAGGGACACTGCAGCCTATCTGGATTCTGGTCCCGGCCTTTTACATTTTCTCCTGTCACTTAGCAGTAAGACTACGGCATGGGGGTCAGTGTTTTTTTAAATTAGACTGCGAAAGCCATACTTCAGCTTGGAAGTCTACATTGTGTTTCTGAGGTACTTGGGCGGTTTTGCAAATTCTCAGTGCCTATTCTGTGATGAGCTGTAACCTGACCAAAGCGTCTCGTAAAACGGTAATATTATTCTTTAATGATACTCACAAACTCCAATGCCTCTCTTCCTTGCACTTTAAATTCCTACCATTTTTATTGGATTTCAAAGTTTCTAATAAAAAAGCCCATTAGTAATAATGGTCCCTTGAAGCATTGAGCTTCAGATTTCACCCAGCTACAGTCTGGTATTGTTAGGGATTTTGAGTGCTGCTGAGTAACAGTGCAAAGTGCGTTTCTCAGCATCAAATGTCTGAGAGCATCTGATAGGGCTCACAAAAGAGGGAACAGCGATGAGTGAAATTGTTTTAATTCAATTACTCTTAGGGGCAGAATCAATACAAATATCCTTTTCCCAAGACAACGAGGTAGAGAGAGTGACCGTCCCTCTCCCAAATCTTTGCTGCAATTTCAGCTCTTTTATTTTATCTGTTTGTGCAACTGTAAGAGAGATGTGTCACTTTCGACTGGAAGCATTAAGCCATGAAAGTATCTGACTTGAAAAAAAAAAAAAAAGGCATTTATGCTTCCGCAGACTTAAAATAGGGATCTGGTTAGGTTGATTTTAGAGTTTGCAGCCTGGTCTAAAATACCTGCAGGTACTTGGAAAGCTTGGAAATCTACTACCAGCAAGAAAGAGAAAAGGGATTAAAAAAACCCACCTGACTTTGATTGCGGGGATCAGGGAGGAGATCTTAGCCCTAGTAAAGGCAGTGACTTCTGTGGGGTCAGGCCTTCAGACCTTCTCACTCCTCACGGGAAACGTGCTGAGGGGCAGTTCTCCAGGGCTTTTCCCAGGCACTCACCTTTGGGCAGCTCGAGCAGTCTGAGCCCACGCTCTGAGCTGCTTTCAGGCGAGTTCACTGATCTCACAAGGGAACAAAAAACCCCATGGATACTCTGTTGAAGGAAACCACTTACAATTTTTTATATGTAAGCACAGAATGCTCTGTACATTTTTAAAAATTCTTTTTTTTTTCACTTTTATAAATTAAAGGAAAATGCTCTCAGACTCTCCTCTCAAAGGATGCAAATCTACGTCTCTTCTGATCAACTGTCACCTCTCAGCTGTATATGCCATGTCATACTTCTGACAACAGTCATATCAACATTGCAAGATATTGGTGTGACACATGGTAGAGCAATGTGTCAACAGGGGAGTCTGAGCAAACATCTGTAGAAATATTTCATACTTTAAAAAGGTTAAAAAAAAAAAGAGAGAGAAGGAGGTAGAATAAACTCATTTACATCCAGATAGCTTGGTGGTTAAATAAAGGGCTTCACCTGGGTAGAGGGATTCAGCTCAGGTGAGTATTTATGTCTGTGATGTAAGAAGTAAGCGGCATCGTTAGGATAAAAGCCCCTTTTGGATAGGGACTTGAAGGATGGGGCAGGTGGGGGTAGGCAGTGTGAGCACTGACTCCTCCTACTCCATCACCGACATTTAATTAAAACCCTAATGGCAGGGCTGCAATTAGTACTGGGCTGGGGGAATGGGGCAGCCCGAGCCCTTGTGGCTGATCTAACCTTGTTCATGTGAAAATCAATCATGTAAACCCATGGCATTTTTTAGTTCTACAGACCAGCTCCAAATTTGAGCCCTCTAATCAATTCTGATTTACTTATTCAAATATCATTGCTAACTATGTATCTAACTTTGTTAGGGTTGATGTGGCTAGCAGGAGACAAACTATTTAGATTAATGAGACAAATGAAATGCATGGATGCTCATTCAGGTACACATTATCTGACGCCAGTCCCTGCTGGTCCTTGGTTGTTCAACTTTTCCCTCAAATTGTGATGACACTAATGATAACAATTTTATAATTTAAATTAGTTCGCTCTAGCATCCTTTGTATATATGGCACACCATCTATAGTGGCAAATAGTGCTTTCTTCTGGGTTTGTTTGTTTGTAAGGTTCTGGTGTTAATACTATTTTAACATCATCACAGTTCCAGTGTACTTATATGTTTGCAGTAATTGTTTTTTTAGCTCCCTACTCAGATTGCTTCCCATGCATCAGTGTCAAGCTTGCTTAAAGAGCAGTACATGCAGCATGACAGCAGATTACTGATTGCAGTGTCCTTTGTGAAAGCAGCAAATCCTTGTGACCCCAGTGACCTCTCTCTGCAACCCTGTGATTTAGTCTTTGACCTTTCTGTATTTCCCTCCCTCCCCCCCAAAAAGCAAAACTGCCACTGATACTGCTGATGGTGTATGATATAGTTCTCTAAACTTTGTATTTCTCACAGGGTTAACTGCAATTGCTTAGTATTTTAGACTATCCCTTATTTATATTTAAAAAATCAGTGGATAGATTTATAAACTGGGTAATACTGAAATGATTCTATGACACTGTTGACCACAGAACCTGTAGCTGAAAAATCTCTTTATGTACTCATCTATATAGAGGCGGAAAAGGTATTAGTCCCTTTGGAAATTAAAGATCATGCACTGATGCTGCCAGTTCTGTCAATATTCTCATTTTTATAGGGAAACACATGAAAGAGGCAAATCCAATGCAAATGGACATAACTCTTGAGTCTAAGGGAGAGGCACAGATCCACAAGCAGGGCAGTATCAGACTCAAAGAGTTTGATTTCATAATTGGCCTGATGGACACATTTGGAAGTTTTTTTGGAAGGATTACACAGAATCTTAAGGAATGTTGTAAAATTACCCGCTTTGATAACTGTATTACTAAAAAATAAAAAAGAGAGTGATTTTCTCAGATTGTTCCTGATACATGGTGGTAGCAGCATTACAGCTGTACATAGACATTTTCCATAGGACAAAAAACTAATTCAGGTTTCAAAACTAATATTTGATGAAATTTTAACGACTGAAGCCTAAAATTCTAGACTTCTTTATCAAGGATCAAAAAAGATATTAGAAACTGATTAAAAATTGAAAATATAAAACTTTTGCTGAGGGGTTGTATATTGCCAGACTGGTAGAACCAGAACCACAGAACTAAAGAGTTTAAAGACCATAATAAGAAACTGTGTATGGACTTCCTGCTAATACCCATTCCAAAACCAGTGAAGAATAAATTAAGTTAAATGAACTCATGTTGATGTGTCAGGCTATGCGGCAACGTGAGACAAAATAAAATCTAATTCTGTGATGCACGTTGTGGCCTTCTGTCACAGCTGAAGATAATGACCATCTAAAAGCGTCTGACGGGTCTATGCCTGAATGGGGAGAATTGCTTGAGACATTAAAATTGAGCACAAAAAGGACTGGCAGAACCATGGAGGGAGACATCGTGACATCTCACAAGCTGAAAGACCGTTTATTCTCTAAACGTACACTATGTTGGTGGGAATTGGAAGAGGTCTTCATAAGGCAGGTTCTTCATTGACAGACACTTTGGTTTTGAAATGTCATCTTTCTCGTGATTATCTGTCAAAGGCATATGAGCTTACAATAAAACACCATACCCACTGATCTGGATTCCCAGTGGATCTGATTTGTTTGTTGAAAAGGGTAAAAAAACCTCCAACCCAGCTGTAGGAAAAGCGTTTCTTTATTGCCTCTGGGAGACAGAATGAAGTGCATTCACATTTCTTCTAAACGAGTAAATATACATGTTTTTGACCCGAATAATTACATGAACAAATTCTTGCAAACGCAAATGTTATTTTATTCTCAAATTAATTTCTTAAAGTTATGTCGAGATTTTTTTTTAGTTCATAAATTGGCATGAAAGGTTTTTGAAACAGAACACGGGGAACTCTCAGTCATATTGCTATGAACCTGGCTCTGCTCCTAAACTATTAAAGTGTGTCTGGATTTTGCCCTTTGGGTGTTGGAAACCGCTTTATTTATTTCTTTTTAAAAGACAAAACCTGTACATGGTTTCGTTTTATCTCTGTTAGCCAAATTCAGGAGGTAAATATTCAGAATGGCACAGATGGATTTAGAGTATTGATTCCTTCTAGTTGAATTGTGAGGTTAAATTCTCTAGACGGTGAACTGAAAATGTCTGCCTAGAATTTTTCTTCCTACTGCATCATGAACATTTTTTGGAACTAGAAATTTTCCCTTGAGTTGGAGATATCATACAGGTAATTAATACACTGAATCATTTCCAGCTTTGATGCCCTTTTTTCTCTTCTTTCGTTCATACTGACACCAGTCACAGAAGAAGGAAAAAGATTGTACCAGAGTTTTAATGAGAGTGAAGCATCTAATACTTATGGCATCCTTCAAACAGTCCACACACATGGCCAAACCTAGTTACTGCCTTGGTTTCTATTGCTGTTTTAGCAGACCTTGCTCAAAACCAGAACTGTTGCCAATCTGTTATATTTAGCCAACTTTTGTGGTTCAGATTCTAGTATTCTAAAGCGATGTTTGGGTGGACCTTGTTTACTGTCTCTGACAGAGAGGAAAAAATAACCCTAGAGAGATAGGTGATATTTCAAGTTTTTTTTTTTTAATTTGACACAGGGAAACTACCAAGGCAAATTTTTATGCTGAAATATGTAAGATAAAACCTAATCATAGTAGCTAGCAGTACAGTTTGCAATACCCCCCTGTGGCCATCCATCATTCTTCCTGCCTGACAAACTAGACAGTTGATATCAGCTAATATTAGAAACTCATTCATCTATTAATAAGATTTCTTCAATTGTATTTAATAGCAGAACAGATTACACCAAATGGCAGTGTACAAACTCAGGGGGCTTATCTTAAAACAAACAGCATTAAAATGCAGCAATTAATGTAGAAAGTTGTATTCAACCACATGCCTTTCTGAATTTCTTTAAAGAGTTTGAAAAAAAAATACTGAGTTAAGTGTTACTAGTTATAAATAATCTATTTATGCCACATTTAATGCTATGCAAAAATTTCAACTAAACTACAGATGGCATCCAGGAATCCTGTAAACCCCAAGGTAAAGGCAACCCCTCCATCACAGGCTGGATCTATGCCTTTCAAGCTACCTGTAACACACCTCCTCTTCCAAAGCATGTAGGTATCTGCACCTCTTCTCCATGCACTTGTCCTTCAGGCGAGTGGAATTTGGGGACGGGGTGTAGCACGTGGAGGAGGCAGGTGTGAAGGCAGCAAGGGTTGGATGGGGACAGGGATAGGGACAGTACGCAGAACCAGCACGGAAGGGATCTGCTGGGTCCTGGGAAGCTTTGAGGAGTCATAGACTCACAGAATCACAGAAGGATTTGTGTTGGAAGGGACCTTTAAAGATCATCTAGTCCACACTCCCTGCTGTGAGCTGAGACATCTTTCACTAGATCAGGTTGCTCAAAGCACCATCCAGCCAAACTTGAACACTTCCAATGATGGGGCATCCCAAACTTCTCCGTTCCAGTGTCTCACCACCCTCATTGTCTCTGCAGCCCCTGTGACCAGGGTGGTCATTTGTTCTGGGGAACGTGCTAGGACATACCTTTAGGACCAGTGGAAACCCAAAATATCCCAGTAAAGCCTTCTCATAGCTGCTCCTTCCTCCATCTTGCCCCTGCCCCAGATGTATTATCCTGGGGGTGCTTTTTCCCTTCAAGGGAACTTTGTCAGTGTGCTTCTCACAGACCTGGTCATGAACAAGAAAGGCTGGGTAGAAAGTATGTAGTCCTTAGAGAATCACCGGGACAAAGTAATATATTTGCTAATGGCAAATTTGCACAGGAACTGGCTCTCTACCAATCCTAGTGGAAGTCTGATCATCCCTTTGACAATAAAAACTGTGAATGTAAGAGGAATTTATATATGCAGAACGTGATGACCCTACCTGAGAGCAAAATTCTCTCCTCACGGAAGATTGTGGCAGCTTTACCATTGATCTGGGTAGAGACAGGGTTATATTTGTAGTTTTGTCAAGAATCTATCATTAACATTATTGTTTTAAAATTGTCATTGGATATTTAATTACAGCAAGTGTGAGAGCTTTTATCGTATAATTAAAAAAGAAGGAAAAATGTCATTAGGCTGAGAGTTCTGTTAAGGCCAAATAGTTTAGATTCCACATGTGCCCAAGAGGTAAATCCTTCAGGAGAGTGATATTTAATCATGTTTAGACGGTATTATCTTTTGGAAAAATCTATCTGCTACAGAATCCTCCAGCAAATCCTTTCAGCACTGTATCCAGAATATTCTTGTTTTTACTGAGCATAAAAGTCTTAGATGTAAAGAGCCAAGTCAAAGAAGAGTATCTTAAATTTATTGGCATAAGCTCATATTTAAGGCCTGATCTGACAAACCGCTTAAGTGTATTTTCAACCTCAAGCATGTTAATTGCCTTAGCAACTTCATGCCTGGCTGAAAGGAAGATTTAGGCAGTTTGAAAAACAGCTTGATTTGCAAAAATAATGGACTCTTAGCATGCCATGTTTCATTAGAATGAAAGATATAAAGAAATGAAATGGAAATGGGAAAAGAAAATTGGAGGACTTCAGCTCATAAAGTGAAAATATAATAAAAAAATGTTGGATAAAGCACAATTAAAAAGTGACATTTAAACAAAGACGTATTTTCACCCGCTGTAAATATTTGTACATGTTTGATAACCAAAACCACAAGAGGAAATATAATTAGTGAGGACCATCTGGATGGTATGTCAGGAAGACCAAGGAATTGCTATTTTTGCTCTTTTCATCTCCTCCCAGACTAAGTTCCAGTCACCTTCTTCTGACCAGTTGACCCAGCTCCTTTCACTTCATCCTTCAAGGCTTTGGTCCTGTTCTTCCAGTAAGAAAACAGGAAAGGTTTGCTTCAGAGCCCGACAGTACCATTCTTTATGTGGCCTTAACACTTGGTGTTCAATCATGTACAAAATCTCCCTCCTGACACAGCACTTTGAGGTTTTGCCAGCTTTGGGGGGAAGCCACGAGGATTAGACATCCAACCTGGATCTCAAAATTTGACATTTTAACCTTCCTTCTTTTGTAGGAAAATGTGCATTTTATACAAGTTATTGTCCATCACAATACAGCTAGATACAGAAAAGAATTGCCTTCAGTGGAGGTGTTCAGGAGCAGCCTTTTGGAAATCCTGCACAAAGATGTTGAGTTCCTTTACAGTTAGGGATGGGGACGATGAGGCACAATATACATTTTTCCTGTAAAAATCTTTAAATGTCATTATTAGCTATCACCTTTTTGAACTCCTCTTATTCCTACACATCAAGGTATTCTTTCTGACAGCATGTTTAACTCTAAGAAGCTGTGCATGCGATCTCTTTATGTTGCATTGAAAGTAATTACTGGGCATATAATGAATTCTCCTTTATGTCTCTAAGCAGATGGGTTCCTATTATCAGGGTTTCAGAACAAACTGATTGTGTTAAGGTGTTGTGTCACATCTAATTCCAAGAGTCAAGGAGAAAAATAACCTCATTTATTAATGATCAGGCAAAGTAAGAGAAATTCATTATCCCACACTTATTTTCTGTACCTGATTTTTACCCCACTAGAATGAAGGTGAGATTACACTGCTCTGAAAGCTGGTAGCGAAAGGACATGTAATTTAAAATTAGTTTATGCTTGGTTGTCAGTTTCTTTGGAGCTCATAGAGGCAGCAGTTCAAGAACAGAAAGAATTTCAAACATTCAAAAGTCATCACTGATTTATTTACCTGAATTCTGATTATAAAACATACGTAGACAATGTTTTATGTCTGCTATGGTCCAAATTTGTGCCTGGTAAAATTTAACTAATCTCAGTAGAATTGCCATAGTAATGTGTGTAAGGCAATGGCTTTTCTCCTGGGAATGTTCAGGAAATTCTAGCACAGTTTTATGACTATCAGTTGATAAGTGGCTATACTGATACCTATATATTTATCGACTGATTAGGATAGTACTCTGCAGAGTTGACAGGTAGGAGACACGTAAGTAGCTTTGGCAGCCCTCTCTTCCAAACACAGTCCCCGGCTCCCTAGAAATGGCACAACTTTAGACAAAGCAATTTAAAGATCAATCTAGTTGAACTGATGCAATCTGCTAATGCATGTACATTTAAATTAGCTAAATTGACACAGGCAATATTACAATCGATTTGAGTGTGTCTACATTAGGCTTAGCCTTAGTTCAAGATAGATCCAAGTTAAAATAAGATCAATTGTAGTTAAAATGCTGCAGCTTGCCAGTGTGGACAAAGCCTGCCCCCACCTAACAAACGCTAACAAACTTGCGGAAGATTATTTTAGCTTATTTTAAATTTTTCTCCTCACTAACTTCACTTGGTCTATTAAAGTGCAATGTTGTGGTCATTTGTGTGATCCAAGAGATCCTTTAAACACAGAAGCCTAAAGGCAGGGTTCAAAAATCTGCATTCAGACCTTTAAATTAATGGTCTGATTTTCAAATACAATGATCACTCTCTGGGTGACCCCAATGGGACCGTGGGTGCTCAGCACTTATAAAAGACCCAAATAACTGTCAAACCAGATCACTTATTTAGGGGCTTAGCATTGCATTTAAGATATTATTCTTTGTTCTCTTTTTAGAACTTTTGGATGAAGGATTTGTTCCATTTTCGGCTTTCTGCATTGTGATTCCTTTACATATGACTACCTTTCCCTTTTAAAACAATAATTTTAACAACCCTTAAAAAAAAGTTCTAAATATATTACACAAATTTTATTTCTTCTGACATTTGATACACATGGAAGCTAAACAATACACAGTTTAGCAAGCTGTATATTTTTGTACACTCATTCTCAGCTGCAGTCATCACTTTGCTGACAACCATCTGCGTCAACCTGCTTTTTCCTTCCCGTTTTGCTCGGCTGAAATGAAAATAAATTGACAGAAACAACTTCTGCAGGGAAAGTGCAAAGAAGCTAATAGAGTGGTGGGGCATGTCTCGGCATCTGCAAGCACATTTTTTTCCTATGTTAAGTTTTATTTGTATTCAAAATTAAAATGCTATTTGTTTCAAATCAAAGAAGGAAAAGCAAGCACAGCTTGTTTGCTTACAAAGCAAAAAGTTATTGCCAGCCCAAGTGGTCCAGCAGAACACAACATCTTGACTGTTGAGCAGCACAAGGTGAGGACTGTTGAGAGGACTGGAGGATGTCACGGCCTGTCTCCAAGGGCTTGCACTAGGAAAGGGCTTGGAGAACCAGACCGGCATAAGAAATGTCTCATTTCCTTTCTGCACAGTCCTCCCTCTCAGACCATGCTCTTCTCTGTGTTCCCCAGAATCCTCTTAGGCTACTCTCACCTTCTGTTTAGGGTTCCCTTGTAAGGTTATTTGTCTATGAAGTCAGGGACTGGAGAAAAGGGACACAAGAGAGGAGCTAGAAATGTTGCCTTGAGGCTTGAAATCAAGCCAGACTTGCTGGAATGTGGGTTTGGTTTCAGAGGTGTTTCCTGAAGGCAACTGGAAAATGTTTTCATGACTTGGAGAGTCATATATTATCCAGCAATCCTTATAATTATGTTCTAAGCTAACAGTTCCTATGAAAAATATTTTGCAAACCTGGTTATTGTTATTACAGTCAGTACCTGTGAATCTCTTCAGTTTGAATCAGCCTTGCAGAAAGGAACTCAATGATACAGATACCATGGAAATAATCCTGTGTAGCACTGTTAGTGGAGACTGCATCACAAGGTGTTTGCATAAAAGAACAGAACTAAGGTTGCACAGGACTCACACTTTGGATTTGCCCAAATTCTGTAAGCTAGAATTGTAAATTTAATACATTTTTTTCGGTAAGCATACACNTCACACTTTGGATTTGCCCAAATTCTGTAAGCTAGAACCATAAATTTAATACATTTTTTTTCGGTAAGCATGCATATATTAATATGTAGGATGAAGTTCCGGTCCTATTTAATTCAGTGGGAATTTTGCCAGTGATTTCAGAGAATCAGAATTTGACATATTCCTGTGCGTCTCTTCCTTTTACACCCATACTGCAAGACTACACCCCTGCATCGTCTATCTGAAATATTCTTGCCAGTCTACCAGAGCCTTGTCAAACCTCTGTCAAACCTCTCAGCAGTGTTTAGTCACTGTTTCACAGTCCACAGCACTGATATTTCTCTTTCCATCATAAACAACCATTACCCACAGAAATCACATTACTCCAAATCAGATGTGTTCAGTACCAATTCAGAAATATGTTTAGGATCTATTATAGTCATCTAACTAGAACTAAGTTTAGAAATCTATGCATTACAAATCCATATGATTATGACAGGTTTCAAAAATGTGCTAAAGTTGCTCTTTCTGCCCTAGAAAATTTCATCCTCTTGAACATACGAAAAACACAGTCTGAGGACACTTTAATTCAGCTACCATTAAGCTAATAAGACATGGCATACCTTAATCCAGCTATAATTCACAGAGGTCAAATGGCAGATGTGTGCAAGCTCGCGGCCAACTCCAACATTTTGTCAAAAGATAGAATAACCATCCAAGTCTGTGGCAGGCTTTATGGGCCAAGGCTTAAGCCCAGTATAAACATAATTAAAAAGTGAAAGGAAAAAAAATGTGGAATGAAACCACTAAGCAGAAGCTCTCCGTGTCTCTGTGAAAAGCTATAAAATATCGCTTTAATTTTATACCTTGAGGAGTCTAATATATCGAGTCAAAGTAGGACTTTTGCTGGTAACCTTCTGTCACTTTTTACACCTTTTTGTCCTCTTTGCGCTCACAGTATTCATGCCATTTCTAAAAGAAGCCCAAAGTCCGTGGGGCAAATATGAGAAAGACCTCTTTACAAATGAAGAGTGACTGAGAAGACCTACATGGAAGCATCAATACCACCAGCACTGCCTCACCTTATAGTACACTGGGTCAAATTGTAGGGGATATTCCACATACTGTGGCTTTAGTAGGAACTACAGTCACTCTGCAGTTGCCATTGATGTTATTACTGCTTTTATGGCTAGATATGGATTTAATGCAGAAGAAGAAACAGGACAGTTCACTTGCCTTTAGCATTGGTGGATAAAAGACTGGGTTATATGGCAAAGGACTATCTGCAGAGCCCTGCTCCTTCCCATGAACTTCAGGATTGGTTAAAGGCCTCAGTTCCAGTTTGCCTTCTACAGCACTGGCTACTATATAAGCAAGCAAAATAATAAAAGTCACCCTTCGCTGCAGAGTGATAGAAAGGAGCCAGTACTATTCTCACTTTTGACTACAGAGCGGGATTGCGAAGAGATGATGCTATTTAGGAATGGGTCCAACACACATAAACAAATTGTCACAAGCAACAGACACTTTGACTGAAAGGCTTGGTTGTGCTTTCACCCAGGAGGTCTAAAACAGAGGTCTTCAGCAATCAAATATACAACCAGTGTTTAGTCAGTTGGCGCAATATCAAGAGTCAACTGACTAATGAATGTCAATATACAATTATATGGGATGCCAACAGTTTACAGCTCAACTTTTGTCATTCACCTTTTTAACGTACTCGTATTATAAATGAATGCAGAACATGAGCTGCTCATAAATGTTAAAGAAACCCATAGTACTATTGGCAAATTTTAAAATACCAAGGAAATTTTGGGTTGGATTTTCTTTCATCATCGAAGTGTTGGCTTGCAGTCCAGTATTATTCAGAACAGTAAATATGGGGGGATATATATATATGTATGTAATATGCCTAACTTCAAACTCCATTACCTGTGTTATATTCTTGCTGCTAAAAATAGCCGTATTACTTCATGGCGAGCCTTTAAGAACTTCCATATCATGATTGCTGTGAGGGAAATCCCTGCTGTGGTATTTTGTGCTCAGCACATCTGGTTCATGTTTTTCTGGCATTCTGAAAAGATAACATCATAAGGGGGCTGCAAATGCATGTGGCAGTGAAAATGCATTAAGATGACATTTACATAATTATTTCAAGAGCATTCTCGGAAGCAAAACTGCAGGAAGGAAAGCAGGTCAAATGTTTAAAATATTGAAAGGGTAAAAAGGTCAGAACAGTTCTGTGCAGGTGGACTGTAATCCACCAAAACATTTAAAACACATGCTGGGGGAGGAAGCCACTTGCTGCTGAAAGCTTCAAAGAGCAGCTCCAAAGCACATCACTTCACCACACTCCCATACAGCTTCTTGCCATAAAATAATTATGGAAAACTCTCAGAGGAAGATCTTTCATGTATTTCTTCTACTTTTCCTTTCTTCTGGGTTTTCTCATGAAATGATATTATGATCTGTCAACATAAATGATTTTGGAGGAAGCGGGAGGTTTTTTTTGCTGAAAAGATATGTTTGAAAAAAACAAGTTTATCCATCAAAAATTGCTTATTGTCTTTCTTAACCACTGACACTTGGTTTCATAAATGTTTATTGCTCACTAATTCTTTAATTAGGTAGCTAGGCTTTCTGTTTAAAATTAAAATATTGGAAGAACTGTATAAGGGACCTTCTCAGTTATTAATGCTCATTTTAAAATACCTTAGAAAAAAATCCAGTTAGCGTTGTGCCCAAATTTCATAGAATAACTTTGATGCCAAGGCAGTTGTAAACCTTTAAGCTATTTCAGATAAAATAGTGGAGTGGCTACTGTGAACATCTCTTTATAAACAATAAAGGAGGGCAATTTATAATGGCAATGATATTAGCATTAGCTAATTTGGTATATTCTTGAACGTATTACTTGTTCTGTTAACATCAGTGTAATTACTGACTTCCAAAAAAAAACGTTTGACATGTAATCAAACAACATTTAAATAAAGGAATTCGAATGGAGCAGAATCAGTAGCTACTTTAAAAATGTCCAGTTGTTCAGCCTCAAAATGTGACTGTAAATGGGCACTGTTCAAACAGGCGGGTCTTGCAGACTGGAGGGAACAGACTCTTGACTTGTGCTGTTATCCATTTTTCTTAAATTTGGTGTAATGGATTCAAACAAAATCTTGAGTAAAAGATTGCTGTTCCCTTGCTGTTCAGGGAAAATAAGTAGCTACGCTGCTCCGTGGTTGTATGAGGAGTGACATTTTGATAATAGGACCCTCAAAATTGTGATAGATACAAATGCTGAAAATGGGAAGTGGACAAATTCCGAGTGCAAATAAGACATGCAAGACCCCCTTAGGCAGGTGGGTGTTGGCCATGCAGTACTGCTGCAGACACAGGCAGGAGACGTGGTGTCTTCCAAGGCTGGGTCTCATCCTAGACTGTGCAAGTCAAGGCATTTTCCCAAGTGTAACTAAAGGGTTGTCCCAGAGCTGCCCCAGAGGCTCTCTAGCAGACAAATGGTAAGGGTGGGTAGCGAATCTGGCTTTCATTTCAAGCATACCATTGGAGATACTCTTATGAAGGCAGTAGGTTCAGCTGGTGATTCTTTCTTGCCTTATAAGCGGTTTATCCATATTGCAAATGTGCTTTTATAAAGACGAAAGATGTGAATGCAGATCATCTAAATTTGGAACATTACAAAACACACAATAAGGAAAATGTTTGGTTGTTGTTTTTTTTTTTTCCTTTTCATGGAAATGATGGTTACAAATCTCTAACTTAAGCTTCAATTAAGATGTGTTAAGTTCATCAAAGAGGATATGGTGCAAAAATGCACTGTCAGAAAGACAGTTGGAGGAATTTTTACAATCTCAATTTTTGGGGGAAATCAGGAAAAATAGGAAGAGACAACAATACCGCAAACATTTTTTCTCTCTACATACTAGCTGCTGCAGTTGTTACCTGGCTGTTCAAATCTTTTCAGGGACTTCTGTCACATAAACTTTCAGTAATGCATTTAGTTTCCTTTTTTTTTTTCTTTAAATGGAAATGAAAGTACATAATCCTGTGATAGTTATGTAACAACATTACTTTTTATCTGATTATTTAGTGCTTTCTACTATCAGTCACTTTTTCAGTATGGTGGATGGTGTGTGCTGATTTCCCTGGATTCCACTTGGAGGCTTCTCCTGCTTGCAGTGGTGACTCACCAAATGAACACAGTGGAGTTATTCGCTGGTACAGGAATCCAGGGCATTTCTCTAGCTTTTATAGAATTATTCTTTAGTTAAATCTTATTAATGGCTTTTAAATTGCACTATAGATACCGCATAATTACAAACACATTTCATGCATGCCGTCCCTCCCAGACATTATGTAATATAAATAGTTTTGCTTTGGAATACTAAGTTTGAAACTGGTTTGTTTTTTTTTTTTTTTAAAGGTTAGCATACATTAAAATTTGCATTTTAATTAATCTAAGAAGCTAATTAGGAACAGTGTCTGCCACATTTTTGCTTTTTCTTTTTTGCACCAAAAGCGGCTTGCAAATCTTCTATGCTACTGTCATGTATTCTGCACCTGATTCAGCCCTCTCTTTTCAACCACAATTTCTCCAGCAATGTGCACAACTGCAATGACAAACACTGCCTTGGTCACTTGGAGGTTGTTAGGTGCTCCTCCTCGACTGACAGATTTTTAGGTGTTTTAACCGGATGATAAAAGGGGGATAGCGAAGGATCTCTGTCAATGGCTTGTAGAAATGCAGGGGACATTATGCAAGTGAACTCTGCGCAGATGTGAGATATAACGTGGTGCCTGAAAGGCAGAGCAGAGGGTTAAGAAAGAGGTGATGTGGTGCACATGCACCTAATGAGGAGAGATTGAGGATGATGAGTTGAACAGCATGCAGGCAGCTGGAAGGTGGCTGAGGATACCACGGGCTTGGTGGGAGTTTCTGGCAGGCTTTGGGCTGCCACACTGACCCCGTGCCCAGCTGGCTCTCACCTTGCAGCCAGCTCTCTAGCCAGCTCCTCCAGAAAATGGAGAGAACAAAGGCTGAGTGCTTCCTAGGACAACGTTATAAGGTCTTACACAGTAACAAGAGTTCTGGACCACGTTAAAGTATAATTCTAAATCCGTGGTAATGAGACTGGTCCCATGGCTCCCATCCCCAGGAACTTCCACACAATTATTTTTGAGAGGTGCATTTCTTTATCGTTCATGGTACATTGGCCAACTCAGAGGTGCAGCAAAAACAAAGCATCTGATTCAGCATAAATGCTTAATATCGAACGGCATCCAGTATACTTCAAAGGTCTAGACCGAACATCAAGTCAATACCATTTAGTTTAATGTACCATGCAAATCCTCTTAGGGGGAAAATATTAGAGAAAGGTTGAAGTAGTTCTATCTCCTCACCTCCTTCTCTGCTCAAGAAAAACAATGTGCTTTTAAGGGACCCTTGTTCTTTAAGGAACTTCTAAATCTTGCATTTTTGCAAAGAAGAAAATAATCACAGAAATGTTCCTAAGAGAGTCAGCAGGATTATCAATAAAGTCTTTTCAGGCAATTTTTAAGTATGAGAATATAGCCTCAGTAATTAAGGCCTGTCAGATTTACAAGTGACTGAAAATCGTAACTAGAAGCATTACACAAACAAATATGAGTTGTTACCAATGACATAGAGCATAATTATTAGCTTCCAGTATAGGATCTGAGTGGTTCCTAAATGTCTTTGATTTGTATTTTATTGTGCAAATGCAGGTCCCTGAAGTCACTGGGGTCTTTTGTAGCCTGAGGTGTCTCTGAAAGAGTGGGAGTCCTTGGTAAGGAAATACCTTCAGTTGTGCGTGGAGCACAGCTCCGGTCACATCCGCAGTCGTGACTTCTTCAGGAGTTGCTATGAAGAACCCTTCAGCTGGAGGAGTGAGCCACGTGACAGGTGAAATGTTTTCCTTAGGGTAAAGAAGGGATAAGATACTGACAGCATCAATAATATATAGTATGAAAAGATTATTTACCATATTTCTTGTTTACTGACCCTTTGTTTATTTTCTATGTCCCCTCCCAAAATTTTACCTCTTTGGAAACATTAAAAAAATCCAGGCTTATGATGGCAGGTTGCTAAGGTAACCATTTGCTATTTCATTGAAGAGCTCTCTCCCCAATCTCATCTCAGTATTCATATCATTTCTGTACGTACATTATGAAAGCTTTCTGCAGATTTACTCCAGAAAAGGGTATGAACTTAGTAAATTCAAAAAGACATAAAGAGAAGGAGCTTTGTTTTTCTAAACACATTCAGAACAAGTATGAACATTTGTCGGTTAAAGAAATTTGAGGGAACTGCTGGACCCAGAAACAAAAAAAAATGACCATTTAAAATCATACTGTCTCTATACTTCTTTAGCTTGTCAGGATGATACACTATTTCAAATTGAACTGGAAAAGCTGTGCATGCCTCCTTCTTCCATGATGAAGTGAAAACAATGTTTATAGTGATTCATCTATAATCAACTATTACTCTTCTTCTGACACGAATGGAAGCAAATTGTCCTGGGTGATTTATGCTTTTTTTAGTTTTGTTTCCTGCAATTTATTTCAGATCCCAGCAAAGTAGAAAAATATTCCCTTCCTTCAACCTCTAATCAGCTTTCAGAACAATTCATACTAGCAAATTCTGATGGTGGACCTTCTTGCTTATTTCAAAGAACTGAAATATAGACTTGAAAGAAAAATAATCACGATGGAATCATTGTTCTTCAATGCCTTCTGCATAATCCTTGCCCCACACTGTAAGCATCCTTGTATTTCCAGCACCCTTGGAAAGGACTGCTCTTTGAAGTATATATGCACTGAGCTGTTTGGAGGATCTGTAGGAAATGTGAAGTGGAGGTTCAGAAGTCAAAGAGATCTGATTACAACCAGTCCCCAAGAAAGCGGGCTTGAGAGGAAGTCTGTGTTCTTCATCTTAAAAACATCAGAATTGTAATTACTTTCATTTCCCTAGCTCAGCAGCTAGCATTTGATCTCTGATAAAACCTCTAGTTATTATTTACCACGCTGGGTTAAAGAAAATGGTTTGGATTTAATTCTATATATATTTGGTGTCTTCATATAATTGAGTGAAAAGTCTATAAGGGAATATTTATAATCTGTAAGCAGTACCTAATTAACAACTGAAGTTCTTGTCAAGATAATCACCAGGGGGTTATCAAACTGTTATGATACTCTTTAGAATTATAAATAAATCAGAGAAAATGGCAACAAACAAAAGCAACTATGTTGTGCTTTGTCAATATTATTTGGGCTCCAAACATAATCATGTTTACTTTTAAGGCAAAGACTGGGGAGAAAACCAAAACCAAACAGAAGCACGATAAAAGGCACACTGAGTATGTTACACCAAGTCATTGCTCTGTTTAGTCTAACGTCTTGACCCCAACAGGAGAAGAGGTAGTGGAAATGCCTATATGAATAATTTAAGGCATCTATTATTCATGAGAAAGATTTTCTGGAACTATTTCTGTATGAAACATTGCCCAACAGAAGATAAGATTGGTGAATTTAGAGGTACACCTAGGGAAGTTCAGACGAAAATTTAAAGATACAGTGGGAGAGAGTGAGTTACATGCAGGAAACCCCAGATTTTCTGGCCTCGTTGCCTAACTCAGGGCTCCCCAATGTGGGATATAATGCCTCGATGAGTGTGACTGGAGGAAACAGAGGGAGAGGGTTCCTGAAGGAGAAAAAATGAAACTGAGGAACAGTGTGCTCCATCAGGAAGCAAGAAGGAAGAAAAGGGTGACAAGGGAGAAGCGAAGGAAAGCTGTTCCTATCCATTGCAAGTGCTGGTGGAAGGAATCAGGAGGGAGAGTCCCAAGGGGTGTTGAGGCAGAGCAGGAGACAGATGTCGGTACACGGCTCTGCAGATTGCAGCAGACGAAATGGGAGATTCATATCATTCCTGATTATTTGACTAGGAACATCTTGAAAATGATGTCTGGCAGACTAGAGTTACGAAACAGAAAGGTGAGTCATTTCCTGGCCACAAGGACAGAAGAAACAAGTGTGGCACTTTTCCCAATCACAACTGATGGCAGCCACAGTGCCCACTCAGAAAAATGCCTCATTTTCCCATCCCAGACAACGCTCGGTCCGAAACATGCAGACGCACTGCCGAAGGAGGCAGCGTCCCCGCTGCCCCCTCAGATGAATGGTGCTTATTGGTGGCAAAAGGAAGAGTCATCTTTCCAGCACGGCGGAACATCCCCCAGTATCAGGACTCCCAGGGGAAAAAGAAATATCTGGGCCCTTCTTTGCCCTTGAGGATATTTGCTTTCCTCCCTTCTTCTCCTCAGGGAATTGCCTCAGTATCTTGGGAGCTCATGCACTTTGGGAAGGACTGGAGGCAAAGGGTGGTGCTGACCCAGATCTCAAAAGAAACAGTGCAATTTGGGACAAAGGTGGGGTGTGTGTGGTGGAAATAAAAGCAGTTCAGATCGACTTTGAAGGTTGGTATGATTAATGGCATTATTTGACTGGCTGTGCGTCAGGATGTTTCCTTCTCATCACCCTTGTTGCACGAAGAGCAAAAAGCACAAGAGGGACAGAAAAGTTGGAAGAGAGGTATTTTGCAAAGCGAAAATAATTTCCCAAAGTTGATTCAAGCCTTTACTTATCACATACAGCAAGAAACCCCACCACTACTAGCTCTTGCCTCCATAATAACGTAATAACATGGCAAAAGACCCCAAACAAATGCTGCATTATTTGCTCTTGACAGAGTAATAACTGGGCTGTAAAACGTGACTGTGATATATTTGATACTGAAAGTACTGTGAAGTACACACACCATTATTTTTAACCAGGAAAACAGTAAAAGGGACACATAAAAGCAGAGTTGCAGTTAATATATTCCTCGCATTTGTTGCAATGCATTCTGCTTCAGGCCGTGGAGAAGGCAGGTGCAGTATAACCACAGCATTTCCTAGGTGTCGTCACGTGAAGTCTTAATTGCCCGCATCACTTGAAAGGCTTTTTTTGAGGCATTTAAAACTGTCTCTCTCCTGTTCTCCTCTTGTCTCCTCTGAGTAGTGGAAGCTGTTTTCCTATCAGTATTGGTTTCATCAAAACTGAACTGCTACTCTTGCTTTTGTGCAGATGAGCGTACATGGCTGGTAGCTGTAAACACTCTTCTGACATCCTTAATGTCTCTCTTTGTACTTTATTGCCTCTCCAGCCTGACAGGTGGCATGTCTACCGATATGATCGGCAGGGTGAGTGCAGGATTTGCGTGAGCTAATCAAAAAAGGGTTTTTTCCCTTCACTTCTGCTGTTAACTTTTCTGTTCCTTCTGTAAACAAATTTGTGGGTTTGGGTTTTTGGTTGTTTTTTTTTTTTTTACCTTTTAGACATAGTCTTGTTATTTAGGAGAAAGTGACATCCGTGAGATCCATGCTTCCTTTTTAATTATGTCTTTAGGAAAGAAAACAAAATTATGGTGGCCAATCTATGAGGACGCAAAACATCATCAAGGTCACTGCACTGAAGGGCTTGTAATCTAAATCTAAGCTGCCAGACAGTGACAATGGCAGTCTTTCTGTCTATAGGAATCAACTTGCAATCCAGCTCCGAGTGCCTTATGTCACTGTAAAAATGCTAAGGGCCATTCGAAAACTATCTTAAGAATACACAAAAGATAATCCTGCTTCAAAAGACATTAAGATAGAACAGCATGCTATATATGTTTTTTCTTCTTTATTTATTGATACACAACAAAAATAAATGACCTCAGTAGTGGCATAGCTATTTTTCCCCATAATGTATTTTTTTTCTTATATTCTGTAGCTAGCTGGGTGTGCTGCAGTAATGGGAAATGCTTAGCAGGGATTCTGGCCATTTATTTCTACCATCTTATGCCTCTTTCTATGAGAGTCTCATGTCCTAATGAGGCAAGTAGCATCTTTTACTGTGATTCAGCCTCTCCCTCTGGTGTAATAGGAAGAGTTGTGGGATACCTTTGGTATGGTTCTTGGTATTTTCTAGAGGACTAGTGAGAATACTAAACCAATCAAAAAAACCCAATAATAGTAGGATTAAAAAAATAAAAATCCCGCCCAACAACAAGAACTAAAAAACCTACTTTTTTTTTCCTCTCTTACATCTTTGCATTATAGCTCACATTAGGGATTTTTTTTCCTGAATATTATTTTTTCTCCTAAAGCTGCACTGCCATCTTTTTCCTTGTTTTTCTTGTTATACTCTAAAATACAATTTTCTAGGTAGAAAAGCATGAAGAAATTATTTTTCTAGTTTATGGTATAGGGCATATCAGAAATGAAGTGGTAACAGCGAAGATGTTCATTAGCATGTATGCTGTCTCTGTAAATCCCTAATTGCAGTGGGACATCCCTGGGTTAGATTATCTCCCCCGGCTTCCCTCGGGCCCTTTCTGCACCTAATTATTTCTCATAAAGAACCTATATTGTAACAGAAAGTTCTCTTCATGTATATCTGCAGGAAAAACAAAACAAAACACTTCACAGCTCTCTGGCGATGTGGTTGTGTGTAATGCAGCACATACGTCTTTTCACCCTGAACGGAAACTTTTCCCCCGGTTGCACTGCCCCACCTTGGGAGCCCACCTGGTACCCAGCTCTGTTTTTTGGAGTGGGCTGGTGAGTTTTCGGCACTGCTCACACAGCCAGGTAAGCCTCTGAGGAGAGCAGAAAGTGACCGCAATAAGTGACGGTGGTTGGGCAGATGGTTTGTCTTCCCCACAAGAAGCTATCAGAAACCTCTATGGAAATTAAAACAAAGCCTCTTTCTCAGAGAGGCCTTATGTTTCGAGGCAGAGTATCAGAAAGGATCAATATCATCTTGTTCTTTCTTCTTTGATTGCAAAACCCAACCAAATTACGCATATGATAAAGCAAGCGGTTTTCTCTGTGTTCCTGGATGTGCTCTGGATGCTCTTCAGTCTCCCAGAGAAACACATACAAATACCCTCAAGCCACCTCTTGAGAAGTCCCTGTATTAATAACACAGCATAGCTGCCTCTTTTACAGGCATCCCTCTCAATTTGCCTGACTTACAAAAAAAAGGGAAACAAAACTAACCTCCCCCCCAAAAAACAGAACGAAGCAAATCCAGAAAAAGCCTGCTTTTCTAGGTCATAGCTTGTCCTGGAGTTATTTTCTCTCACCTTCTAGGCTACTGAAAGTATATAATTTTTTCATCCGTAAAGCTTTTTTTGACACTGTTTCCAGTTGTTAGACTTGTCCCACTGCTGGTGGTGATTCCTATTTCTCTGTCAGGGACAGCAGAAAAGGCAATCTCACACCCTCATTAGCAATCTGGTTTCCCAGTTCAAAGGCCCATTTGCATGGCGGCTAATACCCAACTGATGAACCGTGGCCACAAGAAGTCCAAACTTGTGCCTTGTCGTACCGCTTCCCCCAGGAGGTATGAGTTTCTGGCAGAAGGCTGGCTGGCAGCTGGGAACATGCTCCATGCTTTCCACATTATTGTTGCAGCTCAGATGAACTGTACTGTTTTGGAACATTTACCAGGTTGTGGTTCAAATTGTAGACTGGTTCAGGAGTGCACAAACCGGAAGTCTTTCAGATGAAACTGGGCTGGAAGATGTCCTCCAGAAAATCGCATCCAGAAGATGCTCTAACTGGTAATGGGCATCCTCATGGAGATACTGAGGTGAGAAAAGAGCTACTCTGAAGGAACACCCCCAGCCTTTGTCCTGGGTCTGACTGGGATGGAGTTAACTTTCTTCCTAGCAGCCCACATGGTGCTGTGTTTTGGATGTGTTTTGGCCTTAACCACTGTTGATAACACATAAATATTTTTGTTATTGCAGAACAGTTGCTGAACACCATGTCAAAGCTTTCTTTTTCACTCTGTCCTTCCAGCGAGTAGGATGGGGGTGGGTAAGAGACTGGGAGGAGACACATACAGGAGAGCTGACCTGAACTGACCAAAGAGATATCTCATACTAATGACATGCTTAGCAATAAAAACTGAGGTAGGGGAAGAATAAAGGGTTTTTTGGCTTCCAAGGTAGCCATTGCTTGGAGACTGGCTGAGCATCAGTCTGCCTGTGGGAGGTGGTGAATGACTGCTTTAACATCACTTTTTTTTTTTTTATTTTACCTTCATCTATTAAACTGTTTCTGTCTTGACTTGCAAATTTAATTGCTTTTGATCTTCCTATTCTCTCTGCTGTCCCGCTGAGAGTAGGAAGTGATCAAGCAGCTGTGTGGGTTCTTGACTGCTGGTTGGGGTCAACCCTCCAACCCCTGCATCCATGTGCATATAAAGTGGATTGGGGATCCTCAGCACTGACTGCTACTATTGATGTGCTTCTTTTGTGCTGGGCATTTTGCTGACGCAGACACAGCTAATGTTTTGGACCACTGCCAGAAATTGGTTCTCTCAACCTTAAGATTCATCTCAGAATAACATGAATAGAACTGGAGAGTAGGGGGGAAACCAAACATACCACTTCTGGAGCACCTCAAGTTCTGTGTGTTCCTTGCAGTATTAATACCTTAAATACTGTGATTTTTTCAAGTTAATATGTTTGACAAGAAAATTTTCAATATTTTCGTCCTTTTTTTTTGCCATGTTGCTTCACAGAAAGTGCTCAATAAATATAAATGATCACCCAAAGTTAGAGGACAAAGATAATGACTAATAATATTTCCTGATGGAGTTTTCTTCACGTAAGGCCAATCTGAAAAGACAGAGGACTGACTCCCATTGGAGTCCGAGAGGCTATAAAATTACTCCCATAGGATTACCAGCACCTACCTGTGCTGGTTTTGGCTGGGATAGAGTTAATTTGCTTCATAGTAGCTAGTATGGGGCTATGTTTCGGATTTGTGCTGAAATCAGTGTTGGTAATAGAAAACCATAGAATCATGGAATGGTTTAGATTGGAAGGGACCTTAAAGATCATCGAGTTCCAAGCCTCCTGCCATGGGCAGGGATACCTCCCACTAAACCAAGTTGCTCAAAGCCCCATCCAGCCTGGCCTTGAACACCTCCAGGGATGGGGCACCCACAACTTCCCTGGGCAATGTGTTCCAGTGCTTCACCACTTTCATAGTGAAACATTTCTTCCTGAAATCTAATGTAAATCTCCCCTCTTCCAGTTTGAAGCCATTCCCCCTCGTCCTATCACTACATGGCCTTGTAAAAAGTCCCTCTCCAACTTTCTTGTAAGCCACCTTCAGATACTGAACGGCTGCTGTAAGGTCTCCCCGGAGCCTTCTTTTCTCCATGCTGAACAACCCCAACTCTCTCAGCTTGTCCTCATAGGAGAGGTGCTCCAGCCCCTGATCATCTTCATGGCCCTCCTCTAGACTCATTCCAACAGGTCCATGTCCTTCTTATGTTGGGAGATCCAGAACTGAAGGTAGTACTCCAGGTGGGGTCTCACTAGAGCAGAATAGAGGGGGAGAATCACCTCCTTTGACCTGCTGGCCACGTTTTTTTTTGATACAGCCCAGAATGCAGGTGGCTTTCTGGGCTGCGAGCACACATTGCCAGCTTATGTTGAGCTTCTCATCAACCAACACCCCCAAGTCCTTCTCCTCAGGGCTGCTCTCAATCTATTCTCCACCCAGCCTGTATTTGTGCTTGGGATTGCCCCAACCCAGGTGCAGGGTCTTGCACTTGGCCTTGTTGAACTTCATGAGGTTGGCTTGGGCCCACCTCTCCAGCCTGTCCAGGTCCCCCTGGATGGCATCCCTCCCCTCCAGCGTGTCTACCTCACCAAACAGCTTGGTATCATCGGCAAACTGCTGAGGGTGAACTCGATCCCACTGTCCATGTCGTCAGCAAAGATGTTGAACAGCACCGGTCCCAGTACTGACTCCTGTGGAACGCCACTCATCACTGGTTTCCACTTGGACATCAAGCCATTGACCACAACTCTTTGAGTGCGACCATCCATTCAGTTCCTTATCCACTGAGTGGTCCATCCATTACATCCGTGTCTCTGAGCAGTGCTTACACAGAGTCAAGGCCTTTTCTGCTTCTCATACCACCCCACCAGTGAGTAGACTGGGGTTGCACAAGAAGCTGGGAGGGGACACAGCTGGGACAGCTGACCCCAACTGACCAAAGGGATTTTCCATACCTTATGACATCATACTCAGTATATAGAGCTGGAGGAAGAAGAAGGAAGGGGGGTGACATTCCAAGTTATGGTGTTTGTCTTCCCAAATAACCATTGTGTGTGATGCAGCCCTGTTTTCCTGAAGACAGCTGAACACCTGCCTGCCGATGGGAAGTGGTGAATGAATTCCTTGTTTTGCTTTGCTTGCGTGCGTGGCTTTTGCTTTACTTATTAAACTGTCTTTATCTCAACCTATGAATTTTTTCACTTTTACTCTTCCGATTCTCTCCTCCATCCCAGCAGGGGGGTACTGAGAGAGCAGC
The DNA here is from genome assembly GCA_008711295.1 of Anarhynchus alexandrinus. Taxonomy (NCBI): domain Eukaryota; kingdom Metazoa; phylum Chordata; class Aves; order Charadriiformes; family Charadriidae; genus Anarhynchus; species Anarhynchus alexandrinus. Next base: position 193,031 of record VUYV01000287.1, on the reverse strand, counting down.
TGTGTGGGGCTTAGTTGCTGGCTGGGGTTAAACCATGACACTGCCCCATGTCATTCATGCATGAGTTGCCTGTGCTGATCTTAAAGCAATGTATGTTTACTAACAGAAAGCATTTGTGTATAACTATTGAAATATGAAGCCAAATACTTTCACCCAACAAATGTCTCAGAAAAAATAAGAAAGAAGACAAAACTGACAGCTGTCACTCAAGTTGCTTAATGTACTGTTTGAAGGGACTCAAGTAATAGTGCGATGACCATGCGACAAGAAACTGTGTGTAAGAGACACAGGTACACAAACCTTGAAAAATTCATTCATCCGGTTTTCTTTTCTTCAAATGGAGCATAAATAATCAGAGTACAGCTTGAATTAAAAAAAACCCAACAGACAAATGCCCCCAAAGCACCTATATGCCCTAAGAATACTGTAGAATAATACTTGTTTTTATATTCATGAAAGTCCAAGACTGTGCCCAGACTAACCTGATAATTTCATGCAGCGAAAGCTTTTCTTGTCTGAAAGCAAAAGCCAGGATAAAACCACCCACCTCTGTAAATTGCTTAGACAGATTTAGCTTTTAATTTCTGATCTGATATGCTATTTTCTGTCACATCGGATACTGTTGTTTATGTTTCATGTGATACAGTTACCCTAGAGGCCCAAGCTGATACTCAGTAATGCAACATTCAGTTTGCAGCCTGAGGGTCAGCAAAGATTTCACTTCTTCTCCAGCTCTCACCCTCCATATTACAGTGGCAGGTCCCACGGTGTGCATTGAGAAGGTAAATTTGTCCCCCATTCCACCTTATTTGGTAAATCATGCAAGACGCAAATCCTAGGCGAGATCACAAGGACCTGATGGTTGGGAGGGAGGCAGCAAGAGGGAGAGAAAGGTAGAGGGTAGAAATTCACTTCTCCTATTTCTTGTCCTAATCATCGTGGATGTGGAGCACAGATTATTCCTTTTGACTCTGCGGCAGCCTTTTATGCTTTTATTGTGCCTTCTCTTGTGTTTTTTTTTTTTCTTTCTGAGAAAAAATATCCTCAGTTCTTTCAGTCTTTGTAGATGAGTTTTAAATTTTGACTACTTTTATGACTCTGCTATGCTGAAGGAGAGCAAACCTCCCAGTCAGCCCTCTACCTCTGTTACGTGCCTGCACCTAACTCGAGCAGCAGCAATGGAGAGCTGCTCGACAGTATATTGGTGCATAAAAAATACCGCAGGAAGGCCATAATATAAATGTGGCTGCTGCTGTAGGAATAGTGTCTTCTATCTGAGTGGTTTGACTAATTTGATGATATCAATTAACAAATTTTTGGTGCCTTTTTCACATAAAATATGTAGAGGCAAAAGCAGTCAGTGTATGATGTGAGAATGTGCCTTAATAAGCGTATTTACCAGATCTGCACTAAAATGTCCAAGGCAGAAGCTGAACCTCCATATTATTTCCTTATTCTTAAAGAGGCAAAGTGAACTTTTAATACATAACTATTAGCACTAGTAGTATATAAAAAGATAAAAAGATTTGATGAAGCATGCTCAAATAATGCAGTAAATTATTAGAATAATAATTTAAGTACATGCCTCCGTTGTTAACTGTCCTCCGTTCCTTACTTTGCTTGTTTATTCACCCTGCGTATCATGAGGTGAACTCTCAGGAAAGGAGCTGCTTTTCTGCTGCTGTTCACAGAGCCTCTGGTGCGATGAAACAGGTATTGATCCCTGTTTGATAGCATAAGTACCACCGCGGGTGAAGTAAAAAACAGCAGCAGCTCTGTTGAATGGATTTCTATTTCCTATCCTATGACAGAAAGACATACTCTGTATGATATTGTTGAAAATTTCGGTGCTGAAAGAACTATAATGAGTAAAATAGAGCTGGATGAAGACACAAAAAAGATGATAAATGACAGTTTTGAAAGTTTAGATATTTAATGAAAGAATAAAAATTACAGTGAAATATCGTCTTAATTTTTATTACTCTCTCCTACACCGGTGCAAATCCTGAGTATTCTACTGTTGTTATGGCATAATCAGAATGTTGCATTTATTGTATAAATATTAGCTGATATTCTTGGCATGTGATCCCATTTTTAGGTTTTGAAAAAAATTCATTGTACCAAAGTCCTTAGAGAAAAAGACTTGCAATTAGTAGAGATTTCTATATTTAGAAATATCAGCATAAGAGAAGCTCCTTAAGATGGCTATGGGCTGATATTTTCTGGGAACTTTCAGCGAAAATTTGCTGAGATATTGAGCTATCAATTTCCCATGAGTAAAAACTATAGTATTCTACTTCTCTTTCTTACTGTAATAAATGGATTTAACAAGGCAGCAGAAGACCATGAAAAATCTTGATTTGGCATATGGCAGGTCTTCTGAAATGCTGATTCTGTCTTCTGGTATTTCAGAAACCTGTGTTATAGACTCCAACCATGAAACCAAGGTCAGTGTTCTCACAGCGCTTTACCTGGCCACCATGGCTCCTGTTAGCAGGAGTCTTGGAGCTCTGCATGCTGAACATGCTCTCGGTATTCAGTCTAAACTAATATACGGGTACGTATTTGCTCTTGTGCTCATGTTGTCCATATTCCTCCCTCCATTTATTTCTGTCTTAATTAATCTTTCCTCAGTGATGGTAACCAGAACTTCACATGGTTTCCTAGATGATGTCTCACTACAAGCTGTACAGTACTATTCATCTTTCCCTGTCTGCACTGGAAATGTTTTCCCACTGTACCCTAGGTATTAATTTATCCTGATCATTGCCACATCCCACTAATGGTCATACACATCCTGTGATCAACAGATGCACACAGTTATTTCCCCCTCACCATTGCTCTTAACTGACAAGTTCTCTATTCTTGATAGCTAATCTGAGGTTCAAATCCTGTATTTTACGTTATTATCCCATTATTGAGCCAATCTCACTCCGACTATTCTAGTCCACTTCTCCCCAAATGATACCCCAATCATCCTCTATATTAACAACAAAACGTTTCCTAGTTTTACGTTATCCATTCATTTCACTAGCATTTTCTGCTAATGCCATTAAGGAAGCAGTTGACTCTTGTCCAAGACACATCCTTCAGGAACTCCACTAATAAACTGGCTTCAGCTCAACAGTTCCTCTGTTACCGTAATGTATTGTCTCCATCTTAATATGTTGCACGCCTGTTTCAGACTTGCTGAAATAAATTCCAGCTTTTCTAGTAAAACTTACAATATCCTTTTGGTTATCATATCAAATATTTCATCTAAGCCCAATGATGGAGTAGCCTATAGCAGCATTTATTTTATTAGAGGTTAATCTGGCACAAATGAACGTTGTCAGACCCATCATCCATTCTTTTTCATTTCCCATTCACATTACAGATTTCACATTTCCTCCAAATCCTTGCTTATCATTGAGGTAAGACTGATGGACTGTAGTTTTGCAGATGGTTTTGTTACAGAAATATAAGTACAATTTTTGTGATTTTTCCATTCATTTGGTTCTCCCTGCCCCATTTTTATTTGCAACCTTTGCTCATGAATTGGCAGTCTATATTCTGGAAATTGTTTCATGGTTCTGGACAGAGGTTTAGCTAAACTAACTGAATGCACTTTGAGTACTAGCATCTATTTCCATTATTTATGCATTCTCCCACAATACGTACTTGGCTATCTTCTCACTTAAGCACCTCACTTAAGCAAGTGGGGTTTTGGCACTCTTTCCTAGATAAGGGAACAGATTTATTTTTTTTTAAATTATTATTTTTTAATAAAGTTTTTTCAGAACTATACTGAAGCTGGTCTTACCCAGTGTATGGGGATGTGCAACATCGCTGTGTTATAAAACTTCTCAATTCACTGCTCATGCACTAGGTGTGTTAGTTGGGTGCAATGTATCTCTTCCCTCATGCAGAAGCAGGCTTCAGCTCTCTTCAAGGTGCTGAATGAACCAAGGCGATGTTCCTCTACTTACAATACCAAACCCACCTTTGTGCCTCATTCTTGTAAATTTCTGCTCTTTCTAATTGCCAGTCCAAAATTCTGTTTGTTTAATTTTCTTTGCAAGAACTAATTCAAATGGATTTTTTGGCAGTTATTCACTTTCTCCTTACACTTGCTGGCTTTTAAGATAGAGCTTTCATTGTTGACTAGTCATTTTAGAACCAGAACTCCCTCGTTAATACTGCACAGGCTGAAAGGACTCTATAGTACTCATGTAATAGCATGAAAACAAGGGGGAGAACCCTCGTAATGAGAAATAGGGGTCTCCATGGAAATGAGGTCATGGAAACAGGATGAAAAATAATTCACTGGAGTCAGTAGACTGCTAATGCTCCTCAGATGTATCTCATGACTAATGACAAATGCTACAAGTGTTGTAAGAGCTGAGCTGCAGTATTAGATCATCTGTGGGAATACCCTCTTTTCACAAAACAAACAAAACAAAGAGTCAGCCTCTTGCCAAGACAGTCTAGAGTTAGATGAATCACCTCCACAGCTGACTTTACAGCACAAACCAGAAGAAGGCATAAACGGTTACGTGGAGAATACCAGTAAATTAGAAACTAGATAATTATAACTAGTTGTTCTTGACAACACCAGGGATATGAGGAAACCTTTTTTGTTTTTCCTAGAAAAAATACCATTAACAAACATTTATAGAATTAATAAAATTCTAGATTTGTTTATTAGCTTAAATGAACTATGCCATTATAAAAATGGCATTTCTTTGTGAATCATATTCTGATTTAAGAACATGACTGTTGTCTAAATTCTGCTGTAGATATGGTATATCTAAACATTAGCCTAAGTCAAACAGCCTTTATCTTATGAGTCTCTGTGTTGCTGGAATCTTCTGCCAAATAGGAAGGGTACTGGAGAGGAACTGAATCTGGCAAAGCATCATGTGCACCTACAGCACACTGCAGTAGGTGATTCACCAACGTCTATTTCTAAAGGGATTCAAGCTACTGTGTATTACAGGATACAGTATATTAATTAGGTCTTTTGGGAGATGCTTCAGATTTTAGAAATTTGGTTCTTTAGGCAATTTATCCCCACAGAAAAAAAAAAGAAAAATTAATAATGAGAAAGAAAATGTGGCAGAATTGGAAAGTTAGAGCTATGTCCAAATTTGGGGATCATCTGAGAATAACATATCACAATTTTGCATATTATCCCATTTTTGAGAAGAACTTCAACCCTTTGATGCATAGCTAATTCAACTGTAGATTAACACATACTAAGTGGATGAACATTTTTTATGAACAGTTTGTTCTGTGGGTATACATATGAATGAACGTGTTTTAAGTAGTCACCAGAAAAATGCTCCTTATGACAGCACTGCAAATTACGCTTTGTCTATGTGTCTGTAGCTAAATCATGGGGAAGGCTGTATCGTGACAGCTCTGTGGGACTTGAAAATGTCTGACTGCTACATATATTAGTAAAATCCTCCTCAAACTAGTCTCTGTGTCTGCTGAGAGTGCAGAGGCAAAGGCTTAACTTTCTAGCAATGATCCTTTCAGTTAGGTAGGACAGGTTGCCCCTTCACAAGAAGCTGGTCAAAGCACCCTTGAGGGGTTCCTATTTAATGACTTGAAACTTCTTGCTTACAGTTCGCCAACTAGCATTTAGTCCACAAATTCTCACTCTCAGTCTTTTGGGACTGTGTGTTTTCACTATGTCCACACTTCTGCTTGCTAAGCTCCTCCTCCTCCTTCTCTCATACCAATGATTTCCACCAGACAATACCTTACCATGGATTTGATAGACTCTTTGGCAGTCATGGTCAAGCATCTGTTCACTGTTGCTTTACTAAACAGACTAATTTATCTGCTTCCTTGGACAGTTGGAGTTGTTATCCATGCAATTGTCAGGCCCACCAGTTTCAGTAAGTTTTGCCCCCAGTGGTAGCTGGAAAGATCACTAAGAGCAATCACAAGCATAAAACCAGCCTATTTTGCATGGTAAGGCATAGTGCCAGACCAAGGAGATTCCCTTTAGTCCTGGGCTACATGATACTGTTTTTACCAGCTTTGCAGATGACAGCTGTTAGGAAGAAGGGATGAGACCTGATCAGTTGGGCATTTTCTTCTTAACTCTTCCTTCTCCGGCTCTTCTGCTTCCCAGGTCTTTGAGATGCAGAGAACAGGCTGAGCTACAGCTGAAAGAACAGATCATCCAGAGGGTTTTCCTGGAGAAGAAATTGTTTCAGGTCAGTGCAGAAAAACACACTCACCCAAACCAGCCAAGACCTATTTGCTTGTACTGCTAATATGGGTACAAGTTCTCATTTTGCCAAGTTTATAGACTTAAATGTTTTTCATGAATTCAGAAAACAATTTCCTATTTACTATACCCAGAGTAGCACCTTTGTTTCTTCTGCAGAAATGAAGGGAAAATGGCACTCTGCCGCGTCTTGCCTGAAGACCAGACATATATCACTGGAGATCTGGGGAACAGATGACACACACTAGCATCAGGCAGGATTTACGGACAGCTGCTCCTGCGACAGTCGTCTCCTTCATGACCTCTTGCAGTCCCTTCTAAGGCTGCTTTCTGTTATTCTGTGGCGTGAAGATTCCTGGTGAAGAGGTGTTGCCTACGTTACAAGAAAAATTTGTATACTCATAAGGCAGATGGATGTGCTAATTTCTCCACAAGGAGATAATTAAAAGTGCTCTCTCCTCTCCCAGAGGTGATGGCATGAAGCAAATTCTATCATTTGTTACCTAAAATCAGATTTTTATAGTAACCAATTTTTATTGAAATAAATCACCTATTTCCTATGCATATGCTGTATAGTATTTTTAAAATAACTTTGCAACAAATACATAGACAGCAATGAAATATTGATGATACACTGTTTTTAGAAGGTACCTATGTTCATTTTACAGGCAGGAACACTTAACAGCTCTGACTGAGAGAATAATTTTTAAAAATCATAAAAAGAGCCAAATACACACACTCCCCACCCACCCCACCCCCATCTTAGACTGGATGAAAACATGTCATTTTATGGAAGAAAAAATGAAGAAGTAATTTATCTGTGTTATTTGTGCAGTAGATGTTAATGACATTCTGGGTTTAGAAAGATGAAACCAAGAAATCCATTTGTATGTTTTTTAAAGGCTAATCCTTTATTGTTATGATTTGGGGTTGTTAGTACATTTGATATGCTGCAACTATTAGACTAAACTGATTTCTTCTCATCATGCTAATCTGGGATCAGCACAATTTTTCAGTAAAAACTTGGTGGTCAGAAAGAAAGTTACTTTGGCACTAGTGTAAGATCAAGACAAATAACCAGACAAATAAGACTTGTGAGGAACTGCTTGGACTGTAAAAGAGGCACGCTGCAGTGACAGTCCAGCCCCAAAATTCTTCTTTACAGATGAGTCATTTGGCCAAGAAGGAACTCCTGCCCACCATACTTCCAACTAAATAAAAGTGCTCTAGTTCAAAATTAATTTAATGCAGAAAGTTCTATACTCTCTGATATAGAAGAAATCAGATTAGTGTACCAGAATGGGTTTTTATGCCTTCAACATATCCAAATTATGCTCAAGAGCGCAGCCAGGATCAATGGCACTAGATTGTTCTACTGATTGCAAAGTACCACCAGTCGGGCTGTTCCCCTGATGCTCCCCGTCCATTAACCACGCTCACAGAGGCTTCCTCTCCAGCCTAAAGGCTGCGATCACCGAGGCAAAATCACTGCATCGGGAGGGAAACGCTCACTGGTTCCTGTGTAACTTCAGACAGAGGAAAAGTGGCAGAGCCAGCTGTTTTCTCAGGGAGAGGGAGGCAACAGCTGGCGTGAGACAGCGCTGCCTGTCAAGACAAAGGTGGGCAGGAGGAGGTGGGAACCTCGCAGCCCCCCTTGCTGCCAGGAGGGATTTCTCCTGGAGATCCACATGACTAATCTCTGTGGGGCTTTTCCTGCAGTAGAGACCTCTCCTTTCATCCTATAAATATAACTGCAATAAATCTCTCTGAAAAGCCCGTAGCATAACTGCCCGCTGTATCCCCTGCAATAACGGCCATGAAACATTTCTGCTGCCACGGCGCAATAAAGCTCTGACGGGGCACGGGGCCGGGGGGATCGGTAATTCCTGTAATACTTTAATCTAACACCTACATTTTCAGAGCTGTCCAGGACTGTAACTACACAGATTCATGTGACTTAACTTTTAGACAAAATGAATGGCCAAATTGCTTCACAATTCTGCGCATATCCGAGCTACAAGGATCACCAGGTTTTGTTTTCTGTGGATTTATTAAAACAATTAAATACCTATCAGTAGGCTAACAATGAATATATTTTATAACAACCATTAAGGTCTCCTGATGTCCTAGCAATCCACAATCAATATTTCCCTGTGACGAATTGCTAAACAGTATCACTCCTATAACATATAAAAGATAAATGTCATATAGAAGGCCATCATATGGCCCTTTCGGATCTGCTCCACATAGCAAAGGCATGACGAAGCAGACAGAAAGTTACCTTCACCTATAGTGCTAGATGACCCCCATGTAGAGGCTTTCTCAAGTGATGTTAAGTTATTGAGTACAGACGGAGGGAAAAACACGCACTAGAGCAGAGATGCTCTCCTGGCACTGCTCATCGGGGGTTACTCCAAGCAGGAAGATGTATTCCATCCCTGACGCTGCTCTGTCTGCATTGTGCAGGTATCTGGGTTTTAGGCTTTGACCTAGCAGGTCTCATAATCGGGACAACCAGGCACATATCTTCCTCCCAAAATGCTTACCTTGCCACTTTCTCACTCCTTTCTGCTTGGGTGTTAGGATGTCAGACAGGGCATCAGAGCCCCAGGGTAAGGCTTCAGCTGGGACACAATAACCTGTGGACGAGGACACAAAGCCAAGCTTGGGTAACAGTGACAGATGCAGGGACTACTGTCCTTTCCATCTCACATCCACGCCTGCTTCTTGGAAAAGCCCCAGTTTGTATGAACTTCCTAGACCACCATGGGACTCAGGCTTTCATAGGGACAGATTTGGCCTAGGACCTGCTTCAAGTCACCTCTGCAAACCTTCCCCTTGCAGAGAGACCTTCTGGACTGCTACAGAAACCGCATTCCAGTGGGCTAAACACGTGCCACTTGATTCTGCACATCCAGCAGCTAATAAATAGTTTATACATATTCATTTTTAAGCCTGACTGAATATGCTGATTTAAAAAAATGAGGTTCGATTTAAATTAGTCTTCTTCACAATAAACTGTTTTAAAAGGCTTTAAATTATGAATATTTATATTGCTATTAATTTGTGGTGCTACTAGTATTTTTCTTTAATGGTTAATTATCACAACTAATGTGTTTGAATTATTCTAGAAATCTTTCCATTATTTTTTCTGTAAATATTCATTCCTGCACTTACACCTTCTTATTTGATGCTGAGGCTGAAGTGAAACATGATTAGAGCCTTTTAAAGAAAAAAAACAACCTCAAACCCAACATTCTGTCTCTCCAAGCAGTAGCTTGGTGGTTTGTTTTCTTTTTTTGTTTGTTTGTTTGTTTGTTGGTGGTTTTTTTTTTTTTTTTCATCAGCTTAACACCAAATGATCCTTAGGTTTTTCACCTTGTAAGTAGATTTTGGTATGGGTCATGCATTCAAAGATCTGCTGGCAGATAACAAAAAGAGCCAGACTGTGTGCTAGAAAATTCCATAAGGCATAAAAAAAAAGAAGAAATGCTTTCCACACGCTGCTTCCTAGCAGCTTTTCCAGCTCCAAGGATGTTACTGGACAGTTACCATTGCTACCACTAAGGGCGTACTCTTAGTTCATTCAGTTACAGATAGGGCGTGAGTTTAAAATACAAAACAAAAAATACCCCTCCAATGGGAACGCTCCTATTCCCAAATACAAATACTTTCAAACTTACCTTTCTGATAGGATTAAATCTTATTAAAATTGATGGCTGCAACCACCATTTTTAAAGTGTGTGTAATAAATTATTGTGTTCTTTTCCCAGCAGTTGAATTACCATCTTCCACCCCTGGCTTTTCCACCTGTGTGTGAAATAACAAATTTTTAGATAACCATTTTATGTCAAACGGGGTATAATACCCAACAAATGATAGGAAGATAACATCATTGTACTCTAGTCATATTTGAAATGGAAGAATGTCACACGTACCAGTTCCAAATTATGGTACAGGAAAATGAACAGAAATTAATGTATGAGTAAGAGGGCGGGAAAAAAACCCTTCTGTCAAAAGCAGAGTCCCTTGGGGTGTTTAACATTCACAAAATGCAAACCAGAGTTGATATGCCAAAGAGACAAAAATATCTCTTGTGCTAGAACCATCCAAAACCTCAATATATAGTGATAACTATTAGTCTTTGAATAACAAAGCTGGGATAGTGCCAGCAGTTTATACAGTCTTGCACATCGAAACTTTGACTGGAAAAAAAAAAGAAAAGAAAAGAAAAAGGGGAGGTTTTATTCACACCTTTGTACTTCACTTTCTTGCCCTCAGTCTGGGCACTCTTACCTGCATTTCTCAGTCTTCACCACTGAGGACCAATTCTGGACTGGCATCCCAATACAGGTTGTCTCTTTCCTTGCTTGTTGGTAAAGGACCAGAGAGCTGCTCTGGGTTAGAAGCGGTGAGCAAGCAAGGCTTGCTGCGTCTATTTTCCTGTCTTATTGGCAGCTAACTAAATCTGGAAAAAACCTAATCCTGTGATGCCATATATGTTACTGCGACATGTCCAGAAAACATGACCCNAAAAAAAAAAAAAAAAAAAGAAGGTATTGTGAGAAGTGATTTTGGAAAGAGAGCCAGGCTACTGTGTATAGGAAGGAATAAAGCATTCTGGAAAAGAAAGTAAGGGGTTTAAATTGCAGTAAGGGAGATCCTAATTAGACATTAGGAAAACTTTCCAGTCGTAAAAATAGAGATGAGCACTAGAATAGGCTGCCTGAATATGTCATTAAAATATAATTGATCTTAGTTTTAAGCAGAAGGTTGAGTTAGCTGTCTCATGAGGCGTGTTTAAAATACAGGACTCAGGAGTGCATCCCCGGCTGAGGCCCAGTGAGCCCTGGTGCTGCGAAAATGCCACGCAGTCAAGGGCAGGGAAACGGAGGTCTCCATCAGCATCTCTGCTCCAGACGGGCAGGAGATGGGAACTCTGGCACCCCAACATTTAAATGTCAGTCATGATCCTTTCTTCTCAGCATTGCTTTCTGTAAACCTATACCACTGAAAGGCAGAACCACAAAGAAAAGTAATTTGCAAGGCTTTGAAAGGAGAATTGACTAGAAGGAAAGCAATAAAAAATTCATTGTTCAAATCAACAATAGTGTTGGATCATTTCTAACAGACCTAATGATCCTTAGCTAAATATTCATCGGAATATTTAAGCTTAATTTCAAAGTGGCCTGAAACATATCTGAGTCTTGATCTCCAGTTCAGATTTCAGTGTGATCTTAATATCCTGAGGGGAAAATAAAATACTTGCACATAAAACTGTGTGGAAAAGCTTTTCCACACTCTGATAAAGTTGTCAAGATTAAAAAAAAAAAGTAAAAATCCTATCCCGCACTGGGATGAACCTCTAAAAGCCTTTGGTAAGAAAAAAATAAAAAAAAAGACAAAGGCAGAGCGCCTGATTCTTATATCATCTCAGAATTGTCAGCTGAGACCAAAGCTCACCGCAGGGTCTCGCACATCACAGACGAGCGCACGGGCATAAGGGTTTGACTGACTTGGCCTGCCCTTCCCCGGCTCCCCTTTATAGAAAGAGACTGATTGAGTACAACCAACCAACGTGGGAAATCCAAGTTCAAACCTATTTGAACCAAAAGACCAAAGACTTGAACCTTGGTCTGCCGTTCCTCAGATGAGTGTCTCTTCCATCAGGCTCTTGTGGATTCGGGGTTGAGTTTGACGCCCACCCCCGCACTCACCATTTTTCCTTTTCCCTCATCTTCCCCGCATGTGCCTGCCTTTTATCTACCCTGTCCGACTGAAACTGGTGCCTACATTCTGCAGCAGGTTTTATTTATAACAAGATCACTTTTCTTAGGGGGAAAAAAAGTAAATTATTTTTCAGAATTCCAGTTACCTGTAGTTGCATCCTAGCAATGGGACAACTTTAGCTCTTCAGATACATTTAAATAGCTGGACAGACAGCTCTGCAGTGCGTGATCCCCACGCTCACTCTGCGTGCCTTCTGCTGTTACAACACAATGACCGCCGCTACGTTGATCTAGTTCAAAGTCGTCTCATCAATCACCTTAAAAGCCAGGAAAACTAATTTCTAAACTAAAGCATTTTCAATTCATCTTTCATGTGTCATCAAGATACTCTGAGTTGTAATTTCTTATTATCTGTCTCTTACCTCCCACCTCCGCAATCACAGCACTCGTCACTCAGAGAGAGAAAGCTGCAGAAGGCTACATTTTCATAAAGCTATTTGGGATTTTTTTTCAAGATAGCTCTCATTAAGAAGTCAATAGAAGAGACACAGCAGAAACCATGGCAAAACAGTTTGAAAATTCAGTCCTGTGTGTGAATTTTACCTTGTAAATGAAAAGACTAAGGAAATAAGTGTTGGAAAAGCAGCAGGATAGAGACAAAGTTAAGAAATCATATCTTGTTTTCAGTTGCATATTTTCATAATATTGTCATAAGCAGTGTATGCCTTACAATAAGCAGATTTTCTAACTGACCTATCGTTAGGGACTTCAGACCTATCAGCATCTTCACAGTATACTGTAGAAGACATCTTTTGTCTTTTGCATGACCATAAAAAGCTTCAAAATACTTAGAACTGAATGTTTTGAAAAAGAAGGATAATCTTTTAATGCTGAAAGCACATTAGCTAAAACTATTCAGAGAATATTCATTCCTTTTATTTTACTTACCTAATGAAATAAAAGACAAAAAGTCTGGTTGTTGATAATCCAGGTCTAGAAAAGTGACATGTTCAAGTTTTCAGCCTCTGGAAGATTAGATCTGGGTCAAAGCTTTACAGCTCTGTAAGGTGTCCCTGTTTTTTGAAAGAGTACTGTTTTCACATTATCCCTGAGTTTTACACGGCATGTAAAGAAGGCCAAAACTGTAAAAGAAGAGATTTTTTTTGGTTTGTCGATATTATGAGGTATTTTTGGGGGGTGGTTCTTTCGTACCTTACAATTTTGTTATCCTTTCAACTTGCACTAAATTATTGTTTTCAGTTCTCTCATGCCACGGTACATCAAAGCACTCCAACTTCTTGGTAATTCAGACTGAATAGTATCTATTTCATATCTAATGAGAATGGGATATGCTTGATAACACGAAGCTTGATAACCTCTCAGAAAGAAACCAAGAGCAAACCACTGCCAGGGTAATCCTGACTACAGAGAAGTCTGAACTACAGAATTTTAAAGCTGACCTAGTTTTGCAGAACGAGACTATTTTATAAGAATCGTTAATAAGTAAAATAATTCAAATATGCTTAAAAGTTGAAAAGAGACACTGGTTTCTCTTTGCATTTTGTGTGTCACCCTCTGGTAGGCTGGAAGTAGTTATCCTCTTTTCTAAGGCATATACCTTTAATTCAGAGACTCTCATGTTCTTCATAGATAAACCCAATCCCCTGCAGATGCAATTATTTCAACTAATAGTTCAACTGAGCAGCCTGTGCTGATTCTCAACATTGACCTGTCCTTTGTCTGGTAGAAAATCTTGCTTCTTTCTTCACAGACAGAGCTGAAGCAATTTTTCACATGGATCAATATTTAATTTTTGGGTTCGGGTTTATTTTGCCTTTTTTTTTTTTTCTCCATAAGTTGAACTGAACAGCAAGAAGCAGGAAAAAACAGGAAGAGATGATCTATAAGATTTCAGCTGAACAATGGTGGGTTATATACCACAGTTTTAGAACTTTTCCTTTCCCTTTTCTGGCAAATATTTACTTTTGCAGTTGGAAAAATATGGAGCTGAACATGACCCCGAAGAATTCTTGGGCAAAATGCATGTGGTATTACTGTATGTTATTAGGAGCAATGATGCTGCTAAAATTTGTTAAACTTTCTGGTAGTGCTCTGTAAATTAAATTACCTATCAAAAAAGAATGATTTTTGAAAATCACTTTCCCAGATTCCCTTAACTAAGGAAAAACTACGCCCCAGCATAAACTGGGGAGAAAATGGTTTATTCTGAAGTGGAGACTGTAAGGAGAAATATAACACAACGTAATGTAATGTAATGTAATATAATATAACATAATATAATAAAACATAATATAAATTTTTGACATTCATACTTACAAGAAAAACAATACAAAAACAAAGGTCAAAAAAAGGACACCAGAAACCATTTATTTTCTAAAGATATTCCTAAAGTTTCCTATGTTAGCTTTACATGTATCTTCCCCCTTGACTAGTTTTTAAAATTGTATTTCATCCTTTAGTTTTGGATTAAATTTTTAAGAAGGCCAAATTTTATCATTTTGTGTGCATTTGCTCTCTTGCACCATGCAGGAAGATAGAAAAGAACATCTACTTTGGATTTATTGAACAGTACAACCCATACAGCAGATAGTATCTGATGCTGAAAAAAAATCCTGCAAGACACCTGATATAACCCAGTGTGATACAAGCAATTCTGTAAAGCTGAAAGCGAGAGTTGTTATTCATCCATTAATGGGTCTATATATTTTATTCTGAGATAAATATCAATACATCTTGCTGGTCAAGAGATAGCGCAGCTCATGGGGAACAAAAGGTACCTCAGTCTCCTCCCGCCACCTCCCTTAAAAACCAGCATGAATTATTAAGCTACAAGAGCTCCTGGCTGCCATCGAGGGAGCTCCTGCTCTTTGGACAATGGCAGACTGTGCTGAAGTTCACCAACACCGGGTGAAATGCCCCATGCAGGGTGACAGCTGATGCTATGGGAGGCTGGCAGAGAAGACACCGAACTCCCCGATGCGCCCATGGCCATGGTGACAGGACACGATGTGTTTGGCAGCTCGGCTTGAGGGTGTCCTGCCTCCCACCTCTGCAAGGCTGTGGCAGCCAACAGGGCAGCCAGGCCGTGAGCCCCTCTGGGGAACTGCCGCAGTGGGAAATAAAAGAGGAAAGTTCAGGGATATTATTTTAAATCAGCTCAAGTTACTCAGTGGTGTCCACGGCTCGGCTGTGCAAGTGGCTGTGCCACCCCAGAGGAAGGGGTGGTGCTGAGCGGTGTGGGGAGGGACGAGGGGAAGGAGATGGGAAGGCTCTCAGGCAGCATCTCTTCAGATATTTGGGAGTCTGTTCTCTTTGGACAGTGGACCCATGGTCTAAGCGAAACTGGAGCT
This sequence comes from Anarhynchus alexandrinus, assembly GCA_008711295.1. NCBI lineage: Eukaryota > Metazoa > Chordata > Aves > Charadriiformes > Charadriidae > Anarhynchus > Anarhynchus alexandrinus. Next base: position 177,705 of record VUYV01000287.1, on the reverse strand, counting down.
GTCTGATCTGAAGAATTTTTGTTGAATTAGACCGCAGTGAGTTACAGGGACTGACTGACATCAGGCCATGTGAGCCTGGTCTTGGAAACTGCAAGCAGTTAAATCACTTTTAACTTCTGCTGGTTTCTACTAGGTTTGAGAAAACAAAATTTGTAAACAGCTTTCAAACAAGCAGGGTGCTCACAAATGTGGTGGTTTCATTCAGGATATGTCCCATTGCTCCTCAGCAGCACCTGAGGTCTCCTGGCCCTGCAGGAAGCCCAGTCAACTCTTCCCAACCCAAGGGCAGCTCTTTCTTAGGCGGCCACAAAAGGTGGCTATTGAGCCTGTTTCCAAAAGCATTTATTCCAGAGATGAGATGTGTTTAACACTCCCTAGCAGCACAATTTACCTCATCACTGCCTCATTTTTACCCAGGTTATTTCTATTCAGGGCAGTGTTGTGACTGACAAGCATAATGCTAGTGACAGGGCACACAGTAGGGTCTGACTACCCAAACCGAGCTACGTGCCGCTCTTCTATGGGAGTGCAATCAGTGCCATATACAGTATACCATGCATTCTCTATTGGCTATCATCTTTTATCATGCACATTTTAACTTGCTAATTACTCTATCCATATGTTACACATGCTCCTAAGCTTCAATTAGTAGCAGCACCTGTTCAGTTCTTGCTGTATACATTTTAATATTACGTTTGGACATTCCTGGCTTGGGGTGGGATTCAGTTCCAGACTAAGACACATTTGGGTTCTGCTTGTGTCCAGGTTCATGCTATATTAAGAAAAGGTCTGGGCAATGAAAATCAATGGAGCAATTCAATTCAATTCACCATAAAATAGACATCCAGAGAGAAATTCAGTTGCCTGTGTGTCTAGTTCCATTTGAGCTGCCCTGAAATGTCTAAGCACTAGCATTTTAATTTGGATATACTTTTGAGGATAATTTTCCTTTTTTTTCCTGTTCCAACATTTGGTTCACATTCTTGGAGCATTCTTAGAGCATCAGGATCAAGATTTCTTTCAAATAGGACTCAGCCAGACCATAAGCCCCAGGAGCACTCCTACTGAGCTTTGATCTTTAATGGATGAAGTCCTCGTGTCCTCACTAGAGCTCGTCAGACTTGTACTCCTGAGAAGCGTACAGTTTATACAGCTGGGTTGTCAGCACAACTCTTTCACCGATAGGTCTGCTATATTGCATTGCACTGCTTGCCTTGGCTGGTGACAGCTCTCTGTTGGGACAGGCAGGTATGACAGTGGAGCTGAAGGTGGTTCAGACCCTGCTGGAGGGGGAGTGTGAGGCCAGGCGCCATTCCCCAGGGTGCAGATGAGGATGCTCGGCACCTGCATTGGGAGAGCTGAGTCCTGCTGCTGGTAGATATCATCAGTGGAACCGTGGTCTAGCTCCGCTGCCTGGCACGCTACAGCCTGTACTGCGAACTTAGATGCCCACACATCAACCCTTTAAGTTCAGAGTCTCAGTTGTGAACCAAATTCCTCCCTTCCCAGTTTGCATTTCTCCTTTATAAAATAGCACCCGAGTCTCATGCAGATGTTTGCTAGGCCTCTGATGGGTCTCAATGTGGTGCTCCTTAGTTTATTGCTATTTGCTTTTCAGTCACAATCTCACTCAGCTGCACTGCTTCCGTATTTGGATTATGTGGTTTACGCCTTCATAGCATTGCTTCAGACTGTGAGAGTAATGTATTTACAATTTACTTCACTTAGCAGAAAATCCTCACCTCACAGTGTCCTAAATAAGGACCGAAAGGTCCTGACTAAACGGGTAAAAATAAGAAAATATGATTTTTTTTTTTCCATTTGTTTTTCGTATTGGGCCCTTGACTAAGAGGCAGGTTTCGAATGGTATCCTGCATATTGGAAAACCATATTCCTGCGCAGTTTAATTATGTGTTTTCAATTTATTTCCTCTGACTCTCCAAAGGCAATCGCATGCCTGCGTGTTGTTACATAATACCCAGCCATGTGGAAAAGCCACAGACACACCTTTGGCAAGGGCCTGCCCCAGCCTCCGAGGTTTTCACCCATGTTTTCACAGATGTCCTCTCAGAACCCGCCTAATCCCCCACATCAAGGTTTTATAGATTATTTGCACTCATTGGGACTGGCGTAGTAGAGAGCCAAGTATGCAAAGACTGCCAGCTGGCCAGAATATTTGATAAATGTGAGAACAAAAAAAATCCCACTCATAGCAGCGAAGTGATCTATTCCTGGAACACCAGCTGGATTGCTGTAATAAGCTATTAAACCAGTGTAGTAAAATGAAACCCAGATTCACTATGCAGATTCTATAGCAGATCTATTTCCTTGTACAGCGTGGTTTCAGTGCTTTAATTTTAGATTATTGGTCACTTGCAATGATTAAAAAAATATGCGATAAATTGACCTTCTCATTCACAAGTTTTGAATGAGAATGCTCCAAATTAAAGTTGTACAGGATTGTGCCCCTGGCACCCTTAAATATTTGCTTCCATTTCAAATGATTCAGTGAGACAGACTCTGGCAGACTTATTTTACTAAGAAACTATATCCCAGACCTGGAATTGAGGTAAGTGCTTACGAAAGACCATCTGAGAAAAACAAAATCTCAAATGCACACTAATGTAACGCAGTATTTCTTCTAGCAATAAAGAAGAATTTGAATGTCTAAAAAGAGATGAGAATTGATCTTCACGGCCATGTGTAATAGCACCATCTTGTGATCCCTGCCAAAAAAAATTAAAAAGAAATATTTCAACTGGAAGCTCTGCTCTCTGATAACTCAGTCTTTTCATTTGTGACTCTAATTAGCTTGGGACTGATATATAACAATAAACTAAGCATTCAACCATAGAGAATATACTAATTGAACTTAGTGGAGCACTACATTAAAGAACCGGCAAGGTTGAGATGTGTGATTTTTGTTACCGTTATCTTTCTTGCTGGTGACAAAAGAAGAAAAACACCAAAGAGGTCCTAGTCCTACTATCATACAAGAAAAAACAAGTGGCTTTTCTAGTTAGACATACTGTTTCTTCTCATAAAATAATATTGCAAAGGATATCTCAGGTATTGCAACTGGACAGTATCACCACCAGTAAAAGTTTAGCGATCATCTGGCCTGTTAGCTCTTGCTTTTCGTTTTACACAATGGGGACTCTGATATTTTGGTACTCTGGGGACTGAGAAACTGTAGGAGTGGCAAACAGAAAAAAGCCAGCCGGTCTGTTGGTTATTACGGCTGTCTGAACTCCAGATGAAATAGGGGGGAGAACAGACGTCTGAGGGTAATAACAGAAAACAAAAACCACATCGGGCTGACAAAGCACTACATTTCCAAACGAGAAATTAATAACATAACAAGGGGTCAGCTGCAGATATGTCTGTTCCAAGCTACTTAGGAATACACACTCACGTCTCAGATGACACCACCTATGGTAAATTTAAGCTATGGTTACAGGTAATGAGTGTACGCACCGGGAGAAACAAGCAGGATACAGACGATTTCCTTACTACACCTGATCACCTTTCAGAATGCGGGGAATGGAAACAGGCCAGTGGCCAGCAGAATTTTCCTTTAAGGCTGGATATAGCCAGGGGTTATGCATCTGGTGCCTTTGCTTTGTAACACTGTCATGGGCCGTATTTCATATATAAGCCTTCGCCTGGCAATCGAGGCAATTTTTAGTTGAGTTCAATGGATTTGAGAATGCTTGATATTTGCCAAAACCCAGCTGGTAAAAGCTGTAAGAACTAAAGAACATCTCTCCAGCTTTCATCTCCCATGTGAGATTTTGGTGAGACTAACTAGAGATAAGGAAGGCTGAATTTTGAGTCAAATTTCTCTGCTTGGCATTTCAAACGTAGCAGATACTCAAACAAATACTGTCAGGGATTTATTTATTGTGTTCTCTGGTTCCCCCAACAAGTGATATATTACACCTTTACTAACAGATACAGAAACTGGCCATCATTTTTGGTGGGGCCAGCCACAGGTCCTTTGCGTTATGGATCTGCTACAGAGTTCACATAAGCCTTGCTAAACCGTCTCAGTTACGGTGGCAAGGAAAGAATTTATTTTTTGTTAAAAAAAATGCTGATTTTCTAGCTTGGTAAATTAAAGCCATTCATCTGTTACAGCTGCCTATAACATAAATCAAAAGCATTATTTATATTTATTAACCTGGGGACCTTACCAGCCAGGGGAGAGTGCTTTGTAGAGATGGCATTTATCCCTGTAGAAACCCTCCCTGTAGTTGAAATGGGCTATGTTTAGCTCAGGTTAACAAGATTTCAGTTTTTCCTGATGCAGAGAGATTTGGGGAGGGGTGGGGGGGGGAAATTTGCTGAAGCTACCTCATTATGAATTTCTGAAGAGAGGCAAATCTGGTCTTTGAGAAATACAGGATACACTGTATGCTTCTTTGTGTTGCAAGACTTCAATTAAGTTGCCAGGCACTCCTTTTATTTCCTTTTGTTGTTGTTGTTGTTGAGGTGTTTGCTGCAGTTGCAGCCACTAAATATATCTCCCTGCTCTGGCCTTCAGAGCAGACCGCCTCTGTTTTGTTAGTGCTTACAAATAATTGAATAAGTGTTTACAAATGTTTTTGAAAATCAGGATTTGTAACTAACAAACAGAGAAAAAAAAGCAGGTTGTAACATCACCGGGGTTAATGTGTGTATTAATAAAGTTAGTGGTCACATATGTAAGACAATCATTAACATATAGCAATTTTTTTTCTAGCTACCTCTCATTCCCACAGATGGTTTGTTCTAAGTCCTGAGGTGATTAAATTAGGCTTTAGTACACTTATCTGTGCATCAATAGATACATAAAACATGAAAACAGCAAGACAAACCACACCAGAAACACAGATTTCTGGTGCCCAGGGTTACGATTATTGGCACCATGAAGGCAGCGTGCATCCCAACCAGTTGCCTGGCGTGGCGTTCTTCGTGACGATACTGAGGTGAGCAAAGGTACTGAAAAGGAAAATCGTGCTCACGCATGTTTAGGATTTATTGACAGCTACTGTGGCTCGCTGGTGCTTGGCATCCTTTCTGGTTTTGATCTGGCGTGGCCTGAGCTAGCTCAAGTCCCAAAGCACTGCCGCCATGGGTTAGCTCTGGGTCTACGCTAACAAGCTCTGCTGCTTAGCTGTGCTGTGTCTTGACCAGAGGACAGTGCCTTGTGGAAATACTAGCTTGGGTTGAGGCTAATTTGAGGCTCTCTGCACTTTTGCCTCATTATATACCGTGGGTAAGCTTGCAAAAAGTGTGAAAACTTTGGGAGCAGCTGAAACAGCTGTAAAAGCCGGTAGCAAAGTGTAGGAGCAGTGATGCTAACTGAGGCTCGTGACAGCAAAATCCACAAAGCTCAAATAATAATTTGGGGTGCATCTTGAAGAATGAAAAAAGAAAGCTCTTGCAAATAGGCACAGTCATGCGATACCCTCTAGCAACTTGCAAAGATTCAGTCCAGATAATTGACTTAACCTAAAGGTTACCAATATGCAGATTAAATTCTGTTTTTGTCATTTTTCAAGGCTTATGAGTTTAAAACCGAAGTTGGCCAGCATTACTTGGCATGTTTTAAATTCCTTGGCTGATTTAAGATCAGCCAATACTAGCAAATGCTGTTTTCCTTTCCTGGATATGTCCCCTTCAGGGAAATCTCTCATTTTTCTGGCTTTTTGTGTTTGTTTGAAACAGAGGTCTGCAGAAAGCCTGTCTGAAGAGTTAGCGAATATGTTTCAGTGTACAAGTGTCTCAAAGTAATCTTATGCACTCATCAGACTGGCATCGATGCCTGGCAGTGGCTTATGGCACATATGGCAGTTCAGTTTACAGCTTCTAGATTCCTACTGTGGGCAAATTGAAGGTGAATGAGTTTTATGACAACACGTAAAACAACCACGTTATTTCACAATTATGTTTGAAGATGTAGAGTAGAAGAGTCAGCCACCTTCATAAAGAATCTTACAAACTGTCACTTTTTATTTTTATAGCCTTTCCTATACTGCAAGGCAATAAGAAAAGAAAACCCTGCAAACTGATCGTTATCTCTATTAGCAATAGAAGGTAATTGCCCATAGAGGTTATCGTAAACCTGTGTTTGAGTTCCAGACAGAAACATGCAGAAAAGAAAATAGAAGCCAACAAGAAAATGCCATGCAGCCCTTGAGACAGAAATTGGTTGAAAGACATCTGGGAATAAACATTTAAAATTTTCCTTGATCTGACCTATTTACTGTGCACTTCTACTATTATTTCAGTTGATTACTGCAATTATTCACTGAAAAACAGATTCATTAACTATGCTCCATAAATAAAATAATGCTAAGCTTATTTTCTAATCACTGATCATTGTTTTTAGACTTGCAGGGTGGAGATGAATACATTAAATATCAGTACACTGTGTTTATCAGACTATACTTATCACTTATCATTTGAGCTTGGTATCACATTATAAAATTAAATCACCCTCTATCACAAGCCTAGAAAAGAACTAAAAATTGGAAATATGCAAAACAGTTCAGCAGGATGGAGACAACTGAATATTTTCTGGCTAGATATGGATAGCCGTTAAAATACTTAAGCTACGGGGCTGCGTGAAAGGACTTTAATTGCAGGGTTGGGAAAGAGGCTGAAAGTTGGGCTCTCCCTGAACGGAACTACCCCCGGCTGAACGGCCAAAACCAGCAGATCCGTGTCTTCTCTAACACTACTGCTGGCAGTAGCCCAAGTAGAAAAGCATGAGGTAGCTTGTTACCTGTCTGTTAATCCAAGCACTCATATGGAGCACAATTAATGCAAGTCTACACTTTCTGACTACATAGCTTTTCTCTCTTTGTTGCTAGAACTGATGATGGTGAGCAAAGCTAACATCACTCGTTGAGAAATGGTGTGTAAAAATAGATTCTATAGGAAGGGAATTACATGTCCCGAGCATGAAAGAATTAAATATGCAGACATCCTAGAAGCTCTTTTGGAGAATAGCATCCTACTCGTTTTTTTTCAAGTGCTGAAAATAAAGTCTTAGAAAATCTTTCAACACTGTAGAGTGGACAGCTGAGATGCCTTTATATTGTCACATTCTTAGGACTCATTTGACTGAAATTTGGGATATTGCACGCTACTGCAGAAAAAACTGGCATTGGAATGGCATGTTCCTGGCACTCTTCTGCTCAGTTTAGAAGAAGATATAAAGTTCTGCCATTTCACAGGAAAAATCAAGCTACCAGCAACAGTTCCAGCCGCAAATCTTCTGTAGCTGACACCATGAGCTAAAAGCTGACTCCCTGGGCTCCTTCTTTCGTTGTGTCACACCGGTGCTGGGTTGAGTTTTCTTTTCAGACATGTTTCCTCTGTATTTTCAAACATCCTTTCTCAGATCCCAGCCAAAAAAAACAACCCCGCCTCTGCCTGGAGAGCATTTAAAATGCTGAGCAACGTTATATGCACATGTAGGGAGTTGGGGAGGAAGGGAAAGGAAAAGGAGCAGAAATATGTGTTGAGCAGCCTGAGAAAATTATCCTAAATGACAGACAGCAGTTAAGCGCCGTCTCCGAGTGGCTCAACACAAACCAAATGAGTTCTCTGTTTCCTCAGAGCGTAGCACTGAATGAGCTGTTCTGTACCAGCCCTGGTCCAAATCTTCTGTCTTGTAGGAGATAAATAGGTTGCGGTGGTACCAATGAAAGCTGCTTCACAGAATATTTTCCCCTGCATTATTGTCCTCCCCGTTTGGTAATTGACTGGCAATTCTGACAAAGCAAGTTTACATGATGCTAGAGTGGGCATTAACTGTAGTCTGCCTAGAGCCCATTTGTGCTATTCTCTTTCTTTACAAGGTTTCAATCCCAAATTACCTTTAATTTCTATTACCTTTCCATTTCCCCTGCTCAGTTAGTTCATTGTTCAGGGTTACATTTAGAAGCAGATGCCATGTTTTTGTGACAGAACGGGTGAAAGGGACGTTGCTGTATTGATTGAAAGTCCATCTAAAGAAGTACTATAAACAGTGATGGGCATTTAATCAATCGTTTAGATCCAAAGAATATGTTCTGCTTACCAAAGAAAGTGGGAAAAGCCTCTCACCACAGCTTTTCCTTATTCCAAGATGAAATTACTCTGGTGATTAAAAGAAGCTGCTATTAAATTCTCTGCAGTCCACAGAATTAAAGCGAAGACAGGACTGGGTGAAGAAGGACTGAGTTCGGAGCACGGTTTACACAGATTGATTGTGTATGATGGAGGAATACCTTAGTGTAATAGGGAGCAGTTTTGTACTTACTAAGAATTTAAGTGATTCTCACTTGCAGCTTGCTGTCTCTGTGTGTGTGCATGCACAGTACAGCAGGTAGGAATTCTAGGTTAGCATAACTTTCACAAATGCATGTAGAAATGCTAAAAGTGCCGATCAGGCTCGGCGTGCCTGAAGTAAACGCTCTCCTCATCCCATCAGCTTTGATATACAGTGCCCAGAGGAAGTGGCGGGAGGAATGCGATGGCCAGTTGTAGGAGAGCTTTCTCAGACATTTTAATGATTTTGTGTGTATCTCAAGGGATAAATTTACACTTCATAATCCAAATAGTGCTTATCCGGACCTCCCGTGGGCTACAGTTTAGAGAAATAGCCACTAGACCGAGATCATAAATGTTACCACTGGAATCACTCAGTCTGTAACACAGATGATGGATTTTGAATTAATCAATATTCACAATGTAAAGAAAATTAAAAATCCAGTATAGAGATAAGAAATACTGCTGCTGCTGAGTTTTCAAAAAGTTGGGAAATCACTTTTGCTTTCACTGTTAAAAACAAAAGACAGATGAACAAATTTCCGTTCCCAGAGTGGGGAATGCTGTCACCCCTTAATCTTCTCTTCAAAGCGATTAAATAAAATAACGTGTTTTTTTTCTAACGTGTGTTTCTCCTCTGTGAACTCCCTTCACTCTTATAGCATCTTTTCTGAACAGTGGATATCATGACTGCGTACAGCAATTCATTAGTAATCCCACCATCAAATAGTATGCGTTACGTCGAAAGTAGACTGAGTAATTGTGATAGAAATGATATGGACTTTAAAAATCTATAGAATTTGCAGGATGCATGCTTGAGAAATATGCAATATAAATTAGAAAAGATGTACTTGTTTCTTTATTATTTTCACTTGTAACATCCAACACAAACTCATGTTGATAAATCCTTACTATGATGTCACCGCTGGTAAATTCTGTTTATGGTGCATATGATGAGGGTTGTGCTGCATATATGATCTGTTCCTTTTGTATATTGCCATAGAATAGACACAGAAACAGAAACTGCAATACACACATGTACAAACAAAGGCAGCAATGGGAAAGCATGTCCTTACTTAGATAATATAAGTACTGGAATGGTAAACAAAAACCTGAACTTGAGAAGCACATAAATGTTGCGAACTTTGTTAGAGGAGAAGGACCTCTCGAAAGTTCATATAATCTTACATTAGCTATAATTTAATCTGAATGCTGAATTGCTTGACTGGAATCTAACAAAGCCCTTATAAAATGTCAAATGCAGCTGATTCTCTGGGAGTACAAAGCAACACATTTATGTTTAACACACACTGAGAGCATTTAAATAACTTATGAAGTGTACCTGTTAGTCATTTTTTAAATTTATGTAAATCCTTTTAATTCTTTCCAGGTTTCTTTTTTTAAATCAGTGAAAGAATAAAATTTGGCATTTTAAAGAAGCTATTATAATGAACAATGCAGAAAATTCAACTATTCAAGTCTAATGATATTTTTATCCTCATTTTTTCTTTTGTAATTTCATGGAAACATAAAATTTCATAATAAGTGACCTTACTGATGCAGTTTCCTCTACTGGAGGGTAGATAATATTCATAGATAATTTACAAAGTAATTACTGACCTCTTGGGTTGCCTGTCAAAAGAGAGGAACTCTTTTCTTTTGCCTGCAGTTCCTCAGTATTTCTTATTCTATATTAACTTCACGCAGGTAAGAAAGCATACAGGGCAATCGACAGAGATACCACTAGGAGATATTTACTTTGCTAGCTTAAATAGGCTGCCAGCTTTCCACCCCATTACATTAGTAAATACCTGTACAACCATCTACTCCCACCCAGAGAAAAATGGGAAGAAGACAGAGTGAAAGCTAACAGCGGTAGGTAACAGCGGAAACTTATTTCAGCAGGTGTGACTCAGAAATTTTCTTTAAGTGTGTGTCATTTTTGTAGCCTTTTTTCAGATAAATTAGAACAAAATGCTGAAAAGAAGTTTTGTGATATTTACCGCTATTCACCCTAGAGCAGCTTTGCAAGAATGAGTCAGGCTCTCCTTCTTCTTATGCGCTAAACAAAATTATGTCCTGAAGGTGTATTGATTGGCCCTAGACCTGAAAGGCTTTATGAAGAAAATCTGGTGGAGTGGACATGACTGTGAGTTAGCGGTAGGATGCAGAAGGAAATCGTCTAACTCGATTTTCAGACTGCTGATTTTTTAGCATACTGCAACAAAATTGTATATACATATTTTTAGATATGAATTGCAGAGACAGAAACAAACACAAGACATATTATTGTGTGGTGCTGCTTCTCTCCACAGAACAGAATTTTTGAATAGTCATACGAGGTATAAACCAAGCAGGATGACACTTTTAAGAATAGGTGAACCAAATCCAATGTAGGTATTAGCAAATAAGTATGAATCCATCAAGACTCTCTTTATTTTTTTTTTTATTTTCCAAGTTTCTAGTCAGACATCAAGAGCTAACACAGTTAATTTAAAAATATTGTCAAGAGATAGTAAGATACATTCTTTTAATCTAGAAGAAACGTAGTTTTGATAATCTTAGGAACTTTATTCTTGGTAGAAAACGAGAACAACAGTTTTAATTGAAGCACTTAATCCTTGTATGAAATCTGATTGTACACATGTGCATATGTAACATATTTCTCAACCCCCAGTCAAGGCTAAAGCTGTGAAAAATTTCTCTAAATCAGCATATTGATGTGTGGTCCATAAATGTTCTGAGTGACTATGGTTAGAAAAACATTAATATAAGACCTCTTATGTGAGCTGTACAATCTTAATTGTACCATTTACATCTATTGTTAAAAAAGACGTTAGGTACTTTTAAATAAAGAATAAAAACAAGTAAAATTCTCTTCCCTTTAACCCACACTTTTCTGTTCTCCTCAGAAAACTAAAATAGTTTACAAATTCTCTACATATGCTTGATTCCTTCTGACTTCCCAAAATACTACTCCTGCATTTCTGCAAAATAAGACCTTGTAAAGGTTGCTGAAGTGCTGCACTTGTTTTTAAGCATTCAAGGAGCTGCAATAACAAAATGCATCTTTTCCTAGGGGACACCTTGATCAACGGATGACAAGCAGTATAAACAGCTGCTACAGCCAGCCACCATTGTGCTAGTATCTGTTGCTACATTTTGCTTGTGTCCAAGGTATTCTTCATTCTTCCAGCATCATCCAAAAGGAACCTTAATGAAAAAATGGGAGCATCTTTCCATCATGTAAATAAATATGAGTCATTATCTTTTTTCATCTTGTTGGACCCAAATTATGAGAATTCAGTTGACTCTTCTGAATGAGTTTCACGCCAACCTGACAAGGTATTTCAAATTTCATTAGAAGATAAAAATGAAAGCTTGATGTTGACGCAAGAAATAATTTACTTAGAACAGGGTTCTCTTAACATCTGGAGAAGATTAAAAGTGAACTTGATTTTTAAAGTTGAATTTGCAGCAGCTCAGGAGTCTACAAAAAAACAGTCATTGTCACCTCAAATGTTAAGTCTTAGAAACTGCAGACAACTTGGTGACAGGGTGGAACATTTTTCCAGTGCAAGTTCCACAAACTATCTATTTGTTCCATCTTCCTACAGATAGAATCTCTGACATAAATGTTTTGTTAACAACCTTCTGTATTAACCATATGGGAACAGTGTAACTGAAATGAAAATATCAGTCATAATTATGTGCTTTTCATCCTTTAAAATGATGCAGAAAGTCCATTATAATCTGTTCTCCTTCACTAACATAATAGATTCATTGGCTGTAACAGCCAATTACATTGCTTTTCAGCTATAGTTCAAGATTTCCCCTGTGATGGGCTGCGCTCTGTTATTTCTACTCTCTTTGTATATGTCTCTGAAATTTATAAAAGTGAACGAGATCAGAAACTTATACAAATTTTCATTTTCTTGAAGAGAAAATAAGACATGCAATACAGATATTTCACACCCACTATCTGTTTGACAATCTAGCCAGTAAGTCTTTCCATGGAACAAGGCTCTATTTAATATAAATAAGAGAACTTGTTCCTAGGATGGCGTCATTCTTCATATTAAGTATGAGGACATCCAATAACCATGGACACTAAAATAGAATTGTCTTTAATACTTCTAAGGAGGACACTTTGGTCAAAACTTCCTGAATGTAAATATTGCTATGGAAAAAGATTGGACCCAGATCTTAATTACAGTTTTTGTTGTGGTGTTTATTTTTTTGTTTGGTAATCTGATTTTTTTTTTTTAAAGCAGAAAACTTAAAAGTTATTGAAAGCCAATGAGTGATTCCCTCTATCTATTTCTAAGTCCATTCATCAGCTCTTGGTGCAAACAGAATCACAGATGCACTCATATGAGAGAAAAGGCAATTTTGTCCTTTTGCCAATATTCTTTGGAGAGAGGAAAAAAAAAAGTAAAGAAAAGTCATGGTACTTCATGTGCTCCACCTTAGGTACTTTATAGTTCTATTTCTCTAATGTTTAAATCCAGCTTATATAATTTTTTTCTGACCAAAGTTTAAATCACATAGGCCATGCTATTTTTTTGAGACAGAGACAATACATAAATAAAACCCCATGGTACAGCCCTGTCATTTTCTTCTTTCCTTTTCTAGTCTGTTACTTTATTGACTGCTATAGTAATCCATAAACATATATACCACTGTTTTAATAATGCAAAAGGTTTACTTTGTAGCTAAGCCATTAATAGACATCAACAGTTGGTTTTCAAGAACATGACTAATACATCAACAATAGTGGGTTTTATAACCTTGTCATTCACAGTGAGCCAATATTCAAAGAAATTTGACTTGCCAGAAAATCACCTTTACAGTAATGATTAAGGGCTTTCAATATCCTGAGTGGCTGTCAGTATATAGAAATTACTGCTGCAGAAGATCAGAGGGAAAAAAAAAATCCATGCATGCTTTTTTTAAACAGCTGGATATCTCCATGATCAACAGTAATGCCACATTGTCAAGGTATGGGTAAACAAATATGCTCCAAGGTATAGATTAGTGAACAGAGAACCGTAAAGGAATTCCTTACTCATGGACTGCATTAACTACTTCGCTAGAATCTTCTGAAGTGAAGTGTGTCTGAGTGTGCCCTTCTCTGTAACATCGTGTGTTGGACAATCCCAGGGCACATGACACAGAACATGCCAGAACGTGGGCAGGATGCAAGACTTCTCATTCTTAGAGAAACAGAGTATTACCTATGGGTTTTTTTCAATGTTTGAAACTCATATTTGTTCTCTGCTGACTTCACAATGGCACTCTGAGATGATCTGCAGAATAAGGGAAGCTGATGCTAAAGCAAGACCATGGTGCTGTTATTTCCTGTAGAAGCTAAGAATTGTGAGCAAAGATTAGACCCTACTGCGTTCTCATCCACCTGCAAATCTAGAGAGCAGCCCTGCATTAGATGTGATACTGATGCTGAGACATAAGAGATAAAAACAAGTATATGGGTGGGAGTGACTGTACTTTTAGGAATGCAATCTAGAAAAGACTGATCCTAATACAGGTGAAAAACATGAGCCTTTGCAGAATGCCATTTATCGTTTTCATACAATGAGGTTTGACATTTCATCAGGAATACAAGTGGGTAAAGAATATTTTGATTCTTGTCCTTATTTCAGCTGTGATAAAGGTAATTTTTTTTCTAGTAGCTGCAGTGTTTTGGATTTAGTATGTTTAAATTAGTCAAGGACTTTTTCAACTTCCCATAGAAGCTGAGGGGCAGCACAGACAGGACAAGCTGGCCAAAGGAATATTCTATACCACGGACATCATGCTCAGTATATAAATGGGGGTTGGCTGGGGGGCACGAATCCGCAATCACTGCTCGGGACGGGCTGGGCAACTGATCAACAGGTGGTAAGAGCGGCTTGTCTTGTAGCACTTTATTTTGTATATTCTTTTACCATTATTACTATTGTTATTTTTCTTTTCCGTTACTTTTCTATTAAACTGTCTTTATCTCAACCCATGAGTTTTTACCCCTCCTTTTCTCCCTCTTCTCCTTCTCCCTACCCTGCTAGGGGAGAGGGGGGAAGTAAGCGAGCGGCTGCGTGGTCCTAGTTGCTGCCTGGGGTTAAGCCACAACAGTTCTCTAACTAAATGGGGAAAATTGATGGGGAGGGGATGCAAAAAGCAAATTGTTCAAAAAGAAGATTAAGTTTCAATGAGATACAAAAGTTGTAAAAAGCCTGTTACCGAGTTAGAACCCTCTCTCTTTTCTTTATTTAACTTAAAATAGTTATTTAACTTGAAATATCTTTAGCTTAAAATAGACACTTTTGAAAAGAGAATGTCACTTTCAAACAGAAAATTGGAAGAAGACATTGTAGAATTCAGGTGTGTTTTATATAACGACATCTGCCCAAGGAGAACTCCCTGCAATGTTTAACAACAGGCACGCTATTAACAGATGACTGGAATGCTCCATTTCCTTCCTGGGGCATGTATAGCCTTTTTCTCATCATATGACAAGAAGTGATAAAATTAATCTTTTTATGTTTCTACAAATCAGTCTTCAGTGGTGGTAAGAGAATCAAACACATTGACTCCACAAAATTTGTGGTGTTTTGCCCTGTGACTTGATTGTCCTGCGGCGATGCCATCGTGATAGACACTAGCTCATGAGGCACAAAGACGGATTTCCATATGGGAATATACGGTTTCATCTGTTTGAGGGAAAGGCATTACTTAAAGACACGGTAAGCAAAGGGATTTTTCCACACTGCAGGTAGTCAGGAGAGGGAAAGGAAGGAGATAAAAGGTTTTTTTGCAGAAGCAGTTTGTAACAATAATGACTTTCTAGAAGCCAATGTGCCAATACCAAGGCTGACTATTTAGGAAAGCTAGCACTATAACCCATGGCTTTGAAAATATAAACTGCAATCTACCTCTCTGTGCTCTCTAGAAATTGAAGGCAGTGGGAAATCTCAGCAACTGATGTGAAATAAATATCTTCTAGAGGACTGGAAGATATAGAAGAAAAGTGATGAAGCTACTTAAAATTTAAAATGTAGGCATTTTACTATAAATATATTTTTTAAAGATCACAGGAGATGATAATCTTGTTCGAGGAGGCAACTTGCTCTGAGCTGAAACTTAAAAATAACAACTTTGTTTTTCTGCCTTATCGTGTACCATCTAATCTCTTTAAGCAATACAAGGTCTGAGATGGGCTTATATGTTAAAAGGAAAAAGGCATCATGAAAAATTTCCCCTAGCAACAGAGATAGAACATTTAAAAGCTGTCACACCTGAAAACAGTGTGACAAAAACACGGGGTGGTGAATCTGAAGTTATTACACAAAACTTTGTTTTTTTCTCCTGATGTAACTGGTTCGCAAGCAGAAGGCAGCTGCTGAACTATCTACTGCTATGTCTTTGTTCCACCACCCCACTGCAGCAATGTGATAGCTGCTCATGCTTGAAAATTCCTACGATATAATACTAAGCATGTGTATCATTGTAACCAGGACAACACTATGGTTGCTAGGGGAATTAAAAGAAAACAAAGAACCAAACACCAAACTTAGAGTCAACAGAAAAGTTCCCTGCAAAATTAGAAACAAGAAGGGATGATGGACCATGTTGTACATATTCTCCAACTCATCATTATTTATCCTTCAGTGTTATTCACAGGACAAGGCAAAAATCAACAAAGCAAGAACTCCTGCCAGCCAGCCTCAGTGTTCAATGTTTGATGTGTGTCTTAAAAGTACACGTATCACATAATACATCATCCCAGCTTCTTCTCAAATAGCATTGTTCTTTAATGCTAAGCCTCCTAAACTCACAACACAGTTTTGAGTCATTCAAGTCTTATATATACTTATACTGAGTAAAATGAGAGTATGAGAACACCACAAGAAATACAACTTTGAGAGATCCTGCTCTCCCCTGGGGGCACTTCTATTAATGTTTTTGGTCAGACCAGATGGGCTTTTTGGAAGCAAATCTCCCAGTTTTCTCTACTGACCGTGCTGTAGTTCATGTTATGGAGTAGTCTCTGAGTACACCGACCTGAGTCCTTTCGGATGAATTTGGATGGGAACACGCATCTCGTTCTTAACACCCTCCAGACACCAGCAGGAGTTCAGTCCATGGGACCAAATGGAAGTGAATGTGAAATAAAATCTGCTGACATGCCTCCGTTGTAGATGGTACGTCCTCGGCAACAACTGCTTTTCTCTGCAGATCTCTCCTCTTGGTGTCCTCTATTTGCTGATGCAGCTGAACTCTAGAAAATTTTGACACATCAGCAGTGTTTCAGATAGCACGCCCTTTAATGCTGTCGTGGTTTAACCCCAGCCAGCAACTAGGATCACGCAGCCTACTTGTGCTGTAGTAAAATCCAGCATCAACCTGCTTACAAAAAAAAAGTTACTGAAAGCCATATCTATCACCTCTCCCCTCTGTGGTCTATGAAGAAGCTATGTGACAGTAACTACCTGCACCCTCATAGTAAAAATATAGCAAAGGTGTAGCATTGCTTTAGCTTTACTGTGATAGAGGCAACCCCCAATTGGAAACCCCATGATTTTTTAAAGCAACCAAAAGACAATGGAGATATCAAAGCACAGAGACAATAAGGCACCCAGATAAATACGTATTATTCATTCTTTCTGGTAGAAATGCTATGCAATAAAATTATGACATTTTGCCCTTTGTGATCTCACTTGAAGTATACGTAATTAAACTTTAACCCCATGGACTTTTATCTTAGGATGTCCTCTATTCTTTTTAATTCCACAAATGATCCCAAGACATAAGACCAAAGAGAATTTTGATAATCTTTTTTTCAAGAAACTGAGAGTTCAAAATGAAAATGGCTACTTCCTATGTGGGTTTCTGTTTCAATAGAAAGTACTTTCTATTATATGTTTGGCAGAATTTTTTTTTTTGATTGGCTGCTGTTGTAATGTGGATTTTTCATTAAATCTTAAGTTATTTACTCAGAGGGGAATGGCAATCTGGCTGCTGTCCAGTGATGGAGAAATAATATTCAGGCAATCAAATACCACAGAGATGCGTCTGGTCTAAGAATAAAACAGAGAGGCTGGGGAAAAAAAGTATCAGTCTCCTCACAAGACAGGGACCTAAATGGAGGAAGTCCTAGCCTCAACAGGTGCACATGACAGAGGTTGTCACCACAGGTGGGCAGATTTCTTACAGAATGATTCAGGTTAAAACTCCAGATTTTTTTAACAGCGGGATGCGTGTGTGGGTCTACATAAAAAAAAAGAAATCTCAAAATCAACCACTAAGAACCCTTTTAGTTTTCTAGTTAGCTAATGGGAGCACTTCAGGCCATTTGGAAAGGAAATTCAAATGAAATGATTCTCTGTTAATGGTATGGGACCTCGTATGTCAGCTGCAATCAGTCTGAAAAGCTCTCTTAACTTCATGGGGCTTTGCTGAGCAGCTGTCTAGGAATAACATATTTTTCTGGCTCCGTTCTTGGAGAAGTACACTTAGGGGTTGAGGAAAGGGGCAGGGAATGTCTGTCAAAATACTTTCTCTCAGAGGTCTTATTTAGACTTTTACATCTTTTATGATGGAATGCTTTTCAGTGCAGTGTGCAAGACATGGAAGGTGTCCTACATTGGTAGTGTCAGTGAAATAATTTTAAAATCCATTCAAAACTGAGTGCTTCATGAAAATTATCCCTGGGAAGTAACTTGTAATCAACAGTAAAAATGCAGTATTGGAGCACAGCATAAAGACATTCTCACTCGCAGCAACTCCAAAGATTTTTATTATGGGTAATACAACTTACCCTTTACCACAAGAGTCTTACGGGTGAAAAAAAAAGCAGTATTTCACCATTTCACCCTACAGTTTGTTTGAAAAAGGGACTGGTGGAACAAATATGTTGACTTATTTCATAGATCTCATCATGATGTAGGAAAGTTGAGCAAAAGGGAGCCAGTGCTGCTGCCTTGACTGATATTTCATGTAATGAACATCTGGTTATAAGTTTAGGGGATGAAATATGGGGAAGATGTGAAAGGTGACTTCACAATTGCTGACACTGGAAGGAATCCACAAAATGGTCATGTCTAAACCAGAGTTAATGCTCTCCAATCTTCCCTGGTCCAGCCCTTTCCAACCTTGGGATGCCAATAGCCTGTGGAGGTCCTGAGAAGCTCCTTGTAAGAATATCACAGGATTTTATTTTTCAGTCAAGTTCAGGAATCTTTTTTCTGTTCACTTTGACTTGAGGGTGATACCATAAAATCTGAAATATTTTATTTTAAAAATACCTCACATACTCAGGTAGTGTAGCGTTCTTTTTTTTATTGTTCAAGAGTAATGAGTTGTCAGCTTCCTCCCCACTCTTTCCTTCACAGAATGAGATACATACATCATCTTTCAAAAGAAGCAGCGTTGCCGTGACATTTAGAACATGTTGTTCTAGTGTATGTGTATGTATTTTCGAAGGGACTACAATTTATGAAGTAAGGTTGCTTAAGGAATATGAACAAAGCTCATTTCTTTATGCACGCTTCGTACAGCAACTGTGATGTGTCTAAAGGTTATACTTCATTTCACTATAATGGGTAGATCACAGAAAGGATAGTCTGTTTTCACCGCTGGCACTGGCTGGAGTTACTTTTCCCAGTCACGCTGAGGAGCACTGTACCTCAGTGCTGAAAGGTTGTCTTAAAATCTTGGCGTGGAGCCACGGCACGGAGAGCAGCCTCATAGCAGGGTGAGTGCATGGGGAGGGTATTTGGAAACTCCAAGGAGAGGACTGTGAACTTCTCACATACTGTGGGAAAAGTCTAACTGGCTCATCGCACACCAGTGTGCAAGGCAGGGGGGTAATCGGGGACAGCAAGGGCCCAGCGAACAAACTGGAAGGAGACATTCTTGAGCAATGACTCTGATAGCCCCCAAGCCACCCACCAGGGACAATGGGGACAGGTACAAGCCAGAGGAGCAGTGTCTTTGGTCGGGCAGCTCTGGATGGAAGGAGCTGATGACTTTAAGAAATAATTAACTTTTCTCCAGCTCAAGGATCATGAAGAAATTCTTCTGTGCCTGGCAGGCTGGTGCACTGTAGGCTTGAATTTTGAACCAATTCTCTGTGCAGCAAATGACATTACATTTTAGGCAGTTGCCTTGCGTCATGTGCTTAAATTCCTCTCTGCTAAATTCAGAACTGAAGGATAGGGCTGGAAATTGCTCTCCTCCCACACAAGGTCCAGAGCAGTGCCTGACACACAATTTTCTTCTCCTTGTACCTGCAGAACAAAGCTGCTTCAAAAAGTAAAATGACACCCCCTGCACACGCGCTATACACATATTTCACCATTAAATGATGCAAATAAACCTATCTGTTTACATTGCAAATATAGCTGAACTGGTAGGGCAATAGGGAATTAATTGAAGAACTTAGTCGACAATGAAGACCCTTATGAAAAGGAACTCAACCATTAAATTACTTGCAAAAGAGAACAGTAATGGTGATTGGAGCCCTACTGAAAATAAAGGCCAAATGAGATGGAATGAATAATTCCCAGGATTTATGTACAGCACCTTATACTCCAGATTTTCTTGCATAACTAAACCAACTTGAAGGGAAAAAGAATTACAAAAGGGAACAATGTGCCAAAAAAAAAAAAAAAAAAAGAGGGAAAAAGATATAAACGTCTCCGAGGAAGATAAAAGCAGGAATGACAGCAGCAAACCAAACAGCATTTCTCATGGCTATTGCTACTTAAATACCTGACAGCTCAAATATATCACACCTTATCTCTGAACCTAAAATTTTTCCTCTCCTTCTCCATACAGATAAATTTTACCGTCTGCCATTTCATGGGGGAAGAAACTGGGGCAAAGGAGGAAAGCTGAATCGTCCAGTGTTGCCCACTTCTTTGGATGTGAGCCCGTAAGAAAGTACGGGCATCTTGACTGTCTGGAAAAGATGCTCAGATCATACTGTCCTTCTTTGTGAATGCAGAGGAGCAAGTAAAGAAGGGGCAAAATCCTGCTGTATTTACACACTCTTGCCTAGGAAGGGCTGTGGGACCGATGTGGTTGTGTGGTTCAGGGCTGCTTTTAGGATGCAGAGAGTCTGTGCTTCCACTGAGCTGCTTCTTTGCAGGGTACCGCAATCTGCTCCCGGCTTGAAGGAGGGATGGCTGCATGTAAATGTGGTCGGCATAGCCAAACCTCCTTGCAGGGGAAAAGGCCTTCTGAAGCCACAAAAAGAAGAGGTTTGCAGATCGCTGATCTTCCCCCACCTTTTCTCAGCACTTGCATACAAACCCCTGGAAACAGAGAAAGATGCGGAAAGGAACTTTGCTCTGAAAGGAACTTTGTCTGCTCTGAAACTCACAAAATAAGATGACTGGGGACAAAGACAAAAGAAAAACAGGTTTTGTCCCTCATTTTTGAACATTAGAAAAATACAGTACTTTGTCAGGAAGGCATTCAGAAAGTCAGGGTTTGCCTGGGGCGTTCATTAAAACATTGCTTGAGGGAAGGATGAACAAGACGAATAATTAACACGTCTGCATGTTGCTTTGGCTTGAGAGCAATGCTCTACATAATAGATGTTTGACAGCATGAATTCAGTCAGATATTCAGAACACAAGTATTGCCACTTGGCTGAAATGGGCTTATTAGCTGGAGCTGGTTTACCTTACTAGAAGTATTTGTTTGCAGATGAATTAATTAGAAAAAAGCACAGGAGGCTCAGCTGGTACTCCATGTGCTGGTGATTTATTACCTGGGACTACACACACACATACGCACACGCATACCTACATATCTTTCTGAATAACGCTATAGGAAGAGATGTCAGAAACAAAACTCCTTGTACAGAGGCTCTGAAGCTACTTTTTAAACATGTTTATTCTAAAGTTTGTTCTGTGCCAGACCTTTCCAATATAATATGGTTAGTGCCTGAAATCTCTTCTTGAGACAAAGTCTCTCAGGGGATGTGGCTTGTCTTGAGCTCCTACTTGTCTGAGTATTGAAAAGTTAAGACACTGATGAGAAATGAGATCAAAGAGGAGGATCTGAATCTATTCACTAAATAAGAGTGAGAAAATAAAAGCTGTCATGCAGAACCAAACTAACCTATGCCTTTTCCCTGAAGGTGTCCTCTGCTACGTTGGGAATGCCAGGCATAAACCTTCCAATTGGTAATAGTTTAGGGACTTGGGACAAAGACTGTACCTCATGTTTGGTCATACCTCAGTGACCTTATCCAGTCTGAATTTAACCAATCCCTTTTAAAACTCACATTTTATTGGCCTTTCAAATATCCTGTGGTGATGATTTCCACAGCTTTCTCTCCACACACAGTGAAAACACTGTGAAAACACAATTCCTTTTCGTAACATTACTGCTTAGTGAGTCATAAGCTCTCCGCTGGTTCTTGTTTTATGAATTCTGCAAGTTTCTGATTTTATAGACCGCTGTCACTGTAAATTTCATTCCTGTCATCTCTTTTCCAAGCTAAAGAGCTAATCTTGCTTAGTTTGTCCTCATAGTGGAAGCTGCCACATTCCTCTGATCATGCCTGTTGTACACAAGTTATCTTCTGTAGCTCCAGGGCACTTCCCAGCAGTGAAGCAGAACTGCACATGTGCTATCCAGGAGGTGGGAGCACCATGCAGGTAGTGTATAATATTGTAACGATACTTTTCTCTTTTGCTATTATTTCTAACAAGCCCCAAAATCTGTCTTTTGATTACTGACCAGATATCAGTGCCCTGAAGGGACCACTAAGCCTGACTGTCCCTCCTCAGCACCCCCCGGGGCTCTCCCCATGCTGCCCACAGCCCAGGACCCCATTTCATCCCCTCCCTGGGTCTCCCCTCAGCATTGGAGAGGGACTTTTTAGAAGGGCATGCAGTGATAGGATGAGGGGGAATGTCTTCAAACTGGAAGAGGGGAGACTTAGATTAGATATTAGAAAAAAAATTTTCACTCTGAAGGTGGTGAGGTACTGGAACAGGTTGCCCAGGGAAGTTGTGGAGGCTCCATCCCTGGAAGTGTTCAAGGCCAGGCTGGATGGGGCTTTGATCAACCTGGTCTAGTGGGAGGTGTCCCTGCCCATGGCAGGAGGGGTTGAAACAAGATGATCTTTAAGGTCCCTTCCAATCAAAACCGTTCTACAGTTCTGATTGCCACAGGGAACAGATCTGAGAGCTGATTCTTTTGGAGACTATCTACAATTACTTGAAGACCTCTTTCCTAGAGTGGTAGTAGCCTGCTTAGTGAGCGTGATTGAACTTAGAGTTATTCCCTCTACAACCTATGCATTATTCTGCATGGATCTTCAATAATTTGCCAGGTCCTAAATTGTTTTTCCAAAATCTTTTTGGTCAAATCATAAGCATTTGACTTTTTTAGTAATGCAAGTCATTCACATCTTCACCATTACTCTTGCAGTTCTGCAGTCAGTTATAAACATAGACTGAATAATTTTGTACCAGCCACCAGCTCCAACATCTCATTGGTTTCTTCCTTTCCTGAGCCCACTCTTATTCTTTCCCCAGGGGACCCACTATATTCTTTCCACAGCTGAAGAGAAGAGTGGAAACCCCAGCCTTTCACACCTTATTTCTTCTGTGCTCTGTGGTCCAAGGTGTCTCATTGTTGGGAAGAAAGTCAGATTGAAATCTCACATCCCAGCAAAGAAAAACGTAGCATTTTTGTTCTCATGAGAAACAAGTCACAGGAGCATGTTGTTTTGCTTTTTAGCTCTACACAATTTAACTTAAGTAATACATTAGATAAAATATACAGTTGAACATTGCCCATAATCCCAATTTAGATGCACATTACACTATTTAAGTAGCTGACAGAATTTGACAATGCCTACAAAATTTCCTTGAAGAAATGAAATAGGTTTTCAGCACTTATGTAATCAGTAGTAATGTGAAAAACATTATTTGTGTCTGATATTTTTGTGGACATGGCTTTTTTCAAGTTTCATCACGGCTATGTGAAGATTATAGCAATTCACATTCCCTGATCTTTGACATGTTTTCCAATACTTCCATGGCAATTTTAGCAAAATTTTGTTTCAGGTATTTCTTCTGCCATGTATACTCCTTTCTGAAAGAAAGGAACTAAACAGGTATGTCAGCTGCCCTGTGGAGCATAAAAAGATTGTTAAAGAAAAAGTATTACAATTGGATCTGAGGTGCTCCATTTTGCCACTGAGAAGTACTTAATAAAATCTCAATACCAGAGCACCTCCATCTTAAACTTTGAAAACATTCCCCTCTCTCCAGCATTTAAGACTATTATTACTTGAAGTTACTCCTGACCTTTTTGTGCACAGGACTTCACGGAATCACGGAATTTTCAGAGTTGGAAGGGACCTCTAGAGATCATCTAGTCCAACTCCCCTGCCAAAGCAGGATTGCCTAGAGCACATTACTCAGGACTGCATCCAGGCTGGTCTTGAAAATCTCCAGAGAAGGGGACTCCACAACCTCCCTGGGCAGCCTGTGCCACTGCTCTGGCACCCTAACTTGTACAAACTAAATCACTCCAGCTGAGTAAGAATGGACAATAACACCACATACAAAGTCCATTGGAAATGACAGCCTTTTATAGCACCCAAGACAGGAAATTTGGTCTATACATTCAAGAGGGAGATAACATCCTTTGATTGCTTGTATAGAGAATAAGTTGTTCTAAATAATCCACCATTTTCTATTTAAAGAAACTAAATTGTATCCAAGAGGAATTGTTACTCATTTTATATACTTACATATGTACACACACACACATATAGGTAAGTGGCCAAAAGCAGCTTGAAAAGGTTTTCCCAAAGGGTTTAGAGTTCAGTTTGTATTCTTGCACCACCACTCCACCTCTGAAGCCCAGAGCACAGAAGGAAGGATTGATTCAGGAACCCAAAGATACAAACCATGGAAAAAAAATTCTTTATGTCATAGAAACAGTTATTTTTTAGAGCAGAAGATCTAGGAAAGCCTAAGATGAAAATAAGGTTTCTTCTCTTTGGTTTAGCTCCAAGAGATTAGGATAGATGAACAAAATAAGGACCTTGCCTAACAGGTATGGGACCAGCAACCTCATTGAACCTTTTCTTGAGATACGATAAAGGAAAAGCAAAACCAAAGCTAACAACATTAAAATAAGGCCAAACTATGTTGGAAAGCAAACAAACAATGAAGCAGGTACAGAAGATTCAGTGAAAGGAGTGTTAAAATGGAGAAGAAAAGAGGGGAAAGAACAGGTTTCAGGTGGAAATTTAGTATATAGATTACTTGCAATAAGGCTAGGCTGGATCTTTGAGTGATACATTTCCTTGTGCACAGACTGCCTTACAGTGCAGTGTAAAACTAAGGGGAAGGGGAGAGTAGCTGCTGTTTTGTTACTGGGTCATCCTCTCTGGTGTCTGTTGGAGAAATAGCAAAAAGAAGAGTTAGCTGAGTCCCCATCGTGACTGCTTTCAAACCCTGTCAATGGGCTAAAGAGAGTGTATGGCTCAAACTGAAAATCCATGTTAAATCAAAGTGGCTAAAGTAGACCTGAAGGGCATTTTCACCCATCTTGTCCTTCACTGCTTGCAGTATTCCCATATCGACTCTGCTGACTCATCTCCTATACAATATAATATCAGTTCTAATCTAGAAAAGATGCTGAAGCCATACAAGATGATAAGGGAATGAGGGATTAACAGACATAAATATCGTAACTTTTGGTTAGACTTTTGCTTCTGAAGTTGCATCAATGCTTTAAACATGACTTCTACTCTTAAAAAAGTACACGAAAGCACACCAAAAAACAATATAGGCTACAAGATTTTCTAGGATCAACAAAATGTGTGAAGCCTGATTGCACAGATACTGGTGTGTGGGGACCACTCTACGTGCCCAGTTGCCCCGTGCTCCTTGTTGGGCTGGCTGCCCCTTAGAGTGAGGAAGAGCTGGCTGCTGGCTGCTGGCTGCTGTTACTTCAGGAGGACCAGGACTTCAGAACTGTGTCCTCTGCTGGGCTGGGAATGCAACAACTTCCTCTTAATTTGGTTAAAATTGGCAGTGGTTTAATGTCACTGGATAGCAGAGGCTGACTGGCAGGCGGCCCAAATGACTAGAAAATGGGCTCTTTGGGCCATTCAGCTTTGCAAGCTCTTTAGCTCTGGAGTAACTGGGTGCAGGTGAGTTAGTGTTATAGTTCAAATCAGTTGAAGCAAATACCTTGTTTCCTCCCCTGTCCTGAGTGCTAATTTGCACTGTAGCATCATCTTGGAGCATGCAGAGTACTGGTTTTGTTCTTGGATGAAACAAAATGGGAAGATGCACTCAAGAGGGCAACCATTGCATTACCTGCTTGAGAGAAGTGCATTGGGTCACAGGGGAGACTAGAGCTTGCCCAAAGTAAAAATCCCCCAAAACTGTACAGGTCCTCAGCACGAAAACACCGTCTGGCTTTCCTGATGGGTTTCGGCTGAGCCACGCTACTTGCTAGTGAAACCACAGCTACTGCAGTTCAAACCACCCAGGGACTAAGATCTGCCCAGCTGCCAGTCCAGTTAGCCTAGAACATGGAAAAAAATAAGGCTAAAATGCAACAATTTTCATCTTAGTTGGGCCTTCAGGCAACAGAGAAAAATTAGGATAGGAAAGCTTGAAAACAGATGTTCTCCACCCCCTCATTCATACCATTTATAGAGTCCTGTTTACTCCTAATAGCCCCGCTCATACACGTCAGCTTACTGTAAGCAATTAAATCATAATATGTATTTTAAATTAAATGGAGCCATGACAATCATCCCTTTTGGTATCCAGTGCTAATCACCTCTTAGAGAGTTTACACTGCCAATGGATGGAAAATACGTGTGTAATTTTGATAACACTTTTGCTGACAAAGTCATTTAACTGATGGCAGTGAAATCTAAGATTGGAAGCAAACCGTGCCAGACAAAGTAATTATTGCATGCTATATTTCCCCCAAAGGCCACCTGCATTATTTATATGATCTATTAAACTGTGCATATTTTTAAAGAGCTTAGTTACATTTTCAGAGTGACCTATTCAAATCAAAACAGCATTTTTCTAACTCTGGATTATAAATGTCATATAAAATGTATTTTTATAATTTAAAATAAAAGCTATGAATGGCAGTCACTTAAATTGAAAGAAGGGAAACAGAGATACGCTGGGACTTAAAGGGCTCTGTTCTGACTTGTCTTGGTTACTTGTCCTGTGTTTGACTTGAATGGTCTGCCTGGTTTAAGGGGTATACTTCAGCAGCTTTTTTAGCTTAACTTTCCCTGATGGCCTTTTAGGCAGTACAGTTTTGCCACACAATTTTATAGTCTTTCGTGTGAGAAGTGCTGTTTTGCATCGATACACAGTCCTGCTCAATTAACCCCAGTTTAATTTTAAAGGGATGTGGAGTTATTCGACACAAGGCACTCTGCAGAGGCCTCCTCTGCAAGGACAATTACTAAGTGGACAGTAATAAAAAGTGAAAGCAAGTATTCAAATCCTGCCACAAGCTTTCACTGGCGTTCCTTACAATATTTAAAATGTCTGTCTTCTATTCTCCTCAGAGCATATTCCGAGAGTTGCTTCAAATTGGACTTCTGTTTTTGATCTAAGACAGATTGCTCTTGCCATTTCTTTGTATTGATGATGTCTCAGATGATATTCCCATAGAAACTTCAGCAATAAAAATTCTTCAGTATGCAACAGGAGTAATACTAAATTTTAGCTGCAACAGACATAATAACTGCATATTAAAGAGAACTTTTTTGATGACGGTACTTATATGGCTGCTGTATAGATCTATTAAAATTTGTGGTTGCCATTTTCAAATGTCTTTCCCAAAACTAATGCATCTAAATCTCATTGATACTATTCTCAGACTGATTATTTTCTGTTACAGTGGCTTTAATGCAACCCAGACGTGCTCAGCACTTTTGGAACAAAAGTCCATAGGTAAAGATGGATTTAAGAATCTGCTGTAAGCGTCAGGGACCTTCTGTTGCCTCACAGTTTATTTTATACATGATACAGTTGAATAAAAAGAAGGCCTTAAGATACAAGTACAATTCAGTAACATTGCAACCAAGCCCAATCTATCAATATATATGAGACAATATTTCTGGTTTCATGGTTTAGATCATAAGTTGTTTGACACTGGAAAATTTATATGAGAAAGCAAGCAGAACGTTGCCTGATTAAAAGTGCACGAATCAGGAAAAACAAAGAAAAATCAATGACCTTCCTAATTTCTTTAATTAAGCAGAGACTTTTTTTCTCTGAGATATAGTGTGACTTTTAAAGAGTTAAATTCAAATGAATTTATTTCAAAACTGAAATCAGCTACATTGGTGCATGCCTTGCCTACCACTGAAAACCTGGAACAGGTTCACAGGTATTTGTGAATTGAACACGTGGAGGACGATGATCTCTACATGGCTGGGGAAACTCAGCCCAGCAGTAGTGAGCAATGAGGCAGAACCACAGTACTCATGAGTCACTACTGTAAAACTGAGACATAAAAGTGTTTTGGGTTTTTTCAAACCGGAGATATTTGTCCTCTACCTCTGAAATTCAAGGGTTTTTGTAATCTTACACCTTGTCCACATCCAGGCTCATGCCCAGTGGAGAGCTGTAAACCTTTCTACATGGGTTATGATGCCTCTTTGTGAATAAGAAAGTAACTAAAATCCAAATCATTTGTTGGCTTTGGACTTCTGCTTCGTGGTAAACATTAAAACATGTGACAGAGCTGTCCAAGGATATTTTATATTTTAATTTTCTTGTTCAGTCAGTTTTATGGATCATTCAGGTCTTTATCCTACAGCTTAGCCACGCAGTACTCTACCTTATCATCTTTCTAAAGAGAATTGGCTGTTAGTGTCTTCTTTTAATATCCTTACTCTTGGGCTAGCTTTTGTTTCATAATAGAAATTATCTGTGACCTGATGGTTATCAACTTTCCTTAATAACTTTTTGAAGAACTGTAACAAAAGGAAGCCCAACAGCTTCAAAAAGTTAAAAAAGGACTAGTTTGTCCTCATACACTGTTTGTTTAGCTTTAAAAAGAATTTTAGGGGAAGTTGGAGAACAGCTTTCAATTTTGCATAATTCATGCGGCATGATGGCATGAATTCAGTGTGGAAGTCTTTCTCTTAACTTTCTTGTCTTCTTGAGTTCAGACCTTTAACATGACTTTTTGAGCTTTCTTTTTTTTTTTTCTGTGTGTGCAGAAAACTGAGAGAAAGAGCAACTCATTGCATTATTGCAATTTATAGCACTGAAAAAAATAGGTCTGTCCTTGACCCAAAGACAGCTTAACATATTGTAAGAAATTGAGAGTTATCACCTTTTCCAATCCACTGTAAGTATTTTTAGAAACTCAGATTCATTCATAGTGTGAATGAATTTGGTACACTGAGGCTGTGTCTGAAGACTTGAAAAATAACATTACTGTAATCTTCATTTTCAATAAAACTAGACAGACAAGAGGATGATTACCATTTGCAAACAGTAATGAAGCAGTGAATTAATTTTATGAAGGTACGATGGACTAGACTGTTTGAAAATTATAATTATCAGCACTGTATATGCTTGTTCTTAATCTATATTTTTAATATATCTTTTTATTTTACCAGGATAAAAA
Source organism: Anarhynchus alexandrinus (assembly GCA_008711295.1). Lineage (NCBI taxonomy): Eukaryota > Metazoa > Chordata > Aves > Charadriiformes > Charadriidae > Anarhynchus > Anarhynchus alexandrinus. The sequence continues at coordinate 148,728 of VUYV01000287.1, read as the reverse complement.
AGCTGCCTAAAATTCCTTTTGACATAGAACATAACAAGATAGCAATCTCTGCAAAACTCATAATTCTCAGGGAAATTGTTAACCAATTATAACACAAAATATCAATGGCTATGATGTATTTTAAACACAATTATGATAATAAAGTATAATCAAATATGTGCAAGCAGTAGCAATTACTAGTGCATATCATTAAGCCATCTGCTAATTAATCCAAAGCAATAATATGGTTTATTTAATAAGTTCCAGCATTTCTCTTTGAAGATGTGTACAGAAAAATAAGTGTTTTAAATCTGATGAAGCAGGAAATGATTCTCTGAGACTAGAGCTTTGCTGTAATAACTTGGAACCTCTCAGATATTTTTATTTCATTGTTGTCACTACTGCAATAATTTTAAATATCACTAGGCTGCTGGAAGCAAAACCTGCAAGGGGAGAACAAGAATACAGGAGCTGCCTTTGGGTAGAAAACAGTTCATAACAGCCAACAAATTGATCACAGAACAGAAGAGGTCATCTCCAAAGCCTGAAATGACAGGAGAAACTACTATTGATTTCAGGGGACTGCATATGGGATGGGAACACTCAGTACCAACAGATCTAAACTTGTTTAGTTTTACTACAGAATTTGGTAGATTTATGTAACTGCTCCATCTGGCTAAATACCTTGTAGATAGTGTCTGGTATTTTAAGTATCTATCAAATATTTTTTCCCTCTCATCCTAAAGTTTGCTGCTGCACATACAGAATGTGTTTTGCTCTTACCCTCTCACGTGAATATCTCTTACCAGTTTCCTTATTTCCTCTGTGAAAAAGTCCATTCTGCCAAGTGCAAAGGCCTATCCTGCTGTAATGAAATAAAATATTTAAAGTATATTAAACTCTAAGTGTAGCATTCCCTAAAGATTTAGAAAACATCCTTCAAAGAGCACATTAATACACCCGGTGCCAAGTCTTTTGACACAGCTTCATTTTCCTCTTAAAGAAAGAAGGATGTTACAATTTAATGCTTTATGAATTTTGTAGTGTTTGAACCGCTACTTCTATAAATCCTAAATTAGCAATATTTGTTTCAAAAGGGGACAGCTTGTGCAAAACTTAGAGAGAAGGAGGATTAAGTGATATTTCCACCGACCAAGATGACAGTGCTTTTCCAGAGAAGGAAAGGCGGGCTGTGGGGAGGTGAGGGGGGAGAAACCATCAACCTCCATTTCTCTTGAAGGAAATACTCGAGGGATTTATCAGTTGGCAAGCCAAATGCAGAAAATATCTGATAAAAGGTTGTGGTCTGATCCACCAAATCCTCTGAAACTCTGCAGAAGAAAGGATGGTGCAAAGGGAATAATTTCAGATTTAAACCACTGTGAGGGTAGAAGCATTTCATATGGATTTTATCTGACATTAAGATTAAATAAGCTAAGTTAAAAAAAAAGAATAGGAGGGCTTGAGGTTTTATGGTCCTTAATTTCTCAAATAAAGGAGAAACATGAACTTGCATATCTTCTTCATTTGGACACGAGAGCCAGAACTATCAGGGTTATACGCTAAATTTAAAGGAAAGAGCATTTTGCAGTCGAAAGGGAGCTGATTTTGTGTTCCTCAGAGTGATGCATCCTTCTGCTACCTGAAGAGGCAGGTTGTACTGTGTCCACCTTGTTACTTGCCACTGACAGCTTCTGTGAAGCGTGTCACTCCTGCTTGCTATATGAGTCAAGCTGTTGTTTTTAAACCCACTTGACCTGATCACAGGCATAAGGCAACCCTGATGGTGGTAGGGCTGCCGTTGTCCCACCACGGTGGCCTGGTCTGTGGTATCAGGCTGTGAAGCAGAGCTAGGCTGAGCCAAGCACCCAGTGACCAGCTCACAGACCTTGCACAAAACAGGTTGGACTCTTGGATTCATCTTCTCATCTCTCTCAGCAACCTGGCTGCCACGTGAAGCTCCTTTCAACAGTTAGTCAGGCACTGAGACCAACACATAGGTCTCCTCTGTGTGCACAAGCCAACAACCAGGATATGGGAGACATTGGCCAAGCCAGGTCCTCGGTGGGTGGCGATCTGGAGACTACCCCTAGTTGGGGTTGCAGGAGTAGTCTCTCTGCACTTCCACTCAGCTCCCTGCTCGCCCCCTCCTTCCTCGCCAGGCGGTGACTCACCTCCTGTAGCAGGCAGAATAACTGCACAGCCGTGTGCTCAGGGTAGGAAAACAACCCCATGCTAAATTTCCCTTTTTTTTCCCTCTTTGTGAGTGAATAGTGTTAATTCTATTTATTTCTCTCATGTCTCACATGAGATGAAGTGCAACCGCAGGCAGAACATGTGCTTTTCATACATGACTTACACTTAAACGTCATTATGCATGTTTATTCTTAGTCCTTTCTGCCTGATCTTGAATCCTTCATAGTTACGTGAAGCTGTCTTTGACAAAAAAGTAAGAGATAACACAAATAGCTTAGAGATGTCAAATGAGATCACCACAGAAGAGTCAATGTAAGCTAGCAATTAAAGTAGGAAAAAAGAATGCTTTATACAAATATAAGGAAAAGCATTTGAGTAATAGAGGTCTAGGAATAATAATAAAAAAACCTCAATCATTTGATGTCTCAGTCAACACAAATAATACTGTTAAAAAAATGATTTTACTGCTGTCTGGGACTTAAAAAGACCTCAGTTCCACGGTTCCTAGGGAAATCAAACAGGACATTTTTAAATTGCAGGTTACTAGATTAAAACAAAATATTGCCATTGGCACTTTATGCAAATAAAAAAAGGAAAAAAGAGTGAGCTTTTTCAGTGAATAAAATTAAAATAGACAAATTATCAAATGTAGCTACAATATGTTCATAGTTCTTCATGGCAAAAAACTACAGACTCATATAATTAATCTATACATAGGAACTTTGACAAGAATTTCATGCTACAGAAAGATTTTTTGAGAGGGGTGAGGTGGAGGAAAATCTTTTGTGTCATGAGCTGTTATTCAGACTTGAAAGCATACAAGCTTGACAATTTTTGAAGCCCAGGATATCATGCCTATCCAATAATTCCACTCATCTCCTAGGCCCCTCGCTGTTTTCTGCACCTACGTCTGTAATAACTAGCTCAGACAAGTCAGATACAATACTCTGATAAATAAGTGTTTGGATTTCTCGGTTCCCTAATGGATGTAGGCACGTGTAGGAGTCTAATGTTTTGTCTTCGTTTCCCACAGGAGTTCAGAAGAAATCTCCTTGCTAACAGTGAAGACATTTTCTGGGAGCTGTTATTCTGCTGTAGAGTTAAGCCAATGTTCAAATCTGGATTTAGAGGCTCAGAGATTTGGGGTACATTTGGGGTTTGCAAGCAGGTTTTGCACATTCCAAAGTGAACTTGAGAAATTTAGGTTTAGGTTTGGGCTTTGGTGCAAAGCCCTGCTTAGAGGGGGAAGGGAATGGGCTCTCTGTTTAGATGATTACATTGATTACAGGGATAGTATAGCTATGAAAGAAGCTTTCATGCCTCCCTTCAGCTTTCCTCTGCCCTCCTCCTTCCCCCATTTCTCTTCCACTTCTAAAACATAACAGTGGACAAATGCATTTTTTTTTTAATTCTCCATAGAGCCCACTATGCAAGCAAACACATTTATATGCAAATCAGTTATATTAAAAATGCTGTGCGCTATCTCCAAAACCCTATCAGAAATGAAGCATTTATGCCTCAGCAGGTAATACTCAGTTAAATATTCCAGTGATTTTTGTATTGTGACTGAAGTGAATTATGGAGAATTGTTGAGGGTGAGAAATGACCTTTAAGCCCATTAAGTACATTAGAGACTGATTGTTGCACAGCCTTCTAGGATAGTAACTAATTGCTTCGAAAGCAACCCTAGTGCTTCTGCATTTTTTTTATTAATCTTGTCATTTTACAAGTTCCTTATTCTTTGATTAAAACTTTTGTTCCCTTTTTCAATTAACATTCTTTTTTCATGTTCCATGTTTCTGCTATAGTCCCATCATCCACGCTATGATTAAAGATGATGCATTATCAACATTAACTCATCATACATCATTTAGCACTCAAGACAGTTTTCTTCCCTTTTTTATCTGTCTTTTCCCCCTTCTTTTTCCTTTTTGTTAAACACTATGAATACATGAATTTTCAGTTTGGCTTTATTTCTCTCTAAAAAACAAACAAACAAACAAAAAATTTTAGTCTATCATTTTTTTTCCTTTCAATGCTGCATTATCACCACTGGCAATGAAAATATCAGAACAGAAATCAGCTTTAAAAAGATTTTACGCATGGTTGAAAAAAGATCAGTGTGCATTATATGGCAAGCATTTTACTTTATTCTGAAAGTAATAGTTTATTTCCTCATTTTTGCATGAATTTTTAACTCTCCAAAAAAATTAAAGTAGAAATTCAGGTCTCAAACTCAGTCAGATTTATCTGCTTAGAGATATTGTGTAGCCCTCCAGTGTAACCCCGGGTGGAGAAGGCACTCTGCGTTTTGGGTAAGCTGGAGGAGGAAGGGAAAGAATACACTGTGGGTAATTGGTAAGCTGTGACGGTGCCATGAAGTGTGTCTCAGGACCCACTAGAGGAAGGGCAAATCCAAGTTCATGTATCAGGGCAAATGGACACAGCTGTGCTGGCACCAGCCTGATCCACCAACATTCGTGTGGAAGGAAGGAAGGAGTAAGCTTTCTCTCCTGTCTCACATGCTGGGACGTGACTGGCACGAGAATCCCTCTCCCGTGTTGAGTATTACCATATTCTGCCTGTATCCATGAAAAAAAAACCTGTGGGTGCTATTTGAGCAGGAAAGCATTGCTTAGCATAAATGAATTTATAATTCCTCCTTGCCTATGCTTGGTGAAACATGACAGGAGACAGCTCTGAAACAGCTTATAAAAGCTAATTCAGAAAGAGTCACCAGTATAGCACACTATTAACCCAATTTAAGAGATGAAAACAATGGAAAAACAAAGGAACAAATATTTAAAGATGTCTAAATGAAGAGGAAGAAGTATACTCTGTGGGCCTTTAAAAAGCATAAATGCCTACAATCTACCCTGCAGAGAAAAAAGATTTCCAAAAACACTTGTCATTAGAGCTGCAGGTTCTGTAAGCCTCTGGAAATACTGCAGATTTTATCTGGACTTGTAAATATACATTTTGAAGCTATTTCACTGGGAACTACTTCATCTGATTTTAGATCTCTAGGTCAGATCCTTGATTTAGGAATACTAATACATGAAAAAGAGAACTTCTAGATGTGATTATGAGCCACTGTGTTTGCACCCTCTGCAACTGGGAATATCACACTGCTGTGATGGGCAGGTCTTGGAAATTCTTGAAGTTTGTAGGAGATAACTTCTTGTCACAGGTACTCAGTGAGCCAACTAGGAAAGACGCCCTCCTAGACTTGCTGTTTGAGAATAGAGAAGGACTCGTGGGGGATGCCACACTGGTCATGAAATGGTTGAGTTTGAGGTTTTCAGTGTAGTAAGAAAAAAGGACATCAGATTTGCTAAGCTGGACTTCAGGAGAGCAAACTTTAAGCTATTCAGGGATCTGTTCAGCAGAGCACCCTGGGAATCTGCTTTTGATGGCTTAGGAGTCCACGAGTGCTGGTCAGTCTTTAAGAACCACCTTTCAGAAACACAGCAGGCAATTCCACTGTTTTGAAAGTCCAGCAAGTGGAGCAGAAGACCAGCTTGGCTGAACAGGGAACTCCTAGTGGAGGTCAAGAGGAAAAATAAATTGTATGATACCTGGAAGCAAGATCAGGCTTTGCAGGAAGACTACACAGCTGTGGTTCATATATGCAGGGAGAAGACACGAAAGACCAAAGCTCAGTTAGAGTTGAAACTGGCCACTGTTGTGTCAGGTAACAAGAAGGGCTTTTTTAAATATGTGAATAGCAAGAGGAGGTCTAAAGAAAACATTGGACAGATACTTGTTGAAGATGGTCGTCTGACTAATAGGGATGACAAAAAAGCCGAGGCATTCAATGCTTTTTTTGCCTCAGTCGTTAATAACACTGATTGACCTTGGGCTGGCCGGTCCCCTCAGTCAGAGGACCATGAATGTGGGAACAGTTACTTTCTGCTTGCAGACACTGAGATTTTAAGGGACCAGCTGTATCAGCTGAATGTTCAAAAGTCCATGGGGCCTGATGGGATTCATCCCAGAGTACTGAAGGAGCTAACAGATGTTATGGCAGGACCCCTCTCAGTCATCTACCAAAGGTCTTGGGAGTCTGGGGAGGTCTCCACTAACTGGAAGCCAGCCAATGTTATTCCAATCTACAAAAAGGATGTGAGAGAAGACCCAGGGATCTACAGACCTGTTAGTCTAACTTCAGTTCCTGGAAAAAAATATGGAGAAGATTATACTGGGTACTATTGAAAGGCATTTAAAGAATAACACAATCGTCAGGCACAGTCAACATGAGTTCACAGAGGAAGGGTCCTGTTTAACTGATTTGATATTCTTCTATAAGGTCACCCTCCTAGTGGATGAAGGGAAGGCAGGGGATGTAGTTTTTCTGGATTTTAGTAAGGCTTTTGATACTGTCCCTCACAGCATCCTCGTGGACAAGTTGTCCAACTGCGAGATGAGCAGGTTCACAGTGACTGACTGAAGAACTGGCCGAAGGGCAGAGCTCAAAGGGTTGCAGTGCTACATCTGGCTGGTGACTGGTCACCAGTGGTGTTCCTCAGGGTTCAATTCTAGAGCCAGTCCTGTTCAATATATTTATCAATGATCTGGATGCAGGACCACTTGCACCATTAGCAAGTTTGCTGATGATACCAAACTGGGAGGTGCTGTTGACTCTCTTGAGGGACTGGATGTCTTGCAGAGGGATATAGATGGATCGGAGAATTGGGGTACGGGGTAATGGAATGAAATTTGACAAGTAGAAATGCCAGATTCTGCACCTAGGATGGAGTAATGCCGGGCACAAATGTAAACTGGGAGATGAATGACTGGAGAGCAGCCTTGCAGAAAGGGATCTGGGTGTGCTGGTCAACAGCAAGCTCAACAGGAGTCAGCAGTGCGCGCTGGCAGCCAAGAGGGAAAGCTGCATCCTGGGGTGCATCAAACACAGTATGACCAGCAGCTCAAGAGAGGTGATTATCCCACTGTATTCAGCGTTGGTGTGGCCTCACTTTCAGTATTGTGTGCAGTTCTGGGCCCCAAAAGGGCTGGAAGGAATGTCTTATGAGGAACAGCTAAAGACTTTGGGTTTGTCTACTTTGGAGAAAAGGAGGCTGAGGGGTGACCTCATTGCTCTCTACAGCTTCCTGAGGAGGGGAAGTGGAGAGGGAGGTGCTGAGCTCTTCTCCCTGAGATCCAGTGACAGGACACAAGGGAATGGTTCAAAGCTGAGCCAGGGGAGGATTAGACTGGACATCAGGAAATGTTTCTTTACTGAGAGTGTGGTCAAACACTGGAACAGGCTTCCTAGAGAGGCGGACGACGCTCCAAGCCTGTCAATGTTTAAGAGGCATTTGGACAATGCCCTTAATAACATGCTTTAACTTTTGGTCAACCCTGAGTTGGTCAGGCAGTTGGACTAGATGACCACTGTAGGTTCCTTCCAACTGTAATATTCTATTCTATTCTGTTCCTCCAGAAAGACTACGCCAAGTTCTGAAGAGACACCAGTTAAAAAGCATCACTTCTGTCTGAGGAACTATTTAAACTTAAGTATTTACCATTGAATGTGAAGAAATTCACATCTTCCCTGCTGTGAAATGCTCTCCTGGGTCACTGCCAGTTAAATAGGGATTCTGAATCTGGTGCTTGGTCTTGTCCTGTACAGCAGTTCTTACATTACTAACTTTTGGAATTTGACTCAGTCTAATTTAAATCTTTATTTTTGACAGTTCAAACAATGGGTTTACCAGGGCCAAGGTTTGATAACTAATAAGCTTTGTAACAGGGCTTACTTGTTTTCTTAGGAGTTACAAACAAATTGTCTGCGTGTCCTGGAAAATCCTATAGTTTGGACACCATGTGCTATAAGAAGTTAAATTTTATGAAGTGCCTTTGATTTAATTTTATTCTCAGGAACCTAAGCCATCATATTCAGCTTTGTTACTAGGTATTTTATACAGGGACACATAATTCTTCAAAAGCAAGCAAGCCCTGCATTTTCCTGGGGTCCCTAGCTGCTATGCCTAGCTTCCCCCAAAAACAACACTCCTTTGTAAAAATACAGTTAATATATATCGTCCCAAATCAACTTTCAATTTGTCAAAAGAGGATCTCATTTCCTCATTGGTGTGAGAGTAATCAACAGTTTTCTTCTACAGCATCTGCCATTATCCCTCTCTATATCCTCACCCCCTAAAAAGAAAGCATTTAAAATAGACAGTCTTTTATGATATTTTCTAGATATATGTTTGGGCGTAGTAGGTGTGAGTGCTTAAAAAGCATGATTCATATTAAAGTGATATTCCTTGTATGACATCCAGCAATAACATAAGATGGAGATGAGAATGAAAATAATCACCTCAAGAAATGCTGCAGAGGGGTGTTGAAGGGAATATTTACCACCATGCAGGGAACTTCAGCAAGACTAAAATAAGTTACAAATGGCTCAGGAACCCTCCTGTGAATTCTGTTTTTCTCAAATGCCACTTCTCAAGGTTCAACACTGAAGACACATTTCAGTCTCTCTAAGCATACCTTTTCTATTTGACAATATTAAATTCCACACGCTGGCCTTGTTTTTGCATCCTCATTAAATTCTTTTGTATTCCTTTTGTGTTCTCCAAGTATCGACTTTAAAAATCCTCACGCTTTTGTCGTCTGTAAATTTTGAGGCACTCCATATCAAATCAATTTCTAAATCGCTAATATAAATGTTAAATAGAAAATAGCTCCAGGCAACCTCGTCTGTCATATTCTGCCAGGAGGATCCTTTATCATTTATTATGATCCTTCAGGGGCCCGCTTACTACCCATTATTAATCCATTTTCCCTGACCAGTCTTCATATCTGCCTCATGACTTTCCTTACCAGTTTCTTATGATCTATGTTTGGAAAAGTGCTGCTAATATATATGCAAATCCACTTCACACTGTTAACCTGTTAACCATAGCAGATAAAGATCACATTAGTCTCTATGATATGTTTCCAGTTTCATGCTGACACTGGCTAAGAACTCCTTGCCTTCAAATACCTAACTATATTCTTTAAGTATGAAAATGCTACCCCAACTCAGGCAATATTAAACATTGGCAACATCTGCTTTCTTAGCCTTTGCCAAAATGACAGGGTTGGTCCTCTGGTTTTTGGTGACGGGATGGTTTCTTGTTACTGAAAATGGAAGACTAGAGACTTCTCCCAGGCAGCTCAAGTAATTCCTTCTCTAAACCAAAGCGATTTCACCTCCCGTGTTTCTCAGCTGCCTCGTACTTTCTAACCTGCTACGGGTGCTGCTTATACCATCCTGTTCCAGGAAACAATAAGTTCTCCCTCTCTCAAGAACTGCAGAGATCAGGCATGTGAAGTAGGTGTTTAATTATCCTGCCATTATCCCATCACCACAAAATGATTGCTTTATCATTTTAGTGGGGAATTGTAGTCCTCACCTCACCTCAAAATACTCGTTACTCTTACATCTCCTGCTAGCTGTGTTGGCTTTCAAAATCTTCAAAAGCATTGTATAGAGGGTAAAGAGAATAGCCATATCAACTGCTTTGGGATGTTCAGGAATTCAAATTCCAGTTCTAAATTAATGCAGAATAAAGATTTTACTCTTATTACTGAAGCAGTGGCCACCACTCCTTAGCTAAGGTTAAGATACAGTTGCAGAGCTACGGAGATGTTTGGTGGGTTCGGGATTTTGCAGTGAGGAAAGGGAAGCAGGCGGCAGCTGGAAGAGGTTGGCGCTGTGGGATGTGCTAAGGTGGGTTTCCCACTGGGACAGGTAAGAAACAGTCAGCTGCGTTGTGACAAGTGTTACATGGCCAGACAGCCCAGGGTACACCGCTGCACTAGCTTGAGGGAGGAGGAGGAAGAGGGAGAGACTATGTGCAGGTACAAGAATGGGAGGTCTTTTCATGGAATGAAGAAAAGGTATATTTCTTCCTTCAAGACCACGGGAGATTTTCTTCAGATTAAGATAGCTCAAGAATCAAGGGGCTGCCAAGCAGCAGACTGATGCTCGGGGTGATGTGGGCCCTGGAAGATTGAAGGGAATGGCTAAATGCAAAGCCCCTCTCTCTCCAAAGCCAATAAGGATGTGAAGAATTTTCTACAGTGAATGAATGTGGGTACGATCTACCCCCACTCCCTCTTCCTATATATAGTTATAGTACCTCTTTCTGGTACTGTAACATATGCCTATTTGAAGTATAGTACAGCTGTTATTTTAAGAAGAAAAGCTGTTTAACTGGGTAATTAAACAATATTGTTTCTACCACTTATAGAAGCTTTTTTAATATTTGAGGGAAACGAAGGCAAGTCGCAATACGTGCAATCTCCAGCCAAAGTGGTGCATACCTATTCTCTAGTAAGAAAAGCTGGCTGATTTTTCAAGAACTTATTGAAATCTCAGAAGTTAACCATCTTGTTGTGCAGGGAGGCTGGGAATTTTGGCAGAAGCTCTTCTTGGCCAAGCAGGCAGTATCTTACTGAACTAAAACACAAAAAGGAAACATACAAGAGGTAGAAAAAGGTACAGGCAACAACAACAACAACAAAAAGACTGAAAAAGCATTGCCTGAGTACTTGGGGATGAAACCAGGAAGACCAGCGCTTGCCTGGAGCTAAGATGGGTGAGGGACATTTAGCACACCAATAAGGGACTTTACAGTCATACTATTTGCAAAAGGAAACTCAGGAAAAAATACAGATTCACCGATGGCTAGAGGGGACAACCATGAACAATGTGGAAAACACTGAATGCCTACTTATATTGGCAAGCAAAACCTCCTCCCGCACCTCTGTGATTACCAGGACAGTTTGAGAAGGGGGAGTGCAAAAAGCAGTGGTGGAACAACAGGTTAGGAACTCTTTAGAGAAGCTGAACTCATTGCGATCCATGGAGATAATGAGATTCACATAAGGATGCTGTCAGAGCTTGTGGTTGTGATGATGATAACATTTTCATCGTCTGTGAAAAACAGTGGCAAACAGGCCAGGTCTCTTTTAAGTGGAAAAAAGCTAACACTATGCTTGTTTCCAAAAAAAGGCAGGATGGAGGACCCAGGGAGCTATAGGCCAGTCAGCCTTGCTTCAGTCCCTGGAAAAATCTCTTGAAACCCATTTCCAAGCATGTGAAGGACAAGAAAGTAATTAAGAACAGTCAACACAGATTTACAAGGGCAAGTCTTGTTTAACCAACCTGATGGCCTTCTGCAGAAAAATAATTGGCAATATGGATAAGGAGAGAGCGATGATTTTAACAAACATTGATTTGAATGAGGCTTTTGACACCGAGTCTCACAGTATTCTCATTTGCAAGCACAGGAGACACGAGCAGCACAAATGGACTGCCAGAAACCTGGATGAACTGGCAGGCATGGAGGATAGTGATCAGTGACTTGATGTCTGGCTGGCAGAGGGTGATGAGCAGACTAGTCTTGTAATCTACACATCAACACTGGGGTCCATATCATTCATTGTCCTCATCACTGACCTGGATGATGACACACAAAGCGTTCTCAGCAAATCTGCAGATTAGAAACAGTGACTGACACAATGAATGGCAGAGTTTCAACCTAGAGAGACCTTGGGAAATTTGAGATCTGGGCCAACAGACACCTCATTAAGTTCATGAAGTACACAGACCTACACCCAGGATGGGAATTGCCATGCATTGGTAAAGGCTGAGACATGGTGGGCTGACCAGCAGCCCTGCTGAGAAGGAGCTGAAATACCCTGCTGAAAAGGTCATCACAGTGGACACCTGGGTGAACACAAGCCAACAACATGCTCTCATCACAAATAAAGCAAACTGTGTAATGAATTTCATTAAGGGGATTATGGCCAGCAGACTAAAGAAAATTAGTATCCCCCTCTACCTGGTCCTGGCGAAGTCACCTCTGCAATGCTAGGTTCAGTTTTTGTTGTCCCATTTCAAAAAACATGGTGGGGAAACTGGACAGTGTTCACTTAGTTGCAAAGGTAGTGGAGCCAATGTATTCTTGGTAGAGCAAGATAGCACAGCGAGGTTCTGTGGTCATGAGTTGTGCCTTGATGGGTTAAGACTGAACATTAGGAAAACCTGCAACACAGCCCCTGAGTGCCCACAGTTCCGGTAGAGATCTCTGAGACCAGGTAACCAAGGACAGACTTGTGATAAGGCCTCAGCCTGAGGCCAAGTTTTCCAGAAAGTTAACCACCAGCTACTTTCAAGCTGGTCAGTGTGTTAAATGCTGAGTTATTCTGAAAATGACTGTGGATGAAATAACCAATAGTGAACACGAGATGAGGACCCCATCAGATCAAAAAGTACTATTTGCCAGCGATGAAATCTCACTGTGGCTGCATTCAAATTGCATGACTCATCACAAGGCATACTGTTGTGAGGGTGAAATCATTGGGAGCTTGTCAGGCTTCAACTGGTTTCGAACATTCTCCTGGGGAGCACTGGTTGCTATAGTCCTGAATTTATAACGTTGCCATCAATTGACAGTGTGATGACTATTGTTGTAACATCACCTCTGGGGAATAAAAATGTAAAGATATCTCAATCATGCTGTTTAGATTTAAAAAGGGAGTAAGGATATGAAATATGGAAATATCTAGATGTCTCGGACAACAGCATAACTGGTATTCAATGAGTAATATTAGTCTAAGGCTCAAATTCAGATGAAGAAAAAAGCTATCTTCAAAACAGTACTCAAATAGATGCATAACTAGGCCCTGAATCAGGTGTTATTTATAGGGAGATTGACTGTCGTAGCCTTGGAAAATGCATTTGATTTCTTTGTGGGACTGTCAGGAGGGAAACCAGAAGAAAATCAGAAGTCGCACTTCAGACTTCTGGTCTGCCTCCACTGTCATTCTCCAGAGTGACTTCCAAAGCAGTTGCCAAACCCAGAAGGATACTCAAGATATGTGGACTACAAATTATTTTAAGACCAGAAGCCTCAAGTATAGTTACATCAGTATAATGCACACCAGTAATACAGTTGGCTAGTAATCCATGTTCTGAGGATTTCCCCCCTTTGGGGTTTGTTTTGGACCCAATGATAAATGGAGCTGTGATGCCTCCTACTGGCTTTGTTTGTATCTCTTAGTCTTATCTGCCGTGTCTCATGAAAGTTGCCCTGAGATCCTTGAAATATTAGTGCTGATGTAATGACAATAAAAACTGCCTCAGATAAGGTCTCTGATATGAAAACTAGGAGCTATTTAAATTTAAAAGAAACTGAAAGAGATGAAAGCACTAAGTGACTTACAAATACATGTCCAACAAGAGCCATGCATTCATTTTATCTTACAATTCTGCTTACTGAATGGATAAGGATGTTTTTTGACAGGTTATTTTATCTGATGTTATAAAAAAACAGAATATGCTTTTTACATTGATATTACCCTAACACCCAAAAGGTCCTTTGGTTTGAATGTTGATCTGATTCAAAACTAACAAAGCACGATCACAAGAATAATTCATTTTTCTGGTGCTACCTCTTTTCCACAGACTGTAAATTGTACCAGACATAATTTTAAATTGCTCTTGGGACGAAGAGCCTGATAAGTCATTATGTTTGTAGCAAGAATTTATGTCTCAGTACTACCACATATATCTAGCATTCTCATGCAATCTACAGAGGGGACTATAAATCAACATGTTCAAAATATTTAACAAAACATATTTCGTGTTATTTGGAAAAAAAACCCTGCAGTGTTAGTTTAGTTGTTAAAATTATAGCTTTTAATAGAAGGATTGGTCTAATAATTGCAAGAGCACTGTTCATCTGCCACATACTGGATTTTGGTGGAGCTCCCCCTTTGGCCACTGAGCTAGACTGGAGCATCCCTGAACGGGTACTACACAATTTTTCAGAGTTTTCTGAAAACTCCAGGCATGATCACTGATTTGGCACTACTAGGCATATTCTCGGAGCGTGCATTCTCAGCGCAGTGGTGATCCACCAGTCTGTCCTGTAATTTAAACACACTCTCTTCAAGAGTTCCAAGTGCTCATCTCGTTGCAAATTCTCTCCTCAAAGACAATTTTCATTCAGATAGACTTACTTAACACAGGTCAACACATGATCATTACATTTAACCTAGGACTATTTGTCCCTAAGGAAAACAGGAGAAAGCCATTGTGGACAACACTAGATTCGCATTTAGATAAATGTGTAGCATGAAATAGAAACTATATAGCAAACATATAGATAGGTTTAAGAACTTTCAAATCATTGTCATCTTAAAAAGCAGAATTACTATGTAATAATTTTTGCTGGTAATACAAAGGAAGAACAATCAGTAGGAGTGGACGGGGAGATTCAGGACACCCAGCAGGCAGCTTTCACAGCTAACAGCTGCCACGCAGAAGGAAAGAACTTTCATTGGGAACTTGAAATGCACAAAAAAATTAAGCAGGAACCAATAAGGGAAATCACAGCACAGATGTACAAAGGATCGTAACACTCCTTGTCTGAGCTGAAAAAATGAAAGAAAAAACTAATTCATAATCTAGTGTCTTGAACTCATTCAAACTTTGGTGGACACAAATAAACACAGTATAACAGAAGTCACAAGTGCTATGCAGAACCTGAACAAGTTTCTAGCCCAGAAAGAGAATGGACAAAGCTCGAATAAGTATAAAATGCCCATAGTGTTTGGCACTGAATTTCATCCAAAGTTCTTCTCAGGCTCTGGTTCCAACTTTTGCGAAGAGCTGACTTTTACTATAGCTAATATTTCTTCAGGAACATGATAAATTACTTGACAGGTCAAAGAGTCTAGGCAAGAAAAGGTGGAGTGACTCATGGGCTAACTATAGCTCATCTATCCATAGCAAAAAGGATATTTTTCTCACAGAACACCCCTGCTTGCTGTTGCACAGATACCTTGCATTTACAGTCATTATTCACACCCATGTTTTCTGAGGACAGCATCAATATCAGATACTACCAGAGATGGAAATGACTTCACAGAAGTGTGAAAAGCCAGGTCTTTTATTTAGAAAATGGACAAAAGTATTTTAAAATGTGTGTGTGAAACAGAATATACGAAGAGGTTCTTGATCAGACTCATAAAATAATTCCGCTTTTTTTCAGTCATGATTTTGTCACTGTGACTACTTGTGTCATTCTCAGCCCTCCTCTTAGCCTGTCAGGTTGACTCAGTTGATAAGGTATTTTGAACAGAAGTTACTGCAAATGAACTTTTTACAGCACCTGTTAAAATGGTTACTTGATTTTAAGAGCAGATTCTGGGCACTCTGTCAACAAAAATAACTTATACAACTATTAAACACGGCCCAGAAAATTACTCCAGTTTCTTCTAGTCTGAGTTTAGTTTTACAGAGAGCAAACGTTATGTAGCAAATTGGTAAAATTTCTGGCTAGCTGCTGTCTAGAATGGATTGTATTAAGAAGTATATTATATTACACCACGCATATTGTGTCAATAACCGTATAGAATGAGCATTGTCTTTTAGATGTTTTCTGTAGTATTATATTGAACTGTTTAGTGTAGTTTTCATACCACCAGTATAATTAAGATATTTAAGTTATTGATGCCATTTGTTTCTCATTTTTTGACAAAACCCACATAATTATATATTTTATAAAATACTCATGGAAAAATATTACTGACATATTTGAGGACACATGGTTTTGGAAGCATTACTTTAATCCCCAGGAAGTTATTTAATAAAAATGGATTTTTCTACCTCAAATAGATATCTGAAAAGAGACCTTCTCATAAATATTGGATATAGAAATGTCCTTACAGTAACAAGGGCCAAAGCTCTATCTTAAGTAATAAAAAACTTAATAAAGTTCACCTTTGGTTAATGATGTTTTTCTCCCTCTAATATTTTACTAAATGCCATCTGTTAACAACATAATCAAGCGTGCCCCCACCTTACTTCTATAAATATCCATGTTCTTCCCTGCAGAATGCCACCAGAATTGCACCAGATGTGAGTTTGACATGACGCCCTTTAGATACAAATTTTACAGTTTAAGGTAAGGTAAGTCTGATCCTCCAAAGACCAACCCACTCCCTTTGCTTTTGTTCACTCCAGCTAACGCCACTGAAGTCAATGGCACGTAAAGGCACAAACATCTTTGGAGGGTCAAACGTAATACTAGCCAAATATCACAATCGGTAACTGATGCTGAGAAAAGTGAAATCGGGCGAGTAGAGCCGGTTTGCTGGAAAAGTTAAATTGCCCATTATCCAGGCACACCTGGTAAATATCAAAATACCACAGGCCTAATGCACTACTGTGTTACGCCAGGTTTATGTCAGGGAAACCCTATACGCCTAAGCAGGGAGCTTTATAGGCCCAAGGGGCTAAGGGTCAAATTCCAACCCTCTGGAGCCCCTCCCCTCTTAAACTCAACTTTTTAAAACAAATTTAGTGATTTATTTCCTATTTTAGTGTCCATCCACCTTTGAAGTCATCCCAAACACCTAAAAGGAATTAAAATCTCATTTACTCAAAAGGGAATTGAATCCTAAGCTTCCAATTTCTAGTGCTCCGATGATCTTTAATAGGTGCTGGGAAACAGGAGTAGGAGAGAGAGACCAGCTTCTCCTTCCTGAAGAGCAGAGGAAGTCCTGCCGCACTCTAAAAAGTAAGGGCTTAGGCAGCTATCTTGGGAAGATTGGTTTTTGCTTGTGAACCATTTGTAAACAGAAAAGCTTCATGATTGCAGCATCCAGACAACAGAAAATGTGGGATTTAAAAGATAAACCTTTATTTCAGTTTTTCCTACTGAAGCCCGAGTGCCATCCTAAAGATGCTCTTCTTTCAGCATCCCAGTGGCTGCGTGCCCTGTTCCCGCAGTGCCCACCCCTTCGGACCTCAACTGAAGTGTGTGAGCGTTATCTAGCTAGCGCTGTGCCCTGGTATCGAATTTGTTAAACACAGTTTAAATGCTCTGATATTGGTGAATTCCTGAATGCTTATACAAGTATTTTCACTTTTAGAAATTGGGACTGTTCCCCAGAACTGTTACTCCCTTTCATAGCTAATGATTTCCTAGGATGGTTCAAACCTCTCTATTTTCTAGGAAACGAAAGAAGTCACCTTGTTTTATGGCATTAATTGCAGCAAATATACAGTGACTTGTAGCTTTTTTCCTTCTTTCTTCTTCATTTTGATATCCAGATATTCCTCATTCTCCCTTTGGGCAATTCCTATCACAAACAAAATTATTGTTCTACAGCGATATAGACACAGTCTGCCAACATGTAGCAAAATGTCACTGCCTGCAGCCGCTGTTATGTGGAGCCTTTCCCAAGGCTACAGATCCGGCGAGCCTGACTAATGTAAATCTTGTTCACAGTCATTACCCTGCTGTAATTAACAGAGGCAACGTTTGCTGGTCTGAGCTCACAATTTTATGTTTTATTGCCCTGTGAGCAGCATTTCCAGGCTTTCCTCAAGCATACACCTCCAAAGTGCGTATGCCCCTTTAGGAACCATTTCCCTGCCACGTACCCTTACCCCAGATATCGTGTAGTCCCATAATGAAAGAGAACATGGAAAGAGATTTAGCGTTGAGTTTGCCTAGCTAACATACAAAAGTAATTTGGCAGCTGGGGCTCCATAGGGAAGGATGTAGGCAGGAAAAAACACTGGTTCATAACGAATGTTTCTGAAATCCTCACGAGCCTAGGTACTTACCGACGAGCCCAGCAACCAATGTATCTTATTATGAAAATGTTTTCTTTTTTCCCCCTAGTACTTGTTTTTAAGCAACCGTCGGTAATATTGCAAATAATCAATGGCAGTTAGTCTTATCAGGTCACAACAGAATAAATTATATTTTGCAATATAAATTATTATTTAAATGTTATTAAGTGGCATTAGCTCTATGGTAACAAGCAACGGCACATTCTGTACAAACAGATAAGCCTGCTCTTCCTACGCCTGTATCTGGGGTGCTGCGCTGAGTTTGTTCTCAGAGGGAGAAGGATATGATTACTGAGATAAAACAAAATCGCACATTACAGTCATTATGGGGAAGAGGGAGGGAGAATGTTAAATGTATTTAAACTGCAGGAGGTTAAAACAGTGTGTGCCAAAAATCTCTGAACATGTCAGGATTAATAACAGCTGGAAGCACGAGGAGAGCTGACTCCCCAGTCCTAGTGCACGGTTCAGCATTTAAGGTGCCAGGATGCTGAGCTTCTCTCTGATTTATCAAGCCTTTTCTTTCTACCCCAACACCCCTCCCACATCACAGGTATCACTGATGATAAAGAGGGTACACAAATGCTAAACAATAATTTCATTTCTTACCTCTGGTGCAGCCGAGGAATAACGTTTCAATACACTGGATTCTGCCTTCACACTCTTGAGGAATAACCAAGGAGTAGCAATTAAGAAGAAATCAATTAAAAAAAAATCGCAGTCCAGGGGCATACTCTTAATGAAATAATGTGAGAGAACAGGAAACTCAGAAAAAGCACGTGGCTTTCAAATAAAAACATAGCGCTTTTGAACGAAGCCTCCTGCAATAAGATCAGAAAGGAAGACCTTTAGATCCATGAGGTGTAAAATCTGAGGGAAGTGGCATGTGAGTGACACTGACTGATTGCATTTCAAGCTGTATTTGAAGTCAGGACCTTCAACACTAAAATGTATGCGTATCCTACTCCAAATAGTCAAATTCTGCTAATCAGCATGATGGTATGTTTTCATCTTTTGACAGCCAGTAGGGCCACTTCTTTGATGGTGTTTTTACACCTCTTATATGGGTAAGGCAGCCTATTCCAAGCATTTAAAAGCCCCCAGTGTTATGTTAATGAACAAAGTTTTACGATAAATGCTTGCTTGGGTTATGAATTCTAAAAGCGTGAACTAAATGGAATACCATCCGTGGTTGGTATGCATTAATATCTTTTAATGGATGTACACTAGAAGAGGATGAAACCTTCCATTTTTCTGGCAGGCTTACTAGATCCTCCTTGTATCAACTGCACTGTCAGTGCAAGTTAGTGCAACAGCTACTTGAGCTATCAATGTCCAAAGGCAGGAAGCAGAGCTATTAGTTTCTGGTAATACAATATTAGTCCCTCTAATTAATAGGACTTTCTACATAAAGACCCCAATTATTTCAATATTATCTCTATTCTACAACAGAAAGACTGAGTCACAGCTTGACAAAACATCTTGCCCTGAGATTAGGTGGAGGGTCTACAGCAGACGCAGGAAAGCACCCTTACATCCAACCCAGTCCCCCGTCCCTGTAGGGACTTAAACTGACACCACGCCAGAGTCAGCCTTAACCAGATCCTAAGCCTGCAATTTAGAAAAGAGAATAAAAACAGACAAATCTTCAAATTCTACCCCACCACATGCGTGAATAAATGCCATAAAAATAGCAAAAATGGCAAATGCAATAGTGGGTTTTGTAACTGAAATGCTATGTTTTCTTTTACAAAGAATGACACAGAGTTAATTTGCTAATTGGGCACGGGCCAAGCAGTCATCAGCCTTTAATTTGTATGACGTAGTTATGTAAGACTTTCTATCTTTTCTGCAGCCAATCACTCATGTTAGATGTAATGAGAGCTATATACGGTTACCCTAGTGAGAATAAATCCTGTAAATTATTCTGGAATAAAAACAGTAAAAGAATGATGAGTTTTTTCCCACAAGACAAGCCAGATACTTAAGGGTTTTCCTTTAAGCCAAATCACATTTTGTAATGAAGCACAACTCAAAGCCAGAGCCAGCACAAAACTGGGACCGAAACTGTGACTAATTAACAGCTGGATGGAAGGCAGCTGATCATATGAGGTTGCCATCAGAATGCCACCGTCTCAGTGGAGACTGGGTGGCCAAGGGAGACTGGGCCTCAGACTGATGGGACGCTTTTGGAGGTGCTTGTCAGTTCAGAATGAAGCCAGCACACAGCAACGTTTGTTTTAAGGGTTGGCTGTCACTTCAAAACCAGAGGGGTGGTGCCTCTGGTTGATGGTGGGCTTGGGCTGCTCTGAGTGGGAAGGCATGACAGGGAGCTGCTGTGGACCAGGGACTGTGGTTTGTGCACTAAAAGTGCTCTGGGGGCTGGGAGTGAGGAGTCTGGAAGAGCTGCTGACTGGTGAAAAGTTTAGACCGGTCTCAGGTTCTGGCACATCACAGTTTCTGACACAGATGGGATGTGCCGGGGACAGGGCAACGACACTCCAAACCCAGCACGCAGTGAGCACAGCAGTGCCTACAGAGGGTCGGTTCCTGTCTTGCGCAGGACACTTGGAGGCTGAATTCATTAGAAGCTCTAATGAAACTATTCGTATGGACCAGAGGGGACGCATGTGGATGCTCAGGACTCTGTGAGAAATGTAATGTCACTTTAGTGTAACTTCCTATAGGGGTCTTCTGTTTTCCCTGGCATGATCTGAGAGCTTTCCTGGATTTACTTTTTCACAACCTAAAAGAAGTTAGCTATGCTGCTTTAGAGGGTGGGTTGGGAGGTTGGCATTTCCTCAGTCAGTCCTATCCCACATTGTCCCAACGTGACACAAACGAGAAAAGGTCAAGAAAAAATCCGATGATAGAACTGCAAGCTATGCTCAGGAGGGGAAAGAGGGAAAAGAAGAAAGACACAATAGCATTTGCTGTCACTGTATCATTTCTAGCCAGGTCAAAGCAAAAAATCTTGCTTCCTACCTTGATAAACCATTAGTAATAGGTCAGGAGTCAGCTGCTTCCCTTATCGGCACCAAGAGCTTAAATGTCAACGATTAAATGTTTCCATGGAGATCCCCTGAGCTTCACTAATGTGGGCACATTATTTACACCCACTCTCTGCCGGAGGAATGGTAATGACAGCATGTTTTGTTGTGCCCCAGCATATCTGAAGCAAGCGGTGCAGCTGGACTCTGAAACGGCATCTCGGAGCACAGAGCCAGATCTCGGGGATGTGAGAGACACCTGTTCAGCTGATTTTCGGAAATGGCTCTTGCTGGAAAGAAGTGTTGTTGGCGTTACATTCTGGACGGATGACTCCAGTGCAGGGGGACTGTCACAGCCGCTCGGTATTAACAAATGAATTCTTGCAGGAGGCTGCAGTAGGTAGTACATCAACTGCGTGACCTACATAGACTGTGCACAGTTTAGTTGTTAATTTATTTCGGCTGGGGAAAGAGCAGATAAATTCGCGATCAGAGGAATGGGGGAATATCTTGTTTGTTCCAAATTGGTTCAGCCTGGTTCAAGCCGATTAGCTCGCAGGGGAGTCACTCCAGAGCGACTTTCTCCATTAGTGTTAATCACTGAAGTGTGAAAATTCTTGGTGCTATTTTGATGACTACTTCATCTGCCATTTAAATAAACTCATTTGCACTCCTTTCCACAAGCATGCAAATCACCAGTTATGATTACACAGCTGTAAGTGAATTTTGACGTCATGTACACAACATTCGTGTAGCGTGTCCCTGAATATTCACTTTCCATCTATGGTGATGTGGAAAGGAGACATTTTTAGGGAAAACAGAAAGAAGTGCCATGGGACTTGTTACAGCACCTTCTGCAGCCTGAGCAACTGCGTACAGACCCCTGCCAACATTTTTTGTTAGTTAATCTAATCAAATAATTTGATGTATGATAACCTGATAGAAAACACAGCTGTATATTTTAAAGCAGCACAGACATGTTTACTGGTAACCAATAATAAACTGGACACTTTTTCCATTGAAGAAAGCTTCACGGTGAAGCTTAGACACTGATTGTTGTGCAGTTAAGGTAGGTTATTCCATGGGCTGTCTTTTTTTCCTCCTGAGATGCAAAAACCATTGGAGGATTAAATTAGCAAATGTATATGACAGAAATGTCTGAAGTTTATATCATGTCAGATCAGATCACCATGAGCAACTTAGATTCCCATCTCCTCCGCTAGCACCAGATTTCACATAAAGTGTCTCAGCCCCAGGGCCACCCAGCCTTCTCCCAGTCCCTGGACTTGTTGGATTATACTATGGAGCATATCCCTGGCTTTGCTGTGGGTGCAACGGAGACAAGCTAAAAAGCTTTTCTCTTCCTTCCCAGACACCATCCCCAAGCCCTAGAGGAAGCAGAGGTTTGTCTTCTGGGGAGAGAGGATAGCAATTTCTAGTTTGGTGCAGGCAGGGCTGGAGAATGGAGCAGGACCTGCTGGAGCAGAGGAAGCTGGCAGATGTGTGTGTCCTGAGTGCTGGATGCTCAGCAAAGCTCCACTGTGCTGAGAGTTTTCCCTTGATTAGAGAAGAGGCTGAATCTAGACCTGGCTCTTCACTGAACCTCTGGGTTGTAGCCACGCTTTTGCAATGTTATTCCTGGAAGTACAACTCTGTATGATGGCATTTCTGGGAAGGTAGCACAGCACTACCAACTCTGATTTAGTGTACAGCTGAAATTAAATCCTTCCTGGAAATGCGGCTGATCCATAGGAAGATGCAAAGATCTTCCTTGTATCAAATCTGTTAGAGCTATTTGTTTATCATTTTGGAAAAGAGAAACACTGATAGTGAGGACAGTCATTTGGATGTAGTGAGGACTGTATGGTCAAATTCATTAAAAACCAGACTTGGATTGATTGCTGCTGATCTTGCTTCAAACACACTATGCTTTGAACAAATGCAAGACAAAAAAAATAATGAGGTTCACAGTGAATTTAAGAAGAGAATTCTTCTGTTATCGGTGATGCTAATGAACTTACCAGCTACAACGTGGATTTTTGATGTGGGCACACATTTCAATGCTGAACTTGAAGAAGGTCTAGCTTATTAAACATTGAAAAAAATAATGTAACAATGTGACTCTCTGAGTATTTTAAATAGGAAGCTGAGCTGGTTGTTTCTTGATCACTAGTCTTATTCTGGTTCAGGCTAGGAACAAGAGGAAGTCACCCCAGTTTCGTGGCTGTAGGTGGCGGTAGCTCTCAGCCTAGGGGTTAGTGGGCAATTGTTCACAAGTATAAAAGGAATATTGGTAGTTCTTATCAGTTACCAGATAAAGTCGAAGTCTCAGCAGGGAGGTGGCTGGAAGAATGGGTGAGAATCCAGTGCATCTATGAGACACAAGCTTAGGTCGTAGAAATCACACATTGGGGAAATATGTTGTGTTGTTTCTTAAGTTATTCTTCTCCAGAGGGCCTTGGCCCTTTTCACCTCAGTTGAATCTGATCCAGCTGACCAGGCAGTTCACATGTGCTTTGTAATGGGATCTGCAGAAACCCAGAGGTGGAGCAAGGAAACACTTAAACTAACTGCAGTCAACTCACTTTTGATGTGTCCTGGTTGGAGGTCAGTCATGCCATATAAGCAGAGACCACACACGGGCTCCATTTAGAATTAGTTTAGGTCCAGCTGGGTAATTAGCTTATGGCTGATAAGCAATGCTGCTTGATGTACTCTGATGTACCTCACAGACATACCACATCTCCAGAATCAGGAGTACTGAGTGTGACAAAGTGCGTAAAGGGCATCTCTTTCCACAGGTCCCCTGCTTGTCTCCCCTACCCCTGCACTCATACCCTCAACTTTATGTTTTAGTCATGACCACCAGTGGTGTGAAGGACACATCTTATTTAACCTGTATAAAGATTAAAGGCAAAGCATTAATTACAGTAGGACACATAAAGAAAGAGATGTGGCTAAGAAAGCTGAGGCTTAGGGACCAAATTCCAAGGTCCCGACTGCATCCCTGGGTGCAAGGTCCCCGGATAGGACATTGCCTGTGGCCTTGCACAGAGCGCCTGAGGCAATGCTGCTTCGTCCTCCCTGCAGGCCAATGGTTAAACACGCTCCCAGGGAGACCTTTTGAAGTCTCTTTTGCCTGGAGAACATCAGCCCACTTCCCTCATCCCTCAGACGAATGGTTTAACTACCAAGAAGCAAGATTTCCTGGAGCTGGCATGTCATTTGTCACTAAAGTCCAGGATTGATACTATTATTTTGACTTCCTCCCCACTTTAAAATGATAAATGCATATAACAAAGAGTTAGAGAAGCATGTCTGATACTCATTTTAAATTTAGACATCCAACAGAGAAAAAACTGCCGTATACGCTTTGCAAAAGAACACACTGTTCTCTTTTTAAGAACAGAGAAGAATATAATATAGACATCTGTATTTTTTGCTTCTACAAAGAAAAAGTAAAACACAAAGAAAATACCTTGCACTGTGACTCAGGCTTTAGCATCTTCTTTGTTTATTCATTTTTTTTACACTGCTACTCGTTTTTTCTGTAAGTATCGTACCCTTTTAAAGACCCATAGGAATTGCTCCAAATCTTCAGTGTAATATTTTATATCATTTTTTGCTTTATATTGTGCTTCTGTCACTATGGCAGGTTTTATTGCTGTGCTGTGTTGCATCGTGAGCTGTGAAGCTTGAGATCTCTAACTTGGAAAGAAGGATTGCAACTATTGATCCTTGTCAGGAGATACATGAAAATCTAACACTTCAAATAAACCCACAACTTTTACAAAATGAACACTGAATTTGAACAAGTTTTGAGACAGAGAAAATCATTAGTATATCTAGGTCAATAATCTGACTGCAGCAGTAGCTAGTATCTGATAGCGCAGAGAAAGTAACTATTCTTTCCCACCGTGTCCTCTTAACTGTATCCTTCCTTGCTCTCACACTAAATTCACAGTAAATGTAGCTTAGTTTAGTTAAAGCTCTTTTTCTGTAAAATGTATATATATATCTTTTTATCTGTGAGGCAGCAGAATTTATTTGGACCTGGGAAGCAAATAGGATGATGGTATGTTTAAAAAGCTACAGGACACAGTACAAAGACTATTACAAACACATGCACCCACAGAGAAAATCTTTTAAACTCTTTGCTACTGCTACCTAACACATTTTTTAGTGTGTGGGAACACGGGAACAAAATAGTATTAACTCTATGATTTAAAGCAAGTATTCCCTTTGGTCAGAATTGCTGATGGCACTTCATTGCTGCATTAAAATAAAATCTGTCCTGAGTTTTTGCTGGGTAAACGTGAAATAAGATGATGATGAGTAGCACTACCTTTTGGCTGGAGTGTGCTTTTCAGAGTAGCTGGAATAACACGCAACACAAGACCATTAACAAATATGCAACTTCTGTTCTTCAGACTTCCCCAATTCAAGACCTTCCCTATTCAATCTTTCACATTTACAGAAGAAGGAACTAGGCAGGTAGTGCACCTGGGGCTTCCAGCCAGTAGAATAGCTAGCTTCTCTCTGCTTCCCTTTTCCTCATGCCCACGTGTTGTTTCTGCTCGCCCTCGCACCCCGCACAATGCCGTATTTTGAAACAATCTGTGTAGGAGAGCTGTGCCGACTTTCAGAGTGTGGTGAGCTAGGACGGATCGCCAGGGGTAGTCTGTGTCTTCTGAATTGCTCAGGAATACAAGAGAGACGGTAAAGAGGCTGAAGCAGCCAGTCTGTAATGCCCCGCAGAAAGAAATTCATGTGTCATAACAAGTTCCCTGGGTTTATTACTAATGCTACTGTACAGTAGGAGGTAAAGAGGCAATTTGTTTGAATTCTGGGAAAAATGCATAGTCCCTGTCCCTGGTTTGTTTTCTTTGGAGTGTGTCCATACAGGTGTGTGCAGATACACCCAAATTCCTGGCTGGAAGTGACACAGTCATGTCTGGGTGATGCTGAGCCTGAATAAACTAGAATTTTGAATTTCGTATCTTGCAGAACATGTTTGGGCCTGTCTGCATGCCGTATCTCTGTACACGTGCCCTTTACTGACCCTGAATTTATTATAGGTAAGTAGGACCAGGGTCATGAAAGTGTTCTGTAAAAACATTTACGCTCATCCCAGGAAGTTATCAAGTGTTGTTTATGACTACCATGAACAGAATTTGACTCTGATACTTGGTGTCATGAGAAGAGCTTTTGCTGCAACCTGCCAATCCTGCAAAACTCCTATTGAGTCTGATGTGAAAGGTGAGATGCTTATGGGAGGAAAATCCCGTTCCCTCTCTTCCCTCAACCTACCATTATCTTGTCTGATGGTAGATATCACAAAGGTCACACCATCTCCTAAAGTTCACTTTGAAATATTTTCTAAAAGCAAAGCAAAATAGATGTAGCTTGCAGCAGGTCAACTTTAACATGAATAATATATAAACAAATATTATAATAATATAATGTTATCATATATAATATACAATATATTCTATATTGTATAATAAAATATAATAAAACAATATAACATATACAGATATTATAATAATATATAATAATAAATACATACAAATATATAATAAATATTATAATATAATTATAATGCAATACATTACAAACTTGAACATAGGAAGTTCCATCTAAACATGAGGAGGAACTTCTTTACTTTGAGGGTGGCAGAGCACTGGCACAGGCTGCCCAGAGAGGTGGTGGAGTCTTCCACTCTGGAGACATTCAAAACCTGCCTGGACGCCGTCCTGTGCAACCTGCTGTAGGTGACCCTGCCCTGGCAGGGGGGTTGGACTAGATGATCTCCAGAGGTCCCTTCCAACCCTGACCATTCTGTGATTCTATGATTCTGTAATATTATCATAAGTTTCATAAACTGCTAATGTATGTGACACCCTGAATTACGCCCAGAAATTTTACCACTGAACCTGCAGAAAACTTCCCTTTCTCTGTATTTCTGTCATTTGTTAGGGATAGAATAATAAATTCTCATTTTAATAAGAGATATATCCATCTTCTGCCATGATACATGAATGACTGTGGAAACATTATTTGTTTAACACACTGCTTCATTCCAAATAGATTGTTTTTCCTAAAAAAATAGCCTGCCATTTTGGCAGGTTTTACATATACTGACACTAGGCTTTGACTTTTGAGCATCTTTTTTTGTTATGCCTAGCTATAATAAGGTAAAATTCCGTAATGCTATAGCAGATGCGCATTTTGACGTCCAACATTATAAAGAAGTGCTGTTAAGACAATCACTGAGAGTCCTATTTCATCAGAGAATGGCTTACCACGTATTTTCTTTGATCTTTTAAATATCTTCCCCTCCAGTGGGTTGATATTGTTGAATGCGGCCGTTAGAGTGGCTACTGTTTGCTGTGATGCTGCTGGAGTTGCAGTCTTGGGCAATTTGCACAGACTCACTGTAATTAATACTTGCAAATAAAAACTCTGCAGTTTGGCACTGTATGCCTAAAATATTTCATTGCTGGGTCTAAAAAGGTCACTGTGGTTGTGTCTGGGAGCTTACCGGTTCCCAGAAATCTAAATAGATGTCTATACTAAAAAGGTTGTTTCTGCTGTATATAATGATTATTTGTCAGGTCCTCGGATTCATGTTCTTAAGTTTGTTAGAGTTATTTCAATGGGAATGCATTTGGCAGCAAATTTCTACTGAAATTATGGGGAATTATAAAGTGTGTTGATTTCACCAGATTGTTTCCAGTGGAAAGAAACCGAGAAAAAATGTATAATGTCAGAATGGAGGATATGCATGTATGTAGAGAAAGATAGATAAAGGTATTCTCTTTCAATTTTTTATTTGAAATGATCCAATTAAAATCTTAAATTTAAATTAAATTAGGTAGTCCTATTACAATGCAAAATGAAATTTTTGTAAGGAGATCTTTTACCTACAAAAATTTGATGGTTTTGACTTTGTGATTGTTTCTAAAGGAGCTCAGATGCAAAATGGAGAATCCAGTGTGAAAATGAAATGTCTGTTCTCCACACCTCTCTAGTCTTAGTGAGCTACTATAGATGCCACCAGTTCTCTGGACAGAGGTTTCCATTCCAGAGGGGATTCCAAACATTCTTGAGGAGATTTCTGTTCTCAGTGATCTGATATTATGAATGGGCTGGTTTATATGCATTTCTGTCAGATCTCAGAAATGAAGTGAAGCTTCTTCCTTGATGTTCAACTCCTCTGAGAGAATAGCAGGTATGAGAATGTGCAAGTTTTTACCTTAAGCTTGTTCTTCCCTTTTTTTTTTTTTTTTTAAGTCCCTGTTTTGGAACTGGTACTTAGTTACTTGGTTTTTTTCCCATTTATTTCTCTATTCTGTTCTGTCTGGGGATCTCCCTATTTAAAAGTTCTATTTTCGTACTGTAGGGCTGCTTCATGCAGGAAAGCAGCGATCTCGCACACGGCATTCTTTCACTAGCATGTTTTAAAGACGTTTGGGAGTATTCTTTAAAATGCCTTTTGATATTTTGTTCTTATTTTCTCCCAAAATGGTTTCTTATCCTCGAATGCATATATGAACTTCAGTTGCCTGATGTTCTTTTTCAATTTGTGTGTATTTCTGTTCAGATGGCCACAGGGACCTTGAAGTGAAAGCTACCAGCTGTTCCTTTCATTATAACAAAGTCCCCAGCATTGACTCATTGGCATCACACTGCAAATTTGCCTATTTATTGTCATCATGGCGTAGGACAGGGGAGCTGGTGACCAGCAGCTAGGCTCACAGAGTCTGTCTCAAAAATGAGGTAACCACAGCTCTTGCTTATTTGCCTACTACATGCCTCAAAACATTTACATGCATCTGAGAAGAAGCATTATCACTGAATTTATTTCATATTTTAGTCACAGTTGCCCTCTGTTTTGTGTTCACTGTTTTTTTAAGATTCATGTTACAGTGGGAGGCTAACAAGTGTCCTGAATATGATACTGCAGTTAAGCACAATTCCAGCTTATTTTTATTTTATTTTAGATTTACTTCCCTGATTCCTTCTAAAAGATTGGGGAGGTCGAAGTCCTTATCTGCAATGGTTTTGTCATGTCTTTACATGAGTATTTCCTAAGGCCAGCAGGACACTCACTGACTTGTAATATAGATATCAGTTTATTTTGGCAGTGTTACTGTTAGTTTTCTCTCACGATTTTACTTTTCCTGAACACCAGTATTTACTTTGTAATGTTTAATGTGTAGCGAGGCAATTGGATTTCTCACACAATATAACTTGTCAAAATCAGTCTTTTTGCACTGAAGTGCTGAAGTGTATTCTTCCTGCCAATTCTAAGCATTTGGTAGTAGGATTTAATCACTATTTTGCTTAAAGGATTTGGACCTATGCCTCTGAATAATTACTGTCCCATTTACCCAACTTCTGGTTCCTCTGATTTCAGCAATGTCTTTTGCTTTCTTTGATTCCTTTCTTTCCTTTTTCTTCTGCACTTATACAAACATTATTAGGAACCAAACCCCTGAAGCACCACGAGGAGGCTCCTGCAATCGGAAGCGATCAGACCATTAGCTGACGGAGCTGCCAGTCTGCGCCCCACGAGCCACCCAACACCTCCTGCTCTCCAAGGCAGGGGCTGCAGTACTCAACAGGCTCAAAATGCTGCCGTAAGATATGCTGTCAAAGACATGCTGTCAGTATTTGGCTTTTTAAAAATTTTAATTTGGCTCTTGTACCTATTCACAGAAATTTTCGTGTCCCGTGCCCATTGTCACTAAGTTCATGGCTCAACTGAAGGCTATGGCACTTCTGAAGTTTAAGCCTAGCTATTTTCACTTGGTAGTCTACTTGCAATTCATATTGTCCTAATTGTGTTTTGTCTATATAATCTAAATTTGTCTGGGTTTTAGGTTTGTTTTTTCCTTTTCCACAATGCTGTGGAAGTCTCTGTAGACTGGTGCATTCACTGATGTCCCGCTGTCTGTTTGGCATGCCATTTCCTATTTGCGTGCTGCTTTGTCTTTGCATCTGGTGCTTCTCTGAGCTTTCCAAATCTTTTCATTTTTTTGCCATTTTGCGCTGCATTAATATCCTCCATGCAGTCTCATTCTCTCAGTTCCTGCTTTTTTCCTTGATATATTGCAATATGATTATTTTGATTTGTCTTTAAGTTTTGGCATAATGATAATTCTTGTCACAGTTATGGTTAGTAACTCAGGATACTTCATTTTGAGGCTAGATTTACCAGAAGTGATACAGAAGATACAGATACATTTCTACCACTACTGGTTGCGCCCTGAGACAGAACTGCATCTAACCTTGTTCTTTCATCAGGATTTTGCCACCACGTCCCCACATCTGCCCTTCCAATATCTTTTGCTGCTTTGCAGTATGCATTTGAAATATTATCTTCTTTACTTGTTTCTTTTTGTGCTCTTTATCTGACGTGATTCACATTCTGGACTGAACTTGGCATATTGTCTAGCTTTCTACTTGTCCAAAGCATTTCGTTATTAGCATGAAAGCTAAAAATATTCTCAGCTGTGCTCCTGAACCTTTGATCCCTGTTGCTAGTCACAAATTACTGCATCTTTTAAGAATTGTTAGTTGCATGGGTCAGCTACTTTTTGCAATGTAACAATATCCCAACCGGTTGCTTATTCAGTGGTGGCTGTTTAAAAGGTACCTTTTTATGATCTCCTTTGGGAAACAAAATGCTTCTGGAGTAGTTGTTGTACTGCACTTGGATCCTCCTGTTCGGATACTGACATATCTAGCTGATAATAGGGTATGTGGCAACCTCTATTAATAATATGAATATTGCATTGTTACATTTGTTTTCTTTTTCCTTTTATCTAAACCTATCCTTGTCAATTGATTTTATCATTGTTAATTGAGGAATGTCTATTTGCAGTGAGTATTGCTTCCCCTTTTTGTCTGCGAGTAATATTACTATGCCTTCAGGAACTGACTCACTTTGGCCATCGTGTTCAGGGCAAAACACCAAAGCAGGGAGAACCAAGACATCACAGTACTCAGGCTTTTCTTCTTCCTCCGTAGGCACCGTCTTCTCTCCTCAAACATGTGAATAAATCCCTAAGTTAATATGTCTCTCCTCTGCCTGTGTCACTTTCACTCTTTAGCTAATTATTTTTGAAGACTTCCGTTCAGCGTCAGCAGGGGTTGCACTGGATGACAGCTCTCAATTAGCACTCCTGTAGGCACAAGCCAAACCAAAGAGGGGAGAAAACACGGGGAAAAAGATAAAAAAAGGAGAGAGAAGGAAATGAAGGTCTGATCCCTACCACTTTCACAGAACAGATGGGATTGGAGTTACACAATCATAAGGTATATATGTGGAATTTTATTTTTCTAAGAATAGAAAATTCTGTGTTTCAAGAGGTCCCCGTGCAGGAGCTGGGAATCTATGCCATATTTAAAGAAAAGTGGTATAGAAAATAGTGAATGTGAAATATGTTTTAGAAAGACTGAAAAATTATTTTCTGTGCTTACAAATATGAGTTAGGAGCAAAATCATCTGGTTGTATTCATGACTTCCAATGGTGTAAGTCCACAAAAAGCTTATCAGTAAGGAATAACCTCATATTTTAAGGATAAAGGCCAGGAAAAGACACAATTAGAGGCCTTTGTCTCAGCTTCTTTAAATTAACATTTAACACTGTAATTATTATTTACTTGTAATGAGTCGCTAAGACATTAAAACTAAGCAGGAGGCTTATTTCTGCTATGCACACTCATGAAATGATGTTCAATAGAATTGCTTCTGTTTTTACAGTTATACAAGCATGAAATCAATGATCAATGATTTTTTAACCTCTCAATACAGCTTCATTTTCAAAATCACTCTTCCAGCCCAGTCTTCCTATTAATTTTCTAACATGAGTAATGATTCCTTAAAAACAAAATTTCAGTTGCACATCAATATAAATGTAGAAACGTGCCAGAGATAAGCGTGAATTTTCCATCCAAACTGTTTTTGAAGTTTCCTTTAGTTCATGCCTCTTAACTTTACTCACCCCGAGAAGATGAATTATGCAAAATTTCAAGCAGCTTTGGGGAAGCATGAATAAAGTCTAAAAAATCCATTGCAGTGGGAAGTTCATGGTGAAAAGTCATGTGGCTTAGTGAAGTTTCTGACTTCTGCCTGGATGCCCCAAATTATTGAGGTCCATGACTGTCACAGTATACAAATTCTGCAGCTTCTGCCTCTACTCCTATTTATAGAGGACTGACTATTTTAACTAGAGAGTTACTTTTTTATTTTTCTGAAAAATATATGCCAACTGCAGTTATAAACTTTACAGTCAGCTGTGATCTTTATGATGAACTCATTTCACCACCTGATTAGTTCTTAATTTTAAATCCTTCATAACACTTTAAGAGAACCCAGTGAGGAGGTAGGCGTATGAAAACTGCATTTTGCTTTTTGCTTTTAGCTTGTCTGAGGTGTGGTGAGTCCTCAAACTACATGGGTTAGACAGATCCTCTAACTATTTTTGCAAGCTAACAAATGGCTTGCATTTAGACTACCTACTGTTGGGATATGTTGGATATCCCATGGGACATATAGTTTCTAAGATCATTCAACTTAGGGAATACTGAAATTCATAGTACCTCCTGTCCACCTTGCACAGTTGGGTTGTCATTCGATAGAGCCCTACTGCGAGGATGAGAAGTAGCAAAGGCAGGTGCCCACAAATAATCTAAATTTAGCTGTATCAACTCTTGAATCATCAAGTCTTGCAAACAGCCTTGTAATAATGACAAACTTGGAAAGGCTCGTGGAAGATCTGCTTCAGATGTTACAGTCAAAAGTCCATTTGCCACTAACATTTAATAAACCAAAGCCCTGTAGTAAAAGACTGAAAGGCAGACGATGTGCCTGGAGAGGGAAAGCTGACAGCTTAGTGCCCAAGGTCCCTGAAATAGCATTTTTAGAGCGAACAATTCTGAAAGACAAACTCCCAAGCTGTCTCTTAGAAACTGAGGAATGACTACATTAATGAAGAAGAGAAATGTCTCAAAAGATATCAACCTAACAGTAAAAGCAAAATTAATAACAGTGGAAAAGAAGGCTGAGAAATGTGACCTAGGAAAACCAAATCCCTCTCCTAAGGGTATAATTTGTAATAAACTTAAACCAGAGCAGGAGCTGGATAACCAAACAAGCCACTTGAGATTTGAATGCCCCACGGGTCTTCTCTATTCCCTGCTTACATCTTATTCCTAGCTGTAGACAATACTTGAAGAAATGAGATCCCCAACCCAAAAGGCCAAACTGAGTACCTAACACATCCCTCTTCAGATATCAAACCCCAGTCTTTACATATGTGACAGATTGCTTTATTCTTCTCTTCCTACGGTTATTATTGGCTAAACTCACTCCTGTCATAAAAACCCCTTGCACTTGCTTACCCTGGCACGCTCAGAGCTGCTCTTTAATTACAGGCTCCATCCCCCAAACTTTCCCTATGTTTCCCACTTCCACGTCCCACTGGAAATCGAAGTTCTCCACTGTTCTGGGGCAGGCACTCCTGTAGCTGTGGCTCAGTGTTTCTTGCCCTTGTTCTTGCTCTCTATCCCGGTTTCTCTTCCCTTTGAGCTGTGGGCAGACACTGACCCTCCTGCTGGCTATGGTGGTCAGCCAGACAGAAGAGGTCCACACTGTGGGTTCCACAGATATTCATAGAAATTGTTATTGCGGCCCAGACTTGAGCCTGCTTATGTGTCCTAAGATTGCATCCAGGGGAGGACTAGAAGGATGTACCCAGCACAAAGCATGGAAATGCACATTTATCTGGATTCAGCTTTTGTATTTTCAGTCCTTCCTGCTAATGGGGAACACGGAGGCTGGACGCAGAATCTTACTCTCTGATTGCCCAGGAACCAGAAGTGTATCTTCCAGGGATAAGTTTTAGTGAATTCTGCTCTATGCTCTTTTCTCCTCCCTCCCCCTTACCTGGGCATACAGAAG
The DNA here is from genome assembly GCA_008711295.1 of Anarhynchus alexandrinus. Taxonomy (NCBI): domain Eukaryota; kingdom Metazoa; phylum Chordata; class Aves; order Charadriiformes; family Charadriidae; genus Anarhynchus; species Anarhynchus alexandrinus. Next base: position 114,932 of record VUYV01000287.1, on the reverse strand, counting down.
AACTAAGCTTACAGGTTTGGAATGATGATTTTTATCTTAAACTAATGGATTAAAAAAAAAAATCATTTTTATTTACCAGTAATTGTAATACAGAGATGCTGTGAACTATAAACTGTCATGTCACGCATAAAAGGAATGTTAATATTGAACTCAAATTCTAGCTGTGCTCATAAGCTCCATAAATCACAGCTATAAATAGACCTGAGTTAGTGCCATGGGGAAAGCCTCTGAATATTCATAAGGCTCTCGTTTCATATTTTGTCACTGGAATAAGCCTTGAAACCATAAGCAGTTTGCGTCCAGTGATTCAGTGGCAAGGTAATGGCATTATGATAACAAAATACATCAGTGTGATAAACAACTGATATCTGCAGATCATCTATATTGTCCTTGTGTGTAAAGTGAAAGCCATTTATTCATGTGTCATAAATAGCTACTTTGATTAATAACAATAGTTGCCCTTGATAAGATGCTGTTTTCTTGAGTATATCTGGAGGCTAAATATATTATGATATTCAGAAAAGAAGAAAATATTTTTCCATATTTCTTACACATTCTGTAATTATTATTCATTACTTTGATGGCATCATAGAGGCAAATGATGCATTATAAAAATAAAATCCTTTCTCTGAAGAATTTTAGTTTAAAGGATCCCCAATTCTTACTTCAGAAACATCTATTTATGTCTGAACAATGTTTTTTTAATAAATGGTAAATCCCCTGAAAAAAAGTGCTTTAGAACAATCACACTAATCATGTTTATAAAGTGGATTTAGTAATTATTTTAAGCAGAAAAGCTGATGGAACAGATATAAAAATTAAATTAGCATTTCATTTCACCATTTCAAAGAATCCTTTTTTGTTGCCATTTGAAGCAGAGAAATCCCTTCAAAATACATTTCTTTTTAAATATATAAAAGGAGGGAGCAAATATTCTAAAAAAGGGCAAAGTAACGAGGGACAAACAAATTTTATCTCAGGTTGAAGGAGCTGGAGAGGAAACTCCACCTGTGTAAGAGAGCAGATTTTGTCTCTAATTTGTGATACAAAAAAAAAGGCAGATACAAAATGCAAGCAGTTTAGATGAGAAGAACAAGTATTGATAAGCAGTTCAGTTATGTGAAAATCGAAAGGAAAACAAATGCCAAATGCCTGCAGTTATGAAAAGATTTGCTTGGTGGCAAAATACACTTTCAAGGCCATTTCTGGTCACACTGCTGTGTGCACCATAGTGATGTGGTTGAATAGCTCAGGAGAACTCCTGAACATTTATTTGAATTTTGCAGTAGGAATCAATTCAACCATATCAAAGCTGAGTTGAAGTGTATTAATGAGTAAGCGTGAGGAAATTTCTAATATCACTCCTTGGCTTGCGATGCTCTACAGCCACACGGAGGATAAAGTTCTTCAAGAATGTTACTTATCCGCGTACACTGTTTTATTTCAAAAAATTACTTTTAAAAGATATCTTCTCACTAAATCCCTTTTTTGCATATTGGATATTATGAATTTTCTTTGCTTATTTGATGTCAAAGTTTCTATTGATTGTTATTTGTCTGAGTTCTGAAGATCAAACGTGGTACAGATACTGACCTTCTGAGATGGGGAGGGGAAATGAGGTCACCCACCTGCCACATCATTCACAGACTGGGTCTTAATCCCAGTCATGACTTAAAGTCCAGTCAGTCTGTGTGAACTCATGCAGTTTTTCATGGAAGGCACAATCTGAGTTGCTGAAAGCTTCTTGCGGACTGAAAAACCTTTACTGCAAGCAAGAAAGAAGGCGGCAGGAATCCAACATGAACCTAAGTTCTTTAACTCGTGGGTTGTTTTTGCACAGGTGGCTGTGAAGAGAAAAATATTTTGTGGTTAATTGAGCACATTTACATCGGTATCATTAAAAAATAAGACCACGGTTACTATGGTAACAGTACTGTGAGAAACACATTTGACAACATTCATTTAAATTTGAATCATTCATTCTAAGTGGGCCTCCAAGAAGTCCCAGATATGAGTTTCTATTTCTAAGTACGCACAAGGGAAAATCTGAAATCCAGGCCAATAAAAACAATTTCATCATATATACAAGGAATGCTGAATAATATTAAAATACAGAGTTTAGTGTTGTAAGAGATGTATTGGGTATTGTATCATGTTGCTCAGTGCCTAATATATGTAGTGGAATTTTTATTTTGTATTTTCAAAACTAATAACTATCTCCTCCTATTAAGGTGAAGGTTCTGAATACATTATTCTCCTGGAGGCTCTGAAATCATCATTTCTTTATAATACACTGAGATACTGCATCAGTATTGCTCCTAGCTTCAAATTATTTTTCTTTTAAAGGCAGTAATCTCTAATACATAAAGTGCAACAAGACAAAAAAAAAAAAAAAAAAGAAAGCAGAAAATAACTCATGGTAACTTGGGATGAGCCCACCTAAATAAATTTGCGATGACCCATCATAAAACTGACTTTGGCATTTGCAACTGAAACAGCCTCATGTATTAATTGATGGACCTGCTTCTACTCATTTGGACCCATCTAAGTGAGCACCTAAGGGTCAGTTACCCACCCTGGTACAAACTATCTCCTCAGCAATAAGGAGCATGAGCAGTTTCATGGGAAGAAACACCTTTCCTCAATATCTCATGCAAACTACAACAGCAAAACAATTGCACAACACAGAATCATAGAACAGTTAGAGTCGGAAAGGACATTAAAGATCACCTAGTTCCAACCCCCCTGCTATGGGCAGCTGTTGAACTTCATGAGGTTTGCATGGGCCCACCTCTCAAGCCTGTCCAGGTCCCTCTGGATGGCATCCTTTCCTTCCAGAGTGCTGACTGTACCACACAGCTTGGTGTTGTTGGCAGACTTGCTGAGGGTGCACTCCATCCCACTGTCCATGTCACCGACAAAGATGTTAAACAGCACCAATCCCAGTACCGACCCCTGAGGAACACCACTCATCACTGGTCACCACTTGGACATTGAATCATTGACCACAAATCTTTGAGTGTGGTCATTCAGCCAATTCCTTGCCCACCGAGTGGTCCATCTGTCAAATCCATGTCACTCCAATTTAGAGACCAGGGTGTCATGTGGGACAGTGCTGAATGCTTTGCACAAGTCCAGGGAGATGATATCAGTTGCTCTTCCCTTACCCACCAACACTGTAACCACGTTCTAGAAGGGTATCAAATTTGTCAGGCACAATTTGCCTTTAGTGAAGCCATGTTGGCTGTCACCAATCACCTCTTTATTTTCCATGTGCTTTAACATGGTTTCCAAGATCTTGCCAGGCGCAGAGGTGAGAACATCAGAATAACCACACAAGAAAACAGTTATCTAAGAATTAATGTGCTATTGGTGACAATAGTTAAAGGATTTCCCATGAGTATGCAGAAAACATCTAAGGGAACTTCCTGTATTAAAGACCCGGTTCTTAGAGAGAAAAAAAATGCAAAAGTGTGTTACACCCCTAGTCTCTGTAGGCACAAAGACACCCAGAGCAATGCACAATTAAGGTCAGTGAAATTCTTTCAGAAAATTCTGTGCTGCTATTTGACAAAGTGCTATAGAAGACTTACTCTTTTCCTCGATTTAATAGGAAAGTAAATCCACCAGACAAGCTCTTCTAAAGAAAAATAATTGCATAATTCTGGTTTAAGTCTTTTTGAGTAGAGACTAAGAGTAATTCTAATTATATTTCACAGTTTCTTGCCACTTGACAGGGATTGCTCTGCTTTTGAAGCTCAACCTGGACTTGAGCTATGACTATAAGAAAAATAATTTATCTTAAACTGCTGTCATTAAAAACAGCATTACATTAGTCCTAAGACAGTCATGAGGAAAATAATATAATTTTTGATTATTATAACTGAAAGCCTCAGGCATCTAGGGGAACGAGCACTTTCACACACTTGACCTACACTCTTGTTTCACACTTCCCTCTGGCAGTGGCTAAAGATCAGAGATTAACATGGACTTTGAATAAAAATGGCTAAATTGACTCACATGTAGCAAGAAAGTATTCACACATTCCTCCTTAAGCTTAAAACAGATCTGAAGGTGGGATAGGTAGCATACATATGTCCCTGCTGCCCTAGGGGTTTGGAAGACTGGATTAACGGTTGGAAATTCCACCAGGCTGGGGTTTTTTCAGCCCAAATAGAAAACAGGAACTATTGACAAATTTTACATGGAAATGTTGTTAACTTGTTCTGTGTTGCCTTTTTTTAAAGGTTTCTGGCATATTAAAAATTTCATTTGAATTTTTAAGACTGCCAGCCTCTGAATATTTAGACATGAACCCAAACAAAAACTGTGCAACATCAGTTCCAGCCAGAAACAGAAATAATTTGGAATAGTTAATATTTTTAATAGAAAATATGAGAAAAGAAAAAGAAGTTTTTTAATTCCTAGGTCATAAGAAAGCAACATTGTCTTGTTTACCAAACAAAGGTAATATTATTTGAATAGTATTCCCTGGTAATACCAAGCCTGATAGTGACAATTTAACATGTACTTCTGTGATACGTGACCAAAGATGTAATTTGGACCTGGTCTGCTAAAATTCCCCAAGATTTATCAGTCTCAAGACATATGTCCAAACTGAACATACCAATACCACTATCCACATAAGAGAGCACAAACCAACAAATTAGTAATGCTCCCCTCTTTCAGTCTTCATGTTGTGTAGTATCCCTTATCAGTCAGCTCATATCTTTCACCTTTCTTCAGTAGTTTGTAATAAGACCAATTCTGAGTACTTCACTAGTAAACAAAACCAAGAAAACATAGCTATTGTAAGGGCAAAAAATTGTCCCAACTTTCAACTCACACATATTACCTAAAGCTCAGATCAAAAAAGATGAAAAAGACACCCACACCCATTGAAAGTCAGTAATCTGCTGCAATCAAAACCCCAATGTATTGTTATCATTTCCACTAGGTCAGTCTTTGCTGCGAGATTTAAAAGATCGTTATAATAGAAAATACTGAGATTTAATTCACTGAGATTTTAAGTTCATAGCTGTAGCCTTAGAACTCCTTGGGTGCTTTCTCTATATTCACTGAATTTTCCATGTGGCACTATTTTTTGTGTCATTGTACCAAAGACTATTATAGCACTCCCAAAAGAATGTTAGCAATGATGAGGTCTTGACTCCAGAGTTACAAAATTTTGTTTCTGATGTAAGAAAGAGCAATGCTTTACAACCAAAGGATTAAAAATGTAAAGCAACTTTGTGATCAGGCTGCCATATATGCCGTTCAATAGTTCCCTGAGGAGTTAAGGAATTCTTTACATACAAAGTGAATAGCAGATTGTAGAAGAACAATGTTATGCTTTGAGCAACGAGGAGCTCAATATTAAAATGGTTAAGAAATGCATGGAAAACTAGGTCAATAGATAATATCAAATGAAATATGAAAATCTGTCATGAGTAAAGGAGATTCCAATGAAGAGAAGTTTTGAATTTTCCCCTTAGTAAATTCAAGTCTTATTCAAAAATTATTCCAGCACAGGTAACAGATTCATTATGAGATACTACTTATGAAGTAATTAGAAAATGGTGTTAGATGTAGGGTAGGCTTGACCGTTTGGGTTAGTGTTTTTTTCTGTGTAGGTAGGAGAAGGTGGATTGATAGAAACAAGTGATTGCAAATAACAGTAAAGAATCCTAAAGCACAAGCTGTTTCAAAATGATGCTGTGAAAAGATATTGAGCAATACTATTTCTGCAAAACCCCTCTCCATGGAGCATTACAAAGCATATCAGTAAAAGTGATGTAGCAGACGTGTTAAAGGCACTTGATAGGCCCTGGTCCTGCACAAGTCGGATACATGGAACAAGCTGCTGACTTCTGCAGCTTTTAGCATCTAGGAAAAAAAGTTGGTCACTATAATGAAGGTCAAAAGAAATATCTGAAGCTGGTGTTTTTACAGTTTTCAGCATCACTGAGCAATGTCAAAAGCAGACTATCATTCTGGCACCTATCATTCTGGCAGCTGTCATTCCCTACTGTCTGGTTATTTGTTTCTTCAGTTTTGTTGACATCATTGTAGAGTTTGGTGGGAGAATGAAGAAAAGCTGTAAGTGGAGTATAGGAGATGGCAAAGGTGAAAAAAGTGGGATATTTTTCTTTATAGGTATATTTTAACCTACACTTCTACTGATAAATAGATGTGCCTGAAGAATATGTAGCAAGAATGTAAGACATGCTCAGATCAGAAGTCCATATAGCCCGTCTTGCCCCTAATAATAGTTAATAAAGGATTCTTAGGGGAAAGAGGGTTAAGTACAGACTGATCCTTTCCCTAGCATAACCTACCATATTCCAGTAGTTTACTGACTTCCTAACAGAATTCAGTAAGAATTTTGATGCTGTGTCCCACAATATGCTTGTTCAAAAATTAGAATGTTATGGTGGATGAGTGGACAACTAGTTGGATGAAAAACTGGTTGGGTGCTTGGTCTACGATGGTGATGATCATACAATAATAGAATCATAGAATCATAGAATGGTTTAGGTTGGAAAGGACCTTGAAGATCATCGAGTTCCAACCCCCCTGCCATACGCAGGGACACCTCCCACTAGACCAGGTTGCCCAAGGCCACATCCAGCCTGGCCTTGAACACCTCCAGGGATGGGGCCTCAACAACCTCTCGGGGCAACCTGTTCCAGTGCCTTACCACCCTCAAAGTGAAAAACTTCTTCCTAATGTTCAATCTAAACCTGCCCTCTTCCAGTTTGAAGCCATTTCCCCTCGTCCTATCACTACATGCCCTAGTAAAAAGTCCTTCCCCAGCTCTCCTGTAGGCCCCCTTTAGGTACTGGAAGGCCGCAATAAGATCTCCCCGGAGCCTTCTCTTCTCCAGGCTGAACAGCCCCATGGGATGCCTATGACTACTGGAGAACAGAGGTCTGTCCTGGGACCTGTCTTACTTTACAGCTTTATTGAGTGTATTCTCGTCACATTTACAGGTGACTCCAAACTGAGGGGATCACTTGATGAGCTTGAGAGCAGAGCAGCCATCAGGAGGGACCCAGGAGGTCAGTGGATTACAGTGAGAGGAACTCCATGAAATTCAACAAGGACAAACATCAAGTGTTGCCCCCGAGAGGGCAGGGCCTTCGGACTGATGTGAGCTGAGGCTGGAGGGGATGGGGAGCAGCTCTGTGGGAAAGTTCCTGGGGTGGTGGTGGGCAGCAAGCTGAACATGAACATGAATTCTCCTCTATGTTACAGGGAATATGCAGATCTGCTCCCCAACACTTAACAACTGAAAGCTTTCAATTGACTTTAAGTACCCATTTCCCTCATCTGAGGCTTAGAAAACTAATATACAACTGTAAGAATCCTGTGGATTCTTTTTTTTTTTTTTTTTTACTTCTGCTTTGCAAGATGGTAAGATTTTGAAAGTAAAAAGAGAAAAAGTTTTTATAGATATTAAACATTGGCTGCAGCACTGTACTCCAAATTTAATCAAAGTTTAACATTATTATTTTATTTGGGCCCATTTTGAACATACAAATGCATGCACATGTATCTGTCTCTATGTATATACTAGGTGAGAAAAAGATATGGTTTAAAAAGTACCATCAGTAAGTTATTTTACAAGACACATAGTTTATATGGACAATGTTATCAGTTGAAGAGTTACAATACATTCTTCTCAGGAGGGGGTCAGAAATATTAATTTAATCTGTATTATTCCTGATGATGACTATTATCTGGGTTTTTTCCAGATGTAAGGAATCAGTCAAGAGGCTTTCTTGGGCTGGGGGAGGGATGGGGGAAGGGGAGTTACCTACTGCACGGGAACTACCTCTCTCGTGGAATGCATTACTAAGAGCTGTGAGGGCTTCCAATGGCACGCTCTTAAGCTTTACCTGTACCATTTTGATTTGCTGTTACTGTTATAAGGCATATCCTAAACCAGAGTTTGAGACAACAGCTTCTCAAAATAACTGAAACTGTTTCCTTATAGAGTAAATAGCACTTTCGCTTGGGAGGACTTTAGACTGGCTGATGATTGCTAGTAGTCATCCATCCCCAAATGGTCGTGACCTACAGATGGAAAAATCCTTGGAGACGAGCATCTCCAAATCTAATTCCAAGCTGATTCGGGGCATCACCCCAGCAAGGACACAGAACATTTTATTCTATTTAATTGTAGGGTTTTTTCCCCTGTAACTGTTCAAGGCTTGATTTGCCCAGGCAAAGCTCCACAAATTTTATCAGAGCTAGGTCATTTCACACTCATCCAGAATCTGACAGAAGATTTCATGTTTGGAATATTTTTGCTGGGGCACTATAATAGAGAAACTTAGAGAATACAGTTAACTTTATAATCTCAGATAAATTAACTGTTACTTTCAAATATAACCTTCACTAGCTGTCCAATGAAAAATGATAAAGACTCAAAATCTTTGGGGAAAATTCTTTGCTGGGGACCTCCAGTTCCTTCAGAAACTAAGGGAACTTGTGCATATCTGGTATCTCTCATCTCTTATGAATAAGTCAAGAGCATCTTGAATACTGTTTTGTGTGTTAGTAATTTGCATGGATTTGGAAGATAATAGCAAGTCAGCAAGCCAAAAGGAATGTCTGAGCTGCTTCTGATTTTCATCTTGCAGTGCTTAACAATATCTTTCATAATATGGGGAGAAGAGAGGAATGTTTAAATTACATTGCTAAGAAATTATCTTATTTCCATGGACAGATTCCTTTTCATGGGCCTGAAGGCAAACAGGGCTGACACGTGTTCCTTTTTCCACGTGGAATTCAGCAGTTCAAGCACTAACCTTGCTGAATCCAAACAGGTTCACTGCATGCAAGGGTATCTTATATGACTTTTTTCAAAATGAAAATTGCACCAGAAGCAAGGCAATGGTTGGCTGGCTTAGCAAGAGATGCTTTTGTCTGATCAGAGCTTTGAGTTTGCGTATAGTCGTAATACATTCTTTAATACTTCTCTATATATAGAATAATGATCTGGTTTACATCTTGTTATAAATGTGCAACTTTCCAGCCTATCTGTGTCTATTAATTTGGATTCCAAGATTTTATTGGAGGTTTTGCCTTATCTTACAGTTGAAGCTTAGAAAGCCTTTTGTCAGACACCTTCCCAAGAAAAGCTGGGTATTTTTTTACTGCAAGACTGAGCCTTCTTGTCTGGAGAACTTACCTGACTATGAATTGCACTATAAAAGCTTTTTATTTTAATTTTATTTTTTATTTTATATTTTTATTTTTTATTTTTATTTGAATATCATCTTGATCTTTTGTTGCTGTGATGGGGAAGCATTTATGGAAATCAGTGAAGGAAGTTACATGTCCACTGAGGTCACCATGCAAGCTTTGCTGGTGACTTCATGACAGGAAGGTGTTAATCCAAATTTTCAGGGGCAATATAGGTATGAAAAACTGAAGAAAAAGGACAAAGAAGAGTGAATGGCAAGTAATATAAAGATGTCACAGAAGAGAGAGAGAAGAAGTGCCAGAAGAAAGAACCAAGAAGCAGACGAAATTAAAAAAGGTTTTCAGGTCATTACATTAGAAATATAAGAAAGAAGGGGTCTATTTGAATGCATATTTGGTAGTCATCTCTCCAAGACTGCTCCAAGCAAAAGTTTAGAAACACTGTGTTACAGATACAAAAACTTTTAATGAGAGAGCTGCTTTCCCCCTATATTTAAATTTTTGATTTTGTAAGCAGGATTTCCTGTGCAACTGCCTGTTACCTGATGAAACTACTGTTTTAGAAGTATCTAAGCAATTTATGCTTAGCAATTTTCAATTTTTTTTTTTATAACATGCTCATTATTTATATTACAGTACTGCTGAGAGAGCTGTACCCCATTTTACTAGGTGGCAAGCATAAACATAACCCTTCTCCAAAAATGCATATCATTTATTTAGACAACATAGACAAATTGTAGGACACAGAAAATAGTAAAGTTTTACTTAGGAAAGACAGGCTCAATAGCAAATAGGGGATAGGATTCATCTCTATCTATTTACAGACATGTTTTAAATTCCTAATCTGTCTTCTCTTTGTAGGGGGTGGAAAGAAGGTGCAAATTATCTATCTATTTTAGAACACTGTTGTAAGGTTTAATGAACTGTACACTAGAGGTGCCCATTTCTCTGTGTTATCTGTAGCTGATATTGAGCGAGTAGTTCAGATGGGACTTTTTTTTTGCAAAAATTAAAAAAAAAAAGTCAGAATGTAGCAATTTATCCCTATTAGAAATTTTTAGAGGATTTCTATACGTATCAGTTTCACCATGAACAGGAAATTTCTCAGAAAAAAACCCAAATCATGAATAACATTCAACATCAGAATAATCAGTCCTTTATTAGGAAGAACACTTATACAGATCTTGGGAAAATATGACTTAAGTCTTTAGTCTTCCTACTTGAGATTCTGAGTCAGTGTACTAGGTAGGCAATCTGTGAGATGTGCTTTCTTTCTCACCTTGATACTGTTCCATCTTATAAAAATAAAAATTCATAAGTACATAAAAATAATGTCCAATACCCATATACAATGTTATAGACACGTTATAAATTGGAATAATAAAATCATACAATCGTTTGCATTGGAAGGGACCTTAAAGATCATCTAGTCCAACCCCCTGCCATGGGAAGAAACCTCTTTCACTAGACTAGGTTGCTCAAATCCCCATCCAATCTGACTTTGAACACTTTCAGTGATGGAGCATCCACAACTTCTCTAGGCAATGTATTCCACCTACCTGTTCTACCACCCTCGTTATAAAAAATTTCTTCCTTATATCCAATGTAAAGCTAACCTTTTCAGTTTAAAACCATTGCCCCTTGTCCTGTCGCTACAGGCACTGGTAAATAGTCTCTCTCCAACTTTCTTATAAGCCCCTTTCATATACTGAAAGGCTGCAATAAGGTCTCCCCGGAGCCTTCTCTTCTCCAGGCTGAACAATCCCAACTCTCTCAGCCTGTCCTCAGAGGAGAGGTGCTCCAGCCCTCGGATCACTTTTGTGACCTTCCTCTGGACTCCCTCCAACAGGTCCATGTCCTTCTTATGTTGGGGGCTCCAGAGCTGGATGCAGTACTCCAGGTGGTGTCTCATGAGAGAAGCCACACTTCTTTTGACGCAGCCCAGGATATGGTTGGCCTTCTGGGCTGCAGGTGCACATTGCCAGCTCATGTCTAATTTTTCATCCCCCAGTATCCCCCAGTACTTCTCTGCAGGGCTGCTCCCAATCCTTTCATCCCCTAGCCTGTATTGATACTGGGGATTGCACAAACCCAGGTGCAGGACATTCTGGTTGACCTTGTTGAACCTCATGAATTTCACATTGGCTCAGTCCTGAAGCCTGTCTACTACACCACTCAGCTTGGTGTCATCTACCACTTGAAAACATATTTGATATAGCCTTGACTGTATCTGTATCACTTGAATATTGAGCCATTGACTATAACTCTCTGAATGCAGCCATTCAGTCAATTTCTTGTCAATCTAATATTCCATCCATCAAACCCGTATCTCTCCAACTTAACTGCAAGAATGTTGTAGGGGACTGTAACAAAGACCTTACAGAAGTCCAGGTAGAAAACATCCATAGCTCTTCCCTTGTCCACTGATGCAGTCACTCCATTGTAGTAGGCCACCAGGTTAATCAGGCATGGTTTACCCTTGGTTGGCTGTCTCTAATCACCTCCTTGTCTTATGTGTGTTTCAACATATTTTCCAGGAGGAAAATACTGGGTAGAGAGGTGAGACTGACTGGTTGGTGGTTCCCAGGGTCCCCCTTTTACCTTTTTAAAAATGATGGTTCCTTTCATCCAGTCGCTAGGCACTTTGCTTGACTGCCATGACTTTTCAAATATGGTTGAGATTGGCTTGGCAACTACATCAGTCAATTTCCTCAGGACCCTGGAATGCATCTTGTCAGGTCCCATGGATTTATATATGTTCAGGGTCCTCAGGTGATCTCGAACACAATCTTCATCTATGATGGGAGGACCTTCATTCCCTCAGTCCTTCATTCCCTCTCAGGGGCTTGAGAGGTGTGTAAAGAGAGATTACCATTGAAAACTGAGCCAAAAAAAAATCACTAAGTACCTCAGCCTTCTCCATGCAGGTTGCCACTAGTTCTCCTGTCTCATTTTTTGGGGGGGTGTATATTTTTTTTAATCTTCTTTGTCTGGCCAATGTATCCCTTGCCAATGTATAGAACATTTCTTGCCAACATATATAATGTTATATACATGTTATGTACATTGTTATATACATGTTATGTACATTGTTATATACAATGTTATGTACATGTTATACACTGAGGTTTTGGTATTGGCTATTCTGGAACTTCTCACTCTTCCATTTGCCACATCAAATGTTGCAGAATGTGAGAAATTTTTTTAAACTTGGAAAAAAAAAATCAAAACACTCCAGCAAGAGATACTTTGTGTGCTGTAAATTGCTTAATGCAAGGAGTTAACAGGGCTGCATCTTCTCAAATACAGAACTGCATAAAAGATTAAGTGGATGGTGACTGCCTGTGCCACTGGCTGTGGGAGACAGCTGAGTGTCTAGAGAACAACTCCTGGGCTGGGGGTTCTCACTGTAGCCAGATACGATTTATCAATACAAGTATTTGACAGAAGAGAAACAAATGCACATTCCTTTGTAATGTTGGCTCTTTTCACTAGCAATGAAGGCAGCCTTTTAAGTGTTGTGATGTTTTCACCTACTTTCTTACTTGCCTTGTAGCCATTCCTTCATATTCGTACCTTCTACATGCAAACTGCTGTTGTCTTACTGTCTTCTTTTTTCTTCTCCATCTATCTTCGGAAGTACTACTTTTAAAAGTTCAGCTGGATTTATCACATGAGAATATTACCACAATTAGAAGTCCACTGCAGAAGCTATTTGAACGTGTGTTACAGAAATCATAATGTTCCTGGTTGAGCTGAGGGCAGCTTTATGTAGCCTGTGTGATTTTTTCAGAACTTACTGTCATAAACTTTTTTTTCCAGAATTCTCAAAATTCTTTTTCAAAATCCTAACACTGCTTTCCATTATCAAATACTTCTTTCAAGTTAGGTTTTGCTTGTGCACTCTCTCTAGTTTAAAAGCATCTGTATGTGGTGAGCACAAATGACATAGCATTTCTGGTTCAGTAGTTATATTTACATTTTAAGTTTTAAGGATTTTAAGGATTAACTTAATAAATTACCTAATTTACTGTGATTATTCAGTGCAGTACTGTACAAAGGTCTCTGACCATACTTTGCATATGAGACTTGGAAAACATCTCCCTCCAGAAACGGCAACTGATTTCACAAGGAACTTGTAGAAATATTTCCAACAGTGGACATCTAATTCAAAGCTCTTGCACAAAAAGGAAGGAAGGGAAGGCAAGCATGATAGATACTTCAATGAGTCAAGGAACGTTCCCACAGGAGAGTCAATTTTTACATTATTTATGTCTCTTTTCAGCAGTGAATGTTTAACAGTGTGGATCAAGCAATGAATTCTCCAGTACACGCTCCCTTCTCTGACAGCACGGCAATATTAGAGCTAAATTTTTCTACACGATTTTTCCTGAGAAGCACTTCTAATTTTTACCAGTATCCATTTAGCAAGATAATAATAACAGCTTCAGCTCTCCCCAGCTGCTTAGATGCTGTGTATTACTTTCAGGGCTGGGAATGTTGCAGTTGCTGTCCAAAACAAATGGAGAAAACCATTAGAAATGCGGGATCTCCTATAGAGATGAAGATAACATCACATGTCTGGGACATGTGTTAGGGTAAGGTTTAACTTAAGATCATACTTTGACAGTTCAGTAATCCTGTTTTCTACTAATAATATGGCTTGTGACATCCCTGTTGTGAACCCTGCTTGCATGGTTGGATTCTTCAAGCAAAAAAAATTCTCCTGAGAGAGGTGTTATCTTCCTTTTCTGCCTTTGCATTCACGAGGGAGACATCATACAGCCGGGACAAACACTGCTGCTGCCAGATCCCTCTGGCACTTTCTGAAACAAGTGGAGGAGCCAACAATCCAAAATTATCCTGAACATCTAGAAGCCAGTGACCTGGTGTAAATGGGAGTGTGGTTCCAGTAATGCCGGTACCTGACACTCCCAGAAGCCCCCAAAAGGACAGAATATTAAGCGAGTAATAAAACAGATGTAGCAGATATGTGCTTACAGACTGATAACAGTGCTGCACTGGAGCCTTTTCCATAGGTTAACCTTTAATGCATGGATGTTTTCCAGCAGGATGAGCAATACTATTTATACGCAGAAGAGAAACTGACAACTCTGTTTTCCTCTGGCTGAAAGGATTTTATTTTTTTTTTTTTATTCAGGTCATAAGATCAACAAATGAATCTTGAAGGGTCTGGGAGCAAATCTGGGCTCCAAGATATGTCAGTACTAAACTGGAAGAACCTTGGAAAATAAAGATTTAAAGGAGCAAATGAAGTGGATGAGAAAGGGCATAAAGCAGCTGCAGAAAAAAATGGTAATAGCCTTAAGGAGAGGAAGAGGAGAAGGGGATAAAATGGGGCCCATCCATGGCTGTTTTCTACCATCGTTCCCCTCAACCTGCATGTCCAGAGTTGGGAGATGCAGAACAAATGGTACTTGACTCGTGGTCAGCCACTTAGGTCTTACAGTGGTGGTGATGGGGGAAACTACATTAGCTGAAGCAGCTGCAGTACCTTCAGAAGTATTTTAAGCCAGAGCAAAGATAATGTCTTTGCCCTTCAGTCCAAGCTTCCTTGCCTTTTTAAAAAAGAAATTGCCAATTGCGTGTTCTAAATTTCTTTTGTCCCCTGCTCCTCACTTCACAATTTTTTAGGATTCCTTCCTATGTTTTCCCTCCTCTTTCCCTCTAGTTAAAAGCACTTCAAAGTAAAACTGTAGAATGAGCATGGCATTTGCCATCCTTCCACTGGACATTTCCCTTACGTGCCGTATGACTTTCCCACAGCTTGTCTCAATATAGGTGGTGAATCTTTGGGGCAGAGTGCTCTCTTTGGGAGTGCATGGGATGCAGCATAAAGAAGACCTAGTACTGTCTGGTCTCAAGATAGTATGATAATAAATAAATATTAATAAACCAAATTTAATGAGTATGAAACTCGTCTGAGCAACAGCTTATGAACTAATGTTGCCTGTGTTTATCTTTCTCAGAGTGCATGAAAAGGTTCTGCTTCAGTCTGCTGGTGTTCGGAAAGAACCAAACCAAGCACAAAAACCTGGGGAGACCTTGGGAGAAAAGGTAGGAATACGGCAGTCATGGTTACGGCAGGCAGGAGTGTGAAATACCCACTGGCAAATTCAAAACCAGAGAGCACATAACTCAAAAAGCACTAAAGCGCGTCCTTACCATAGAAATGACCCAAAGAATGATTGGAAGAGAAATTAAAATGGATGGGTGTGGGGAGGCAAGGACAATTACTCTCTTCTCACCTTTTTGCAAGCCTGTATCCTGTAAAGCAGCAGTCAGCGCCCTGCTTCATTTCTCAGCCTAACAGGAGCGTGGCAGAGGTGGCACAGTAGCTACTAGAGCACTGATTACTGCTGTGTGAGGAGAAGTCCATTGATGGTACCGCAAATACTAATATTTGGTAAATAGCCAGTGGCATGCAGAATTGATGGCAGGCAAACTAAACTTATTTATGACAAGTGATAGTTCTCAAGGGTTATGCTGGTATATATTCAGCCACTTGCCAGCTGCTTAATAACAATAAAAATATAAGAAGAGTTGGATAAATATATAAACAAACACACACAGAAATTCTGGCAATATTCTGCACCAATCCTTTTCTTTTTTCTTTTTTTTTTTTTTTTTTTAATCTAGCACTCGAGGCTGGAAGCCAGGGAAGTCCAGGTTTTTGTCTGACATTATAATGCAAATTCAGTTTGGAATAAATGATTAAGAGGGAAGTATTAATGTTTCAATATCAATCAAGAAGGCAAAAATAATTTTAGAGTTGCACTGCATAATTTAATTATTTCAGAGGTTAATGAACAGGAAGGTGTTCTTCTGCTACAAAATTCTTGTTGACTCAGTTGATACGTAGGTCGCTGCCAACCTTACTGCCTGGGACTCATCCATGAGAGAGTAGGTCAGGATGCTGAATGTGGCATTCAGCTTATTCCTGTTACACTAGCTAAAGGCTTGTGTTACTCTCACAAAACTGCAAATGGTCTGTGCACACAATTTATGCTTGTATGCACACACCACTCACACTTCATAGTCAGGAGGTGTTAAAAGTATGTTTTCCTCCTGGTCTTCATTCTCTTAGTTCTGTATTAGTACAGCACTACCGTTCTCCCCATATGTAGCTGCAGCTAAAGTGTGTATTTATATAATATGTCTATGTTATATGCAGCCTGGTTGTGAGACAGTTGAAGATTTTATTAAGGAATTCTGAAGGTATGAAATGTCACCATACAAAATTACAAATATTGTAATGACAATTATTCAAATATTACAAAGCGTTGCTCTGTTCTAGCTAACAGGATCTGCTGGCCAGACATTAAAATCTGACTGCTCTTCTGAAGTTCCAATCTTATATGGAAAGATTAGCAAATTAGATTAGAGTTTATTAATTCTGTTTTATTTGTTTTTAATCCAAAGAACAGATTACTAGTAAGACACAAGGCATGACTACTCATATGAACTCTTGTTCTTGGGTTTTGCAGCTAAAAAGCTAAGTTCAAATTTGTCCATCAGAGGATTCTGGTTGCTTGTCATACTTGTCACTGCGAACGGCAGCTGATGTTGATAGAGTGTATTTGAGCATATTTTGGAAACTGTGAATTCAAATTTCATTACTGCAGGTTACGGCTTTGAAGCTAGAACTAGTTCAGGCACTAGCTAAATCATAAGTTACCGTGGTGAGTGACTCTTTAGGCACAAGTAGTTGTCCCCAGTTTCATTTGCTCTCAACAAATCACACCCAACATGCCTCAGGTGCAGCCCCACCATATTCAGGTCTACATTCAACAAAAAATTCTGCGAAGATCTGCTGGAATTTGTAGAGATGCACACTTGTGGTGGTAGCTGGGGTTTTACAGACATTTAAAGGAAGTGCAAAGTAATGTCAAGATTGCCAAGAAGTGAATTGTATACCCAAATGGGTTCCTTGAATTCTTGGGAGCAGCCAACTACTCACAAGCTCAAAGGTAGCAAATCCATGCAACTGTTTCAGGGCCCTCTGAGCTATATATCTTTGATACTATGGATCCACCACATTTTACGTGCCTCAGGTATATTTAAAAATATACAGCAGAGGCAATGTTAAATCCTACATTCCCAAGGAAAGTGAAACTGTTCGTGAAAGACAATTTACATTACAGTTCCTCTTGTTTTCTAAATTAGCTGGTATCAAACATGCTGCAGCAACCCTTATTGTCCTGCCACACAGTAGTGGAAATTTTATTTAAATGCTGAAGCCGACAGTCTGTGCTCTGGGTGAAGGCAGTCCCTGGGTAAAGGTAGCTTATACTACAAGACTGAATTTTTCTTAAATTCACCTATGGGCATACGTTGTATGCTAATACAAATCAGATGCAACTGATCAGCCCGGGCGAATGTTTCCATTAGGGATTCTACTCATCTTGGTAACCAGACTACTTCATTTATAGCAAGTTCATTTATCCCCTTACGATACTGCATGGTGCCACAAAGACGGACTCCCTCTTTTCAGGAAAAGGCAACCACATAGTTTTTTGTGGTCTTTTGGTCCCGCTGTTTCTAGCAAATGCTAAGGCTCTGATAAGTCAGGTGGCACATCAATTTGCATGTCATAAACCAACATTGGTCATCTTTAATTTGTGTTAGCATGCAAAACATGCCCATAGGTGAATTAAGTACATAAAAATGCATGATTTACACATTAATATCTAAAAATTATGGGATATATACATTTAGATTTTTGCACTGGACACTTTTAAACTGACGAAGAATATAGCATGAAGGCGTTGATTAACAAAATAGCCATTCACTTCTTGCATATTTGCCATAGGGAATAAAGGAATATCAGTTGTTGCTCTGTTTTGCTAAAACGCCTTACTGTTGTTTTGTGCCATCATGCCCAGTGTGGCGTGGCACAGCGGCACAGCTCTCCAGAGGACTACGCCAGTGTATTTATTTCAGTCAGTACCCCGTGCCTACAGAACACTGTGTATTCCCAAGGTGGTAAATGGTCAGAGGTAATTACCCGAGTGGAAGAAGATAAGGACACAAAGCATGGAACAAGAAAGACTATTCAAGTGCAGAGCAGGAGTTATAACTTTTTTCTTCTATCCCTCAGATATTTCTGTTCTTTTGTCTTAAACAGCGTGAACTTCAGTTCACTTTTACTGGGTTGAGTAATTTTAAAAGTGACCCCTTCTAACCCTGGTGATTTGCTGGCATATTAATTCATGCTTTCTTGTGTTAAGATGTCTTCACTGCAGAGGAGGAGAATTTCTAATCTATGACAAATTACATTTCAAAATTTCATTTCGCTCTAAATCACCCTATCAAGCGAAACTGTCCAAAATTTCCTGTGAACTACAAATTTGTGGGAAGCTCCATTTTGAAACAGCAGCGAACGTTACTTCACCGACCACAAGTGCCCCAGGCCTGACAGCAGGGCAACTGAATTTCTTTAGATGTAGATAAACATCATTAAACAGCTGAATGCATCCCAAGGGTCTGTGGGTTAAAGCCAGGGCTGCTGTGGCCCCCACTCCATGGAAGAGTGTGGCTGTAGCTGACGGAGCTGCCCGGCATCCCGCCCTGCCTCTCCTCCGAGCCCGCTGCACTCGGGGCCCCTGGGCTCCTTGCCGAATTTCCTAGACCCCCCGACCTCCAGTGATGGAAGGTCACGCAGGCAAAGATACACCAAACAAAGGATGTTGAGCTCGATTCTGCAAATGTTAGTGAAAAACGTCAGCTGCCGCTATTTTTACTTTTGATGAGCAAGTAGAGCTTATTGTGCTTTCCCCATTCCTATGAGAATAATTTAGTTAGCTGCCTCCTGTGAACCTATTTAACCTCACCAGCTTGACAAGGGGCTGTACGGGTCCCCTTGTGAAGATAATCTTTAGTATCTTGTGTTCTCTTACTTCAGAGAGCCAGGAAATCGGTCTGGACCATAGATGAGTTTGCAGAAATAGCAGCTAAAAAAGCAAACAGCTTGGAAAGTAACCATATTTGATACTGGAGCTATTGAAAGACAGTAAACACGAAACCTACGGATATCGGTTTCACAGGGTCACTTTTCAGAGGGAAACAGTGTGATAAACAGTGTTTTTTTGGAAAGAGAGCTTTTTCTTGATTTGAATTATTCATTTCTACTCTTGACCATTATTCTTATGTTGGTTGATGATAAAGCATATCATATCAAATAATAATACGGTATCATAGCAACATAAAGGAAAACAGTCTCTCAGATTCTGGAGATGCTGATATCATTGCATTTAGTTAATGCAAAACAATTGTTGAGCTGACATCTTTGAATAGGTTTATTTTCCAGTTTAAGAAGTGGTGCTACTATCTGATATGACATTGTGCCTCTATGTTGCTTCAGGCTTCTTTCAAAAAGTCTGTAAAAGTCAGTTCTTTTTTGTAATAACTGTACTGTTAAACAACTTTGTCATGGCTTTGGCTCTTGAACTAACTGTGCTGGAAAATATTTTTCTTTCATTTTAATGTCAACCACCAACCCAAAGCTGTCATTGCAATAACATTGAAAAAGTTGTGTACCAGCTAACATCCCCTGCTGTGCAATCTTTTTTTTTACGGAGTGGATGGGAGAAGAGCTATTTCAAAAAACAGCTCACTAAGTTGTGCAAGATTAACTAGGGTCATAATAACAGGAACTCCGACAGTATTTTTGATATATGCAAGTGTTTCAAAGCTCATCTTCCTGACCTGAAATACTATAGTGCTAGAGCTGGGTGGGGGGAAAAAAATAAAATCCCAGATATAAACTTTACTTCTCTCAAGAAGCTGCAAAGATTATCAGAAGTTCAAACTGTGTAATTAAGTTTTCCTGCAGAATACCTTCAAGCATGTTCACATTCTCAATTTTTAGCAAAATGACAGCTATGGAAATAAAATTCTGCATTGTTTCCAGAAAGTAGCCCCTCCTCCCTAATACAGTCATCTCAAAATTACATCGAAGTAGAGAGGACACAAAATTCACGGACTGGAAATGAGACATGCTTTTTACAAGGCATCTCTGAGAGCTCCAGAACATTTGCAAACATTTTTGCCACTGTCATTTTAGGTTTTCTTCTGAAATGTGTGTTGTTTTTACGTTTTATCAAAAGCTGCTTTTGTCTCTAATAATGTACATTGCAGTGCCATCTAGCGTGGGAAGAGAAGAATGTGGAGAAGAACATGCATGGTTTGAGCTTCAGTTTGTGTGAAAGCAGAATCAATGCCATACACAGCCTTAACCGAAGAGGATTATGCCTGCCTTTAACAACTACATCTCTAAATTTCAGTAGCTTATCATTAGACTGTATGCAGCACTGGAGACAGAAATATGCCCTGTTCCGTAATTTCCCATGCGATTGTGTTAGTTGCGGCATTATACTTTACGAAACAGAATCCTTTATTTAGTGTTTGATTATCAGAAACCATCCACCTTGAACTCTGTCTGCAAAAAAAGGCTAAAAAATGCAAAGACAAATATGAGAGATACGGTGCTTTAATAACTGATTATTTTGCAGTGAAAATTTCCCATAAAAAAGACTGTGCGTATACAGAACTCGTTCTTTGGAGCCGACTAAGCCACTATTGTCTATGTTGCAACATTACGAACAGAAAAAACTTGAAAGGTAAATTCAAATACTGCAAAAAACAGTTTTCTCTTTTTCGCCAAATCTCATCACGGCAATGGAGATTGGGCACCACAAGTACAAAGGTCTGTTGATCTACAGCTACAGGGAACAAGGTCCTACACGAGAGCTATAACAGCCTTTGAAGTGCTCCTTGACCTGATGTGTATTATAATACGCTTCAGCTCTGTTTCATGCCTGACATATGCATCCCTGAAAATTTTTCCTCACGGGTGGACTTGCATTCTCACTTATGTTTGGACTGACCTGAGGAGGAAAGAAGAGCAGTGCTGGGTTAACAGGCAACGTTGACTCAAACTGGATGGCCTGTAACCTTCCAAAAATATACCAGAAGGTCTTGCAAGCTCACCCACTACATGTCTTGGCCACATGTCTTGGCTTTAGCGTGCAGCTGTAAAACCCTGTGCACATTGCACATTTCTGGGAAACATCATTTGGCACCACGTCCAGAGTTTAAAGGAGACCTGTGGGGCAGTTGTGGAAGGGGGCCTGCTGCTGCCCACTGCAGCGAGACCTCTCCTGGGCAAGGTGGGAGCTGGACCCTCTCCACTTAGCCTTGTCCCCCTTCACGCTTCATCCAACTAAATCAAAAACAAACCAGGGACACTCAGAAATGATGCAGCCAAGCAGTTTTTCTGCTCTGAGAAGCACACTGATCCCCCCATCAGAACTTTCAAGGCCTGGGTGCCATGGTACAGCTTGGCAGGGTCAGGCACACTCCACCAGTCTCCCCCCAGGGCTCCTGACCACTACCGGCACAGTCTGCTGGCTGCCCACTAATGCAGAGAGGTTTTACCTGGAGGGCCCAGGCCAGGCAAGTTGGGCTCTGGAACTCTGGGAAGATCCTTACCCATCACTTTAACTCTTGGGTAGCAGGAATTTCAGAGCAGCTTCAGGTCTTTATTACATGTTGCCACAAAAAGCGTAAGTGCTGAGGAGGTTAGAAACTAGAGGTACACCTGAAAAAGCCAAATAAGGTGGACGTGGGCTCCATGGATTGGTACCCATAGTTGCAGGAATGCAGGTGTTGGCTTCTTTGAAAACAGCTTTTCAAAGATGTAAGTCCAAGATATAGCACAGCGTGGTTTTCTCCTTTCTTTCATAGGGTTAGTTAATTAAACATTAATGAGGACGCTGCATCCCTTAAAAACAATGTTGGTTATATGTGTAATTCCTATAGGTAACTCAGCTTTCATGTGACTAGGTTGCAACAGAAGGTACGTTGTTTTCCCCAGGCGTATTGCAAACCAAGGCTCCTTTAGAATATTCTCTGTACTTTGCAGACAACCCATTTTACGCAATGTGATATACCTCTGTATATACACCTGAATCCACATCAGAAAACAAATTCCTGCTCCTTTGACTTCAGTGGAGACTGTATTGCACCCACACTTTCACACTTCCAAGAACAATGAATAAATACACCAACATGGAAGCCTGATAGCAATTTTAAACATTCTCATCTTCAATACTTTCCTAAATGTTTCTTGATTCTCTGCAAACTTCCATTCTGTGTTTACTCTCCTCCTGTCTACAGATATTCTCTCTAAATGAGAGGTTGATAGACTATTTATTCAGAACAAGCTTCTATGCTTAAACAAAATTATTACTTTGAATGTTTCGATTGTAAAGATTCTGACAGAATAAGAGCTTTTAAAACTAGGCATGAAATGAAGAGATATGCACTGAAGGACAAGGTTTTAGCAAATCCAAATGCTAGGCAAACACCTGCAAAATTAGGGAAAAAATTTATATCAAATATTTTACTTGTGCAATATCTCAATGGAAAGCCAGGTATTCTTATGCTTTATGCTTCCTGCTGTCATCTTAAGTGCAATGGCAAAATCATTTGGTGGATTTTTTTCGATCCAGATGATGTAAAGGTCTTTGGAGGAAGCATATAAAAAAAACCCCACACATTTTTTCTCTTTGTCTAAAGAGAGACGTATGTAACTTCTATATCAGACACTGTCAAGATTAAAACATGTTTAGAATTTAAATTACTTCTATATTTAATATTGATAAATCTAGTTTACAGCATTTCTGCTCCTTCTTTAACCTAGAGACAGGATTAATATTCACAGGATTACTTCTGGTGATGTGCAAGCAATTCCATAAGTCAAATTCACTCAACCTGTATTTGCATGGAACATTTACCTTTTCCGTAATACCTTTAATTTTGTCAACGCTGAAAGCAGATCATGACTTTGTTTTTAAGATTGGCAAAAAAAATCCTTATACTGTTTTGAAGTTTAGCAGGGTGATATCCTTGCGTGTGTCCCCCTCTTCCCCCCCGGAAATAACAAAAAAGCTCCAACCAAAGACAACAATAATGTTGTTCTGCCCTGGCAAGCAAATTCTTTGCATCTAGTAACTTTTGAAATTGTAGCACTACCTGCTTTATTTCTGTGGTGAGAGGATACCAGTCACATTCCTTTGTGACTTAATGCAAGCGCTCCTGGCCAAAATTAAGGAGTTTTGTTAGACAAATTTTTTAGTTCGTACTGAAATATTTTAAAATATAATTTTGTTAAAAAGCTCTAGACCATTTCTGTTGTTCAATTATTAGGTAAATGGTTTGCTATGTTCCATCTCTGCTAGCTGTCACTGGGGGTAGCTTAGCAAATGGTGATTCAGCCTTTGGTCAGAAGCTCATTGTACTAAGCCTGCTCCAGATGTCATAAATACATCTTGTTGGGATGTTTTATTTCTCTCACTTCCCTGCAGGCAGCCCAGACTGGAATGGATTTATGTATTTTTATTTTGGGACTGTTTTTGCTGGAAGGCCTACAAAAAAAAGCAGGCTTTGCGTTTTGAGAGAGCTGAAGTTGCACACCATGTACATCTTAATTTAGCTACGGAGTTGATTTATGCTCAGAAATATCTGAAGTAGTCTCCCTTCAATACCCTTCAGATCCTGAGATATTTTTTTTCCTTGTCTTGTCCAGCTGCAAATGAGACCAGTTTGGATAAGTATCACCCTTGGATTTTTGCTATGAAATTTTTATTATTTTTTTGTATGAACAGTTCTACTGAGGCTGCCTGGAGAGTATTCTAAGACCCTTTACTGCAGCTAAAGGTATCAATTCTGCACAGTGTAATTATCTCTGTAAATGTCAGTGTGTCCACTGAAAAAAAATAAATATCTGGTTTATTTACTTATTCTTTCAATAGAATGCACTCATTAGAATATTCCTATCACATCTCCTAGGAGGTGTCTACAGCCTTCAGCTGGGTATAGCATAAAGAGATCCCTCTGAATGGACTGATGTACTTGGATATACCAATCAAACAACACCGCATCAAGTAGAGTCCTCACTGGGATTCAGAAAGCAATGTAGTTACATCACTATGGTGCTGTGTCTATAGTAATTAGCCACAGCATAGAACTGGCTTTATGAACCTGTGCATAGTGCTGTGGGGCGCTGAGGCTGTTGTATGGGCTCTGCACCACCACTGTTTGGGCAGCATCCCCACTGCGCTCCTTCACCTACCAGGGACCTGCCCCGGCAGTGCAGGTTTGCTCTCGGGTGCTTGCTGGCTCTTGAAACTGCAAAAGTCAGGGTCTAACCCTGTTCTGGGACTTCTCTACTCATTTTCCCACTTGGATGGGCAGGACAGAGATATCTGCTCTGCCGTATAGCAGCTTTGAGTTTCTAGTACATTCAGTAGTGTAAGACAAGTCCAGCGTAAGCTGCACTTAAAAGTGAGGAAATTCAGAAATGGCTCCACCTCAGGATAGCTTTATTAATCCAATGTCTTCAGCTAGAGCTCGCTAAATATAATTTAGCCACAAGCCAAGTCAAAGCCCTTGGTTTGCATTTTCTGGTGAAATTTTTGTCTTGCTTTGTATGAAAACGTACCCATTAAGACCTTATTTTATCCCTTGCTTCCCACTGCTAGTATCAAAGGAGAGTAGAGCCTTAGTGTATGATCCTCTCCTTTTCTAGTATGCTTCACAAGAAAGTCAACAGACAGCATCTAAATCATCCTCAAACATTGCTAAAGCAAGTTAAATTAAGTAGGGACATACCTATGTACAAGACACTGCTCCAGATTCTCTTCAGATGAAAGGAAGGGTCTGTTTCTCATTTAAAACATTAGAAAGTGAAAGTAACTACTGTAAAAAAAGAAGAAATTAAACCAAATTCAGATTCTTCAGAAGAAGGTGATCATCTCAGAAACACCTGTGTGTGACATTAGGAGTGCAGCAGAGTGTGGGTGAGAAACACTGTACTTTTATTTCTTTTTCCTAGTCACGTGGTGAACACCACAATGACACTTCATAGGCAAATATACCTTCTATGGGTTATTTTTTACACTGTGACAGCATACAGGCAGCACAGCCTGATATGCATATTAGGCGTATGTAGAGGAAACCCCATTTTCTTAAGAGAAATGCAATGACTTGTCTCTCTCATGCAGGAAAGTAACCTTGAACATCTGCAAATGGTCCTTCGAACCACAGCAAGAGGAGGGAAGAAACCATCGTTAAAGAGGTAACATTTGTTTGACTCTGAGACATGGGTGGAAGTATGGAACAAACTTGAGATTGTCAACTAACAACTCAGATTCACGAGCTCATAACTTATTTTGGGGTGAGTGCCATCAGATGCTATAACATCCTCCACGATTGCTTTGTTGCTGTCCTGTGCAGCTTTCTGAACAAAAACTATCACCCTGTCATTTTTTCCATCTGTGCTTAAGTATAATGCTGTTAATGTCTGTATGGGTAAATTAGAGGGTTCTTTTTAAAGTGTTGAAAATTAAAATTAAACATTAATCTTACAAAGTTGAGTGTTTCTCTCTAAGTTTCTCTTTAAAACTATTTCTTTATATGCCTGCTTAAATTGTTAGGGCAACCGAGACTGATGTTTATGATAACTAATACAAACATTTCTTTTCTATGGCATAATTAGACTCTGGTGCCAACTTTTCTTATGCTGACAACATTGTGCGAGCTCCTCTAAACAAACTGTTTCATAACAAATATAAAGATAACACATACAAACGAATTTAGTGGCTCAGCTCCTGAATGCACCGGAGCCATAGCTGTTACTTGATGTGCCATAGCTTATAATGTGTTATATTCTGAAACAGCCAAAAAAGATAGAAGGTATTAGGGAACCGCTTCAAGGAGGGGCAAGACTTCAGCTGCTCTTAAGATGGTGCTTGGTAAGCTCAGAGGGAGAAGCTATGGACATGGCTCTGGGGGTGGATGGACCAGAAGAACTGCATTCTGTGTGACTCCAGGACACAGCACAACGTGGACTGGCTGCATTCATCATCCTGGCCATCCGCAATCTGCTTCAGCCTCAGTCTTGTCAATAGAGGAGTAAGATCTAATTTGTTGGTGCACAGATGCTCATCAGAAAGGTATGTTTTTATGAAGGTTTCTACCTTACTACATAGCACAATCATACTGTGTGTTTGTGGCTGAGTGGTTTTAGGGGCTGATGCAGCCTTAAGACTAGAAGACTTAAAGATTATTAGCATATGGGTATATTATATATAGGTATATTACAGTTACAGGTAAGCCTAAAATTAGTATATCATAGCCAGTTCCTCCATTTGCGTAACTGTCAGCATACAAGTCTCTGAAATGACTGGTTTGTAAATTGTGGTTTTAACTTTCCTTTTCCTAAGTCTTTACATTCTACAAGTGGCATGCATTTATTACTTTCTTTTCCCCCTGCAGACTCTGTACAATTCTAAAACATGAAATAATATAAACATTCTTTCTTCCTTTCTTTTTTTTTTTTTTATTCCGAAGTATCTAGTGTAAAGGAAGTGTAACGTTTTCTTCATGCAAATTATTCTGATTTTGTCTTCTGGAAAATAGGTAGAAGCACACTTTTCTGATTATGTTTTTATATTGTTACTGTCAGCATCTAAGAAACCCCATTAAAGTGACTTCAGAATTTTATCCCTAATCTTTAATCATGTGATTTCTCCAAATTTTTATTACCTTTTTTACTTCACAGTAGCAGCTGAATTAAACCAGATTATCTTGGAACTGATGAAAGTTTTTATCAATTAACTAGATGATGACAGTTTACACTCTAAATTTACGAACAGCATAAAAATGGAAGGAGCTATAGGCAGCTCAGTAGACAGAACTAATGCTCAGAGTAACCTTGACAAATAGAAAAAGGAAAAAAAAAGATGCTTTTTAATAAACATAAGATTACACATTTAGGCAGCAATAGCCATCTGCACTGAAACACTAAGAAATAGCTGGCTGGGGAACAGTTGTGCACAGAAAGCTCTAGGTGTCATAATGGATCATCGCCAATCAGCTGAGTGATGGCTTTCTGCTGCAACATGTATGACATGTAAATAAACACGTAGTCTGTAAAAAATATTTTCACTCTATTGAGCACAGATAAAGAGATTTTTTTTTTTGTGATTCTAGGTTTTGATTTTTAGCTTTAAGTAACTTAATCCAAATTCTTCTTCCCTTCACACCTGCCAGAAACCTGGCCTCACCATCCCCTGGACAGGTGGCTTCAGTAACTGATGTACTGTAATCCCTGACTGACCACTGAGCTTCAGGCAGCCTCTTAACCTTCAGTTACAGCCCTCCCCTTACCCCAACACATGATGATGACCTCAAGAGATTTGTATGAGCTTTCTTTTTCTCACACTTGATTTATCAAAAACCTGGTCTAGCTAACATTGTTAAGGGATAACAAAAGGTCAGGGGTTAAAGTCATGGCCATTTTCCATTGACGTAACTTGGGCCGGGATTTCACCCAGGGATATAAAGCGATTAATCACATGTCACACGACAGCACGAGGCTGTTGTGAAACCCAGACTGTCTGACCTGTGATCTGTCTGATCTCATGGCCGTGGTCCCACATTTTGGCACCCTGTATCAGAAGAGCCTCCAGACTGAAGCAGCAGTGCAGAACAGGAAGATTTTACAACAGCTCCATAAATAGATCATTAACAGAGGGCATTTGAGCCTCCCTTCTCACTCCGTAAGGTAGAGTTTGGAGCATCCTGGATTAAACAGCTATGTCCAAGAATGAGAGGGTGAAAGGAAATGGAACACGCGCTCTGATGAGCGCAGTGGAACACCAGGAGTTCAGAGAGAAATCTGAAAATGATGGAAGGTTCCCAGTGTCCAGCTCTTAAAACATTCCAGGCACAGAGAGAGCATGAGGAAAGCCACAGAGATGTGATTAGAAAGAGGAGGAAGGAGCATCCAGGCAGGATGAGTCAGTGGGGCTTGGGCACGCAGCAGCTGGCAGAAACAGGCTCTGAAATGCAATCAGGAGCACAGCGGCACAACACCTTGAAAGCAAGGTTGGGAAGGTGAAATGAGGACAGATGCCTGTAGCTGGGCCAGGCTGAGGTCTCGGTGCTTTATTCTGAGCTGAAGTCAAGACAAACAAGAACCCTTTCGTGGCGTTCAGGACTGTGATATACGTCCCTACTTTGTTGCTTCATTATGCAGCTGTGTAAAGATAATTGAGAGAGCTATGCTAGATTTTTCATCAACAAGCAATAAAATGTGATAAATATGTTACATGGAATGGCAAATGTTAGAATTAATAAGCTGAAATGTTGACGAATTACTGTTTATATACTTGACATGTAATAATTGCTTCATTTATCATCTGAATCTGGAAAACTTAAATAGCAGGCATTTATAATTAATTTTCTCCCCTTGCAAACTGCAATTCATTCCGCACTCAAAGGAGTCAGTGTTAATTTCTTTTCTATCAGCCACAGGCCATAAGTTAATGCATTAAAAAAAATCAGAACATTTAAAATAACAGTCTAATTAAATTATATCCTCTACTGTTGGAGAAAAACACATGATTCTTCAGGAGATAATCAGTCACCACAGTAAACACCATTTAGTTCTTCTCACAAATCTGCGTCTACCCACTGGCAATCTTAGACTGTCAAGATGAAGAATTCACTTTACTGAACAGATGAAGGATATTGACTTCAGCCTCATTAGCAACTTCAAATGAGAATGACAATGGGAGTTCATTAAATAATAATATTTTTCCATATACCGAGTTTCCTTCATCATGCAGAAGAATATGCTTTACACAGAGTCTGACAAAGCCCACGTTTCTGATGTGTGCTTCCTCGTTGATCAGCTCGATAATGCCCTTTCCTTAGGGCCTTTCCTGTTTGAGCAGCAAGGGCTTGCTACAGCCTCACTGAAACCAGTAAGGCAGATGGTGCCCACCTCAGCTCAGAACTCTGGAAGTGCCTAGCTCCAGGCTGGATCCATCCAAATCCCTGGGAAGATCTGGGGACTTCTAGGAGGACCACGTCAATCGAAGCAGCTGCGCACAAAGCACTCTTCACAAACAGCAGTTGCTGTCCCGTGGAGTGGAGTGGAAGAGTCTCATTAAAGACCTGTGGGCTTTTAGTCATACAGGGTTTCTAGTCAAAGAATGACCGAATAGGTAGAAGAGATCCACTTAATATATACAGCTGGGAGTAACTGTCAGAGAAAGGCTGTTACTAGACTAGCTACTTTTCCACAGCAAAATGAACTCAGGTCATTTAGACTGAACATTAGGAAAGAATTTTTCACAGAAAGAGTGGTCGGGCATTGGAATAGGCTGCCCAGGGAGGTGGTTGAGTCACCATCCCTGGATGTGTTTAAGAGCCGTTTAGATGTGGTGTTGGGGGATATGGTGTAGGGGAGAACTTTGTAGAGTAGGGTAGATGGTTGGACTCGATGATCCCAAGGGTGTCTTCCAACCTAGACAATTCTATGATTCTATGATTCTCCCACAAATAGCTACCCATTTGACTACGCATAGTCACTTAAGCTGTGTGTGTGGTGCCTGTGAACATCACCCATGTAGCTACTCCAAAGGCTATTTTATTATAGAATTGTTACAGTTGAAAAATAATTAAGTTGGGTTGTTTTTTTTTAGCTGGTAGATATTCTCACGTCATAAATATCATTAAGTTCTGGCAAGAGATTGAGTACCTCATGTTAAAAAACTCACCTCAGTATAATCTATTTATTTTTAATGATGCTTTTCCATCCAAGTACAAGCAAGAATCTTGAAATACTAAGGATAAGAATATTTCACAAGATGAAAATAATGAACACTTCCTTATGTACGGCCACTACCAATTAGTTCTCAGGTCTATGTTAAGAATTCAAGTATTTTTAATTTCAAGATCTGTGGGGCAAAAGAGCATGTGACTTCTCTTACTGCTCCCTACCCCAATTAGTAACTTAATTCCATGTACAGAGAACTAAGTAGAACTGACAGACTACAGTTTCTCCCACATTCTTGCCATTTTCTGTTTCACAAGATACCATTGAGGTCAGGGGCTTTAGAAAAGGATGCAAACCCGTCTCTTTTGAGATGCATTCCAGCACCTTTCTCACGGAAACTAAGGAAGGTCATTCATTTATGGAGGTTATTCCACAGTCTTCCCTTTGGTATTTAAACTTTCGAGAGAGTGCTCCAATACTTGCTGTCTCTAAGAAAAGGCAAACCACTCTCTAGCAAGCTGCACTGGAGGTGTGTGTAATCCATAAAGTTCTGGCCCCTGCTCCCACAACTGTTTAGGCATCTTGCACCGAAAGGTCATGGGAAACACTCTACAGAAGCCTCTCAGAGGGCTTCGCTGCTCTCTCTTCCCAGCAGAGTGCCTGTGCCAGGGGGCAGTTGGATCAGATTCCTTTGGTGCTCTCTTGCCCTGCCCGGCGGGGCAGTGCTGAGAGGAGGGGAATTCTCCCCTTCTTGGCAGCACTGAGGATGCTCACCTGGGACGCAAGTCGTGAGCATTTGAGCTCATTGTGGCTCAACCCAAATCGAGTTAAGACACTGCGTTTAAAGGCGAGTGGCAGTAACTCCTCTTACAAGACTGCAGGAAGAGAAGAGTAAGTCAGTTGTCTGCACTGAAAGGGTTATGTTCAGCATCTAAATCCCAGAGATGATTTTAGGCATGAAATCTGATTTTACATAAGTACCTTCTTGTATCCCTGACTTAGCTCTAGGGTTAAATGAGAGATAGTATTTCTTTGTAGCCAGCAGAGATGCCTTCTTCTCTCCCTGCCCCCCTCCCTTAGCAGACTGACCATTGTCTGCAGCTGCAACTTTGGCCCCTGGAACTGAGCACCTCAGAGAAATGCGGAGCTCGGCACTGGCACATCTTTTTCCCTTTGCTGATCATGTCAAGAATCACCTAAGGTTGTTTAAGGAGTCAACATAAGCCAGACTCACTAAATCTGAAGACATTGTATGCAGTAGAAGGGAAGGTCAATCCAAATCCCTTTCTCATAAAAAACCCACTGGTTTCATATGAGTAGACATCCTGATCATGCAGTTGACTGGACATTCTTATTGCAGCTGGAATACCAGGGATTTTTGCCCAGTGGCTGTTTATAAAGCTTCAGAGAAACATCAACAAAAATTTGTGACAGCTGAAGCAATGAACAAACAATTTCTCTAGTGTTACGCAGAAAATGAAACTATCAAGTCAAACTTCTAAATACACTTCATAATTCAGATACATTAGCAATAATTTTTTAACAAATTGTAACTGCATTATAACTACACTGCAATTACATAATTGCATTGAGGTTAATGTGCTTGTACTATAATGTGCCTTTGTTTTCTTTCCTTAAACCCAAGTAATCAGGTGAACTAATTACAAAGAAGTGTTTGAGCTACAAGATAGCCACTGTTTGCTGGCACAAGTCTAGCCAGCTAGTCAGCTAATTACAACTTGTCCTGTTCACTGCAGAAGAAGGTCTTTGGCCTTCTCCAACAAGCAGCATGAAAAATGCTGCAGACAGTAAACTGGGAAATAGGGCAACATTTTAAAATATCGGAGTTCACACTGAGGGAGAGGATGTTATCCCAATGTGGGAAAAATCACTTACCTTCATTAGTGACGATCCAGTTTCAAGTTTTTGTTCTCCTCTAGATACAGCAAGTACCTGAACTTATACATCCTTATTCATTCAAAGTTAGTTTAAATAAATAATGTCATTAATGGGATCTTTTGAGGTTATTTGAGGTCACCCTGTCAATGTCTTCCATACTGGACTGACAAAATTCTTGTGCAAATTGAGGCAATTCTTTAAGAAAATTTTTATCGAATCAAAATGTTTTTATTTTATCAGAAGGTATTTTTTCAGATTAAATAAAAACCCCAGAATTACTAATATCATTGGCAAGGCAGTGTTCCCACACTGAAGACTGACATATTCTTCAGTTTTTGAAACTGAACTTTGAGATCAAATTTATATAAGAATGGAGTTCTGCTGATAACCGACTTCTAGCTATTTAATTTTAGCCCTGAGATCCGGAGGAAAAATTTCATCAGAACACAGTTATTCAAAGAATAAAAGTAAAAATTTCTTTTTTTTTCTGGGCTTATTTTAAATCAGTGGTGTAGAGTAACTAAGCAAAAGCAAGTTGAGACAGTAGCCACTGTCTCACTGCTCACACTACTGTAGGTGTCTTCTTTTTTTCCCCATGAATCACTGTTCTGTTTTCCTTTTACATAATTTATTCCTACTCCTTGTCCCCTCCCATCCTCAGATTTACTTCTCTTTCCCTTTCTTTTAAACTCATCGTAACGTTAGGTTTTTGGGTTTTTTTTGTGTATTTTTTTTAACTTAATAAAAGGAAGCAATTAATATCAGTCTAAAAAAAGAATTAATTTGTCAGCTGCTAGCAGTTGCCAGGCAACAGCTTACAATATCAGCAGTCAGTTCATGGTTGGCTTAATTGCTGTCTAAATAAGTATTGTATAGTCTGGAATTGTTTCCTATAACATGGTCCTAAGGTGAAGTCCATCAGGCTAGAGGTTTCAGGAAGGACAGCAAGCACTAGGATTGCAAATTGCCCCACCTAATGCAAACTCTCGTCTATTATCTAATAAAAAAATCTGTGCCATACGTTTTTATACAGGACGCAAACTCTCATTGCAACAATAGCTCACGTGCAGAAGGCGTGCATGAGTTTTGCTGGTGGTCTGCACAAATACAATTTTGTCTTTCTGGGACAAGAGAGGCCTATTTGTCACATTAATCTACTCGTATGAAGCAATCATCTTACCCTGCACACTTAACCTGGATAGTAGGAGAGGGCAAACTGAAATCCCAACAGACATTGTTGAAAAAAAACCCACAAACCGAGCAATTCAGTAAGAAAACAAAGCAGATGGACTTCCTCAAGCTTTTTCTAATCCACACCTTTATGTCAAGAGAAATTAAGTCAGACAAGATCTGAAACGGGATGCTAAGCTGGACTGTGGGAACCTTAGCCAAAATTACTGTCCAAAATATCTTTACACATCAGTCACCTAAGTTTGGTGTGTGCCTGCACCTGACCTGCACTTCAGAGGTTTCTAGTTCTTCCTTTACAGGCTTGTAACTGCTTTGACCTGAACACTTGTGCATCTGGGCTGGTTTGAGGTCCTAAATCTCCTGCTTTTGCTTGCATGCTTGGAGACGATCAACACTTGTGAGCAGACGTGATCCCTCATCACAGAACTGTGGCCAGGAGGTTTTAAAACATGGCCAGGAAAAAGCCTGTTCCTCCACATCTAAATATGTTGACTTTTAGATTACTACCCAAAAAGTGGGGGAGCCCTGAGATTTTGGTGCAACAGAGTCGAATCTTGCTTTTTCCACTTCTTGCTTAGTGGTGTTCCAGGCCATTAGCTAGTTAGATTATCGGGGTTAAAGTAATGAGCAGTAAAGCTACTTGGATAAAGAGGCAAGATTCTTGTGACAAGAAACAAGGAGACCAGAGGATGCTGTGACCTCTGTGAAAGCAAGGAAGGCACACAGGGAAAGAGGAAAGACAGACATGCTTCTCAGCATGCTGGCCATAGGAGCCACATCTCAATATGGGAACTATCTCATAGTGCAGTTTTATTGGAGTGTCCAAAAATACTTTAAAGGTCTCTTTTCGTTATTTCTGAGTACTCAGTTCAACCCTAGTACCAGGTCCAGTAAGACTTGCAGAAAATAAAAGCCCACAGCTCAATTCTCAGTATTCCTCAGTTTTCATGGTGATAATGCAAATGCGTTTAACCAGACAAAAAATCCTGGACTATTGCTGAGGACGTAGACTATAAATTGATGAAAAAATCATTCAAGTAAATTCTCACATTTCTCTCAAGATTTCATCTGTTAAAGGGTATGAGTTTCATGGTAATGCTATTCTACACTTTCCTTTTTTTTTTCCTTTAGTAATATTATTTTATATTTCACAATTGGAGTTAATAGGTATTTAGTAGCTAAAAGTCTCACTGCCCAAAGATTATATGAATCAAAGTCATTAAAAATAGTAAAGACCTAATTTTCTTCTCTGATCTCAAAGAAGTTAATACTGACATACTCTTTTACGATTTTTAAAAATTAACTAAAGGTTCGAATTCTCACATTCCTTTGCTCTGATACAGTTTTTCCCCACTTTGATATGAAATTTTATTTATTTTGAATTCAATAGTCAAGTTTGTACTAAAAGGTGACTTTTGAAGACATCTGAATATCTCATTATTTATGCTGTTTTGTAAATAACCACCTACGCTTCAATGTACAACTAAACATTATGACATTTGGTAATAATTCTCTTCTTTCATTTATAATATTCAGCTATCATTTCTAGATACATAGCTTCATAATTAAGTACTCTGAACTTCAAAGCTAAAAGCATCAGTTCTGGATTAGAAAAACAGTTGGATTTTTTTTCCTTTTTAATATTACACTTTCCATACTTTTTTTTTTATTTGAGCAAAAGTATGTTTGTGTTGGTAAACTAAATGTGCAGTCACAAAAAATAAAGTTGTGGTTCTAATAAGTACCTTTAAAAAGCCAGGCCTATTACAAATAAAAGGAAACCAGAGGAAATGAAATCATACTCCGATGCTTAACATAATTTCAGCTGTTAATGACTAAGTCACTTTTCTTCATGGCCTGTGTCTATCAACATGCATGTCTGGTGCAGTAAAGTGCTTCATTTATTTCACACTTGAAGATAACATTTGAAGATATAATAAGAACAAGTCAAAGATGTAATAAATACAAAGTGAGGAAAGTGAGCCCATGCTGTTAAATCAGAGAGCTTTATGCAGCTGTGGCAATTTGATAAATATCCTTTGACAGACTTGGACTCATGAACAATAAACCCACTACAGTCTTTAAATGTTTACATGTGATATTTTTTATTAATCATTTTTCTGGTGTTATTGAGACATCTTTGACTTACCAAAA
Source organism: Anarhynchus alexandrinus (assembly GCA_008711295.1). NCBI lineage: Eukaryota > Metazoa > Chordata > Aves > Charadriiformes > Charadriidae > Anarhynchus > Anarhynchus alexandrinus. Next base: position 79,822 of record VUYV01000287.1, on the reverse strand, counting down.
CTGATTTTGGTTGAGTGTATCAGTTAGTACATAGATTTTAGTACAGAATAAGGTCCATAGTCCATGCAAAGACATTATAATGTAATTTGTCTCAAGGCAGTGCTGTTGAGGAGTGATTGTTGTGCTAAAAAGCAGCAGGCTTCTTAATGTCTTTCAGCAGAAATTCTACTCAACTGCCTAGACAGTGCCAAAATAAAGATTCAACAACCAGAGATAAACAATGACATTGAAGTATGCCACTGGTTGCTCAGGAACTCTTGTGGGACACATGCTGAATGTGGGAAGAGAAGATATAAGGGATTGGTAAGGTGAACTTGAAGAGACTTTCATCTGTTTAATTCTTAGCCAACAGTGATCTCATGATCTTGTATTTACAGATGAACAGAATAGAGCTCTGATCATTGCTGGAAGGCAGCTGTAGCACCTGCAGGGTGTATTACAGTCATCTACATTAATATGTGAAGCTATAAGCTGAAGAGGCTGAGGAGAGGATAAGCATGCCATTCAGCCAAAGTTATTAAGTGGGGTGATAATCCTCAACACACATATAAAGAAGGCACCTGGAACAGTGACAAAATGTGTCTGACATTAATGAATCAGATCACAGAACCACAAGAGTTTGGAAGAGACCTGTAGTCCCACCTCTGCTCAAGGTAGTGTCATAGCAGGATGTTCTAATTCCATAAGATAAGAAAGCAAGATCTCACCATGAATAGCCTAGCAATCTAAACAGCATTTTGTAACTCACAAAATTAATCTTTTTCAGTGAAGGAGTAGCTCAGTTCAGCTCAAGAAAAAAATTTCTTTCATCTTTTACATGAGAGATTTGCAGAGATTCAAGTCTGGGGCTTGGGACTATTTCAGAAATGGTTTCAATCAATATATTACGTTGATTGAAGAAATTCTAATTGAAAAGTCACTAAGGTTTGCAGATAAATTTTGTTTGCCTCCTATTATTTTATTTTTTTATTTGATGGTATAAATGTACACTTGATGTTTAAAAAAACTTAAAGCAATTTTCTTCTGAATTGATTAACTGGGGAAGGTAATATGGGTTAAGATGGTATGTAGGACAGAGAGGTTAGTATAATACTTACAAGAGTGTCTTGTGAGACAGTCTTGTCCATTTTACAGTAAGGTGAATTAAAGTTCAAATTTGGTTCTCACGTTGGTGAATGGCAACAGATTTGAGGGAAAACCATTTTTATGGTTTTCCATAAAAATAAATATTAAATATATTTATATATATATAAAAATATGTATATATAAATAAATAATAAAATAAAGCCTTATTTTATTCTATTCTATTTTTATTCTAAATGTCAAATCAATCAAAAGTTAAAATCATAATTGGAGTTAGCTGCTTCACTTGATCCCTAACAGTTTCAATGTAAAGTGTTGAATGAGACCAAAAAAGTTTTTTTAGGGATTTGAGTTCCCACAGGTCAGAGAGAGTGAATTTTGTCCAGGTGTGCTAAGAAATAACATTAGGTCCTAAACCAGTTTGTTATTATTTTATACAACTGTTGTTGCCAGTGGTTTTACTACCCTTTATGCACTCACAAATTTGTCTGCACATTATTTGTGATTGAAATAGTTGATTAAGAGTCAGGTTCGGATACTGAAAACATTGAAGTGAGAGCCATAAGGATGTTCTCAAAGTCCAAAACTGGGGACTTCACACACAACCTGTCTTCCCTTCTTATTGTTGGTCTGTGCGTGCTTCGACTTAAAACCATCAGCTGATTTGAATAATTTTTCCCTGTTTAAAGGGAACTCTTTATACAAATTTTGCTCATTATTGATGTAGCTAAAAACATAGGCTTCATTTTCTTGCCCATCATTTTCCTATCTGTCAGATCTAAGGTTGGAAATGGGACAGTGCTCTTCTATATTTCAACCTTCATGCCTCTTTGAAGGAAAACTAATAATTAGAAATCAGTTTAAGTGAAGTACAGTACCTGTAATTACAGTGGGACTTTTGTACAAGGGAGGAACAACAGATTTAAGCACAGTGTAATGGAAGCAAATTTGCTGGTAATACTCACTCTAGAACGAATAAACAAGCAGAGTATTGCTTCACATTTGCTGTGAGTGAACTGGAATTCCATCTCATTGAAAAGCTTGGCTACATTTTAAATAGAAACAGAACGCAGTTTTAGCATTTACCAATGCAGTGGGTTATTCCTTCCCAGAGGAATGTTCTTTTTTTATCTTTTTGTCACAGGATACCCAGTCATAATATTGAAATTTGAGCAATTTGGGACTTTAGTAACTCCTTTTTTTAACCCTTATGCATTTGTGCCATCCAGATGCACTCTAGTACTTTTCATAGGAATTAAGACAGTAACAATAATGTTAAGTTCATTAACTGAATAAAAATGTCTCCAAAAATCAAAGGAAGAGTGGTTTAATATGAACTGATCTCCTTTTCTAAAAACATATGACTGAATCTGCTCGTCTCCTCTCCCAGTTTTGTACAGCACTCCTCTGAAGATCCTACCTTCTGGCAGTATCTATCGTAAACCCTTCCCCAACTGTTGCCCAACTATTTTAATTCCAATGAAACAATTCTTCACCACTTGTTTGTCTCTTGAGCCATAGGATCAGTAATCTGCGTTCCTGCTCTCTTTCATTGCCAGCGACCTCTTTGTCATTTGAGCACAACCATTTTCTGAAAAACATCAGACTTCCTGGACACCCATAACCCTTACTTCCTGTGCTCCTCCATTCACCTTTCCTAATTACTTTTTCAGTGTGTTTTTTGCAGGATGACCCAAAGCAGACAGTCATGATCTGGACAATGAGACAGAATGCACCCTCAGAAGCTTTGAGGACAACTCCAGATTAGAGGTGGTGGGTGACACAGCAGCAGGCAGGGCAGCCGTTTGGGGGGACGTCAGCGGGCTGGAGGAATGGGCTGAGAGGAACCACATGAGGTGGTGGCAAATGCAAGTCCTGCCCCTGCTGGTGTTGAGCAAGCCCCTGCACCAGCACAGGCTGGGAAGTGGCAGAGAAGCAACTTTGCCAAAGAAGACCTGGTGCACAAAGCTGAATATGAATCAGCCTTAAGCCCTTGAAGAAAATAAGGACATGAGGGTGGCCAAATATTGGAATGAGTTGCCCGGGGAAGACATAAATTTCAATTCTTGGAGATAATCAAACCCTGACTGTGTAAGAACTTGAGCAACCTGATGTAAGCTGGTCCTGCTTTGAGCAGAGGGTTGTAGCAGATGACTTCAGAAGTTCCTTCTGAACTATCTTATTCCATTATTCTGTAGCTGTTACTGTGGTAAAATTTACATGGACAGTCACTTTAGTGTTTTACATATTGAAATTTTAACTATGTTTTCTACAACATATAATTATTTCAGATATTGAAACATTATAGCATCACTCTGTATAAAGAATAATATTTATAACATAAAGAATTTAAAAGATAAAGTTACTGTATCTTTTTTCTCTTTCCTCTTTACTATTATCCCCTCATATTTTATCTAGGCTACTGCCCTGAAGCAACGGCCTGCCTGTCTGTTGGAAGTTAAGGAACTCAGAAGATTCTGAATTTGTGCTTATATTCATAAATAAATGAAATGATGTCCTTATGTATCAATGTAATTAGTCAAATAGGATCTTCAATCTTGTTTCTTGAGCAAAGAGCAAACTGAAGAGAGAGGGAGGGAAGGGATTGAGACAACTGCATTCTGCTTACTCCTCAGTGCCGTTTCTTAGACCATGCACCACTCACCCAAGCCACCTCTTCTTTCCTTCAGATACCGCTCTCCGTTGAGCATCAGGGCTGCCTTAAGATGAAAATGGTTGCATACATGCAAAAAGGAGCACATGGCTATGGCACCTACATATTTTGGCCTGCTATGTTTATAGCCTCTCACGTACACACAAACTTAGGGACAAAAATAGCAAAGAAGGGTTAAATGAATCTATTTGGAGGCTACAGAAGTGTTACAGAGAAATATGGTAAGAGGTTCACCACACTGGTGGTGAAACCACAACACAGAAGTCAGAGAGAGAAGTTTGTTGCTATAGAAGAGTTTATAGCCATAATATAAAGCACGATATGAAATCACGTTTAAATCAACAATGCTAAGGAAGAAAAAAAGAGAGGGTTTTGTGATCAAAAAGAACAATGTTAGATTACTACATTAAACACCATTGTAAAATTGACTGTGTGCTCCTTTTACGTCTCTCCACCGCGTAAATACACGGAGAGAATTTAAGGAAGAAACTGAAGTCCTAATTTCTTTAATTTGCCGGGCTGGACTTGCTCTTTGTGCAAAGGCAACAGTGCCACCTCCTGTCCGGGCTGCCGCCGCCGGAACGGCTCCTCCGCCGCTGCCGCTGCGGTGAAGCGCCGCGGGGATGCGCTCAGATCGAGAACACGCAGGAAAATACTGCACTCGGAGTAATCACAGCATCGGCTATACGAACACGAAGGTTTAATGTTCCCTTTTAGCACACAAGATGCTCACCCACTTTTATACTTACGTAGGACTTCTCCTCCCCCCACTCCCCTCCCCAGATAAGTCAGCTGCTCAACTACAGCCTTAAGCTTGTCGGTTTTTTAAAAAAATAATAAAAAAAAAGTTCTTCTGTTTTTATTCAAAAGAGAGACTTGTCTGAACAGGGTTAACTTATTTCAACAGAAATGCCCCTGTGTTAAAAGTTTGAGATAGTGATTAAAAATTTAGTTGAGCTCTGCAGTCAGCCCTATAAATTTTAATATATATGTAATTTATCATTTTTTTTTAAAATGTTAAGTAAACTTGCAGAGAATGTATAAAATCAGCTTTGCTGAAAAATGTGTGATTAAATGTTTGTGTTTCGCAAATAAAGATAGCAAATATGTGTTTATTTTGCCATGTAAACTTAAGTGTTCCTTTATGGCAGTGGTTCAACAAGAAGCGTACTTCAAAGAAGGTAAACAGGAAAGATTAAATCACCTCTTTTTAGTGACTCAGCTTTATTCAGCATAGCAGTTACAGTCACTGTAGCCTTCAAAGTGTTTTATTGCTGTAAGCACGCACTAAGCCAGATTCTAGTTTTCCAGTTAACTGCACTGGGACCACTAATGCATATCTAATTTGGACATGAATTATTCAGCTCCCATTACTTTGGGCATTATTAAAAACCTTTAGCAAGTCAGGTAAGTGGATAAGAGAAGATAAATGCATTTGCCACTCTGTAAATGCACCACATTTGCAACAGTGTAATTACATTGCTAGCGGAGATGGAGTATTTGCTGATGACTTACATTATAAAAACATTATAAAAATACGTGAGGACATATCATCACTACAGTCTCATTTATGGTGAACCCTGACAATCATCTGTGCTTGTCACTCTGTCAGAGCTTGACTGTACTATGAAGATTGTTCCACAAGCAAACCCTTCAAGAAACCCACTCCTTTGGTTCTCGAAAATCTATAGTTTCAAGCAAAGGAGGCAGAAATTGAATTACTGAAGAGATGAAAGAGAGCCGCAAGGAGGATTAATGACAGGAACCCTGTGGGCTACTGAAGATTTTGTTTGATGGACCTGTTGGATACAGAGAGGCTCTGAACCCACCTTAGGAATGAGTAGGGTTAGGGCCTTTGGCACTGACCTTCAGAAAGATTCTGTCTGTCCTTCACTGAAGGCAAACTTAGGGCTCAGAAGGAGAGATGTTAGGGCACCTGAGGGATGGAGGTGAGCCTGCCTTTTGATGAGAGTTCACAGTCTGCATAAGCAGATCCTTAGGGCATGACATTTGGCCACGGAGTGGCAGAAGTGGCATACCATTAAAGAGCCCGAAGATCTTGCCTGCTCACAGGAGACTGCTTCTGGACACATTGTTCACATAATGAGTTTATACAGTAATTCTTGAGGGAACAGAGAGCTTGTGGTTTTTTGCATCATAGCTGCTGCAGTCCCATAAAATATTTAGCCACCAACTTAAGTAAGCTGTAACTTAAACGTTTAAGTTAAACACTTTTAGCCATTTCTGTTGACATGTTCTTAAATGCTTTGCAAAGTTACTGTTCTCTGGAACTCTGCCACCAGCCTCACATATGACTGCCTTTGGCAAAAATACATTTTAATAGGAAATCTTGAGCTGTGCTGGCAACTGGTAAATCCTGTGTGGTGTATAGGGGAGCCTATTAACAGCACAGATATGGCTATGGGTAAGCTGCAAAAGCTTAAAAAGATTATCCCTTTTATTTCACTCTAGAAATAAATAATTGGAAGGAGCCAGTTCAAGACACCTGAAGCTCTTTACAGTATAATTCAAATAAGTAGAGATTATTTTGGCAATACTGTTTGGAAAATTGTACTGCCATTTGACTTAATAGAATCACAGTTTGGAAGGGATGTCAACGATCACTTGGTCCAAGCTTTCTTGGCAAAAGCACAGTGTAGACACGATGGCCCAGCACCCTGTCCAGCTGAATCTTAGAAGTGTCCACTGTTGGGGAACCCACCACTTCACCGGCAAGATTATTCCAATGGCTGATTGTTCTCATCGTGAAAAAATTTCCTCTTGTGTCCAATCGGAATCTCCCCAAGAGTAACTTGTACCTGTTACCCCTCATCTTTTCCATGTGACTCTTCGTAAACCGGGAGTCTCCATCTTCTTTTTAGCCACCCTTTAAATACTGGAACGTGGTGATAAAGTCTCCCCTAAGGCTTCTTTTCTCAAGGCTACACAAACCAAGTTCTCTCAGCCTATCCTCATGTGGCAGGCTTCCCAGTCCTTTCATCACTTTTGTGGCCCTTCTGTGGACCCTCTCCAGCCTGTCCACATCTTTTTTGTACAGTGGGGACCAAAACTGAACACAGTATTCCATGTGTGGCCTGACAAGTGCTGAGTAGAGTGGGATAATGACTTCTTTATCTCTGCTGGTGATGTCCTTCTTGATGCAATGCAGCATCCTGTTGGCTGTCTTTGCCGCAGGAGCACACTGTTCATTCCTATTGAGCTTGTTGTCCACCAGGACCCTCAAGTCCCTTTCCACAGAGCTGCTCCCCAGCTGGGTAGATCCCAGCCTGTGCTGCACTCCTGGATTATGTTTTCCCAGGGGCAAGACTTTACACTTGTCCTTGTTGAACTTCATAAGGTTCTTGTTAGCCCACTCTTCCAGTCTATCCAGGTCTTTCTGCAGGGTGACTCTCCCTTCAGAAGTGTCCACTCCCCCACTCAGCTTGGTGTCATCAGCAAACATAGTCAGGATACACTTGATCCCATCATCCAGATGACTTATGATGGATCCAGTTGGATCCAGTATTGATCCCTGGGGGACCCCACTTGTGACAGGTTGCCAGTTTGGAAAGGAGCTCTTTACCACCACCCTCTGGGTGTGGCCTGTCAGCCAGATCCCTGCCCACAGCACAGATCACTTGTCTAGACCATAATGCATCAGTTTCTCTAGCAGGACGCTGTGGGAAACCGTGTTGAAAGCCTTGGAGAAGTCCAGGTAGACAATGTCCACCGCTTGCCCCACATGAACCGAGCAGGTTACTTTGTCCTAGAAGGCGATCAGGTTTGTCAAGCACAGCTTGCCCTTGGTGAATCCATGCTGGCTTTTCCCAGTCAGGTGATTCATTTGACTTGTGATAGCCCCCAGGAGGATTTGTTCCATAACTTTCCCAGGGTCTGAAGTAAGACTGATGGGCCTATAATTTCCTTCATTTATTCATATCACATGGCAGGGAATGGTAAAATATATTCAAACACTTCTTTATGCAAGTGCCTTTCTCAGTACTAAGCGCTAATATTTGTTTACTTGGATGGTACCTACTACGACAGCACAGCACTCCATCTATTGCATTAACAGCTAGCAGAAATATTACCCCTTACTGTAAATAGAGATATTTATTCTCTGCTATGTATAAATGAAATTCATAGTGGTAGGAATCACATTTTAATGCCATAGTCCAGTACTAGTCACAGGAGAAAGGCTGGTAGACAATACTTAAATTCTTGGATACTAGTGAGATTCATCTCACCCAATTCCAGCCTTTTTCTTCTGCTTGTCTAGGTTTTCTTTATTGACTATAATGGAAGATAAACACCTCCAGAGGGCAAGTCATTAGAGAGAGGCAGAAAAATCAATTCAACCTGAGATGTTTGATAATAGAGAAGTTTTACCCAACACTTAAGTCTTCTATTTGGGACCTTGTTTGCCTTGACATTCCTGATAATTACTTGTCAACTCTGCTCTCCTGTGCATTGTACTTCTTTCCTTCCCTGTTGATCGAACTTGATACACCCCACTTCTTCTGTGAAAGGAAAATTAGGAAAGAGAGTTTGATCTTTCTTGTGGATATTGCCAGGCTTTTTATCTTTCATAACCAGCATGAAATATGCCAAGTCAGAGCTGGTTCTATCATGACTTACACAAATCATGTCTAATTCATTTAGCCCTTACATTACTCTCTTTTTTTTTTTTTTAAAAAAAAAAAAGCAATATATTTCTTAGTAATTAGTACTTGTCTGGCAGCTTTAAGGTAAGTTAAAATGAAGCTGCCATTTTCATTATAACTTCCTTTTGACAATGTAATAGGAACTAATTCTGCCATTTTCATTATAACTTCCTTTTGACAATGTAATAGGAACTAATTCTTATGGACTAGATTAGCCAAGATGTCTACCAAAAATGTGAAGGGTCATTAATAATTCTTGCAGGTCCCATTTACTCTAGGAACCTCTGTCAATAGCATATATCTGCTGTAATGTGCTGGCTCATCTGCTATGTCTACCAATAGCAAGAATGATATCAAGACTTTACTTATTTCCTTGCCTGACCCACACATTGAGAGCAAACCGCGACGCACAGGCCATGCCAACAGAGTTTTCCAAAGGAATACATCTTGTGTAGGTTCCCTTCTGGAAATAGGGCTGGCGATCCTCAGTCTTTCAGGAATTTTGGAAGTGCTATGTTAGAATTTGTTCACAAGGCCTTTGTGATGTGGTGTACATTTTATCCTAGGAAAGAACAGAGAGAAAACCAAGACGTTCACACACTGTCTTGAAGACACTGCATAGAAAATTTTGATGGCATGTAGATTTATTACAGGTCTCCTTTGCCACACTAAAGTAGATAATTTCCATTTGCCCACTCCAAGAGTTCCTGAAATGGGAATAGCTGTAGTAAAGAGTCCCAGAAGGTCTGAAAGGTCAGTAAAAAATTTACACTTCTCTAAGAGGACTGCAGCTCATTTCTCAATCAGTTGGGATGTGCAACAGAAAAAAAACAGTCTCTGTGTGTGTGCAGTTAAACGGCTTCAAACTGTATTTCTTGACATTTTGTTGGCTGATAAGAAGATACACCTAAGAATAAAATGCACATATGGGACATTTATTTGTCATACCATCCCTGACAAGTGAAATTTCCCATTAGACTATAAATAAAGAACAGCTGTGAAAACCTAGACAACTTATTATAAGCAAGTATAGGCTAAACCAGAAAATGAAAAGCAAGTTATTGTGGAAATTGAGTCTTAAGGATCTAAATAACCTCACAGAAAATTTAATGAAGTTCTCTATACTAATGTTTTTCTAAAATGAGAAATATGGATTTTTATTTTTTATTTTGGTGGTACCATTGTCTTCAAACTGCATCTTTTTAATTTTATTCATTAAATAAAAAAGACAATCAGCAGTAATACATGTTATTATCTTACACTGATGCAAGTTCAGATGTGCGATCAGATCATTCCTAAACGTTTAAAGTAAGCTTGTAAGCAGCATGTCAGTTGTAACATGGTTCTCATGGTTTTGATCATGTCAAAATAAAGAGTTCAAAAAAAAGTTTGGATAAAATCTGCTGTGTGTAAAACAGTATTAATCAAGATACTTATTCTAAAGTTTACTAGATTGTGTGACTATTTACCGTATGCAAACATAATGGAAGGCATATATCAAACATTTTATAACCAAGTTACAGTGCAGTACACTCCATTAAACAAGTTGCTTGGACGTAGGATTTTAGAAGCTTTTCATTTCAAAATATAGCTTCCATATAAAAAATTAGATGGAAGCTTTATGAAGTCATCTTATGCCAACAGAGAGGGATATATTTCAGGCACTGAAATCAACATAATTCCTCAGGCACGTACTACAGAATAATTTAATACAACTGGTGGTCTGTGCTTAAGAACAGCCAAACACTGGAGCAGCAGGGATTCTGCAGGTCAGGAAACAGCGTGGGAAAACCTGCTGGTACTATGGATGGCGTCCTCATTTCAGTGAGCAGCAATTTTAAACAGTCTCTTAAAGTCATCAGTAAAACCTTTCAAATGAATTTGCACTTTAGTCAGTTAGTAGCAAAGATGAGAGATAATGGTTTACTTTATCTCTCACCTGAAGCCATTTGTGATTTCCAGTGCTAGTGTTCCAGGATATATAACAGCATCTCCATCCTTAAGAAACAAAAGGTGTTGAAATCTTTTTTTTATTGATAAAGATCTGCAGTGATGGGTCATATTCTTAACAATGCTAGAATTAACTTTTTATCACTACAACAATTATCTAAAATAGGCTTTGAAGCTGTATTATATTTTTATATTCTTTGCAGTCAAATGGCATAAAATGTCGAGTGAACATTTTCTGTCCTTCAGTGTGAAAAATAATTTTAATTAAATTCATTTTAAATCAGTAATTATGGTAGCCTGGTCTGATTAACATGAGTTAAAGCAAACCAGAGATGATGTTAATCACACTAAATACCTGAGGTATAATTTTGGCTACAAGTAGAAATATTTCAGAAACTGATAGAAAAGCACTGAATAGCCTGTCTTAAGAATTTCTATGGAAATGTGCTAAATTTTCATATACTTTTTCAACTTCCCCTTCAATATCCAGACAAAGAAGCTTTCCTTTTCTGTTATCTACCTCTGCTCATTTAAAAAGCATGTCATCACCATAGGGACAAAAGCTGACCATCAAAAGAAAACAGGAGAATTAAAGGAAGTCATTCTACTCTTGTTTCACTACAATAGCAATCTCCTACCTTGCGTCTTTATTAAGTAGAGATCTACAAATTCTCTTCAGATCTGGTGATTGAACCCAGGAAGTTAGAAGGCCTTTATACTTTTCAGTAAGTCCAAGCCTGGGTCTAAAATGTCAAACTAACATTGAAACATAGCACCACATTATCTTTACCCAGTAATATGATTAATAGACAACCCCCTTCTTTTTGACTGTACTTTTTTTGGATGGCAGGTTTAGTCTGAATCTCTAAAATAACATATATAGTTGACTCAAACTATCCCACAGGGCTGTCTCTATTCTTGCCAGAATTTGACATTTATAAGTTTATGTAAGGTCATCTTTCTCCACAGGCTAAGAATTACAGCAATGTCAATTTTCCTGCTTAACAAAGCCAGTTCCCAAAAGGGCAAGCGACTGCAGGATCCAATTGCTTGCAAATTATTTCCAAAAACCTGAGAGACAGCAAAGAGAAGATGAGATTTAATAATACCTCACATTTATCCAGGAATTTAAATTTCTGAAATTATTTTATCTGTTAAGAATGATGATGCATATCAGTGCTTTTAGCAGACATAGACTGGTCAAAGGACTGAGCTAACACTGAAGTCAATGGAAAAAACCCATGCATGAACTAAGGGACTTACCCAAGGTCACAATCAAGTCAGCCATAGTGACAGCAGTCAAGTGTATGTTGATGGAGGACAGTACTGTGTGCCCAGAAAGGAAAGGTATTTTCCCCATTTCAGGGCTCTGCAATTCATTACTCACAAGGGACTGTATGAAGTCCTGATGCAACTCCCTTCTCATTCTGCCGACAACTGCAGGGACCAATTTTCTCTGGCATTTGTTTTTACACGACAACACAACCCCCCCACACCCCACCCCCAACACTTAGTAGCAGTATATGGTATTTTAATATTTCCACTACAGTTAGTTTGAATTCTTAAGAGTGCAAATGCAATTCATTTTCATGCTAAAAAAAAACCCCAAAACCAGAATACCTTTTGTCTCTTTCAGTTGGATTTATGCCAAAGCGCACACCTTCCTCCTCCCTTTCTTTTTTCTCCTTCTTTAGATTTAAGATTAAATTTAAAAAAAAAAGACCCAACCAAAGCGCTTTATACAACAACAATTCTTTATTTCTTTGTACAACAATAAGTCTTTATTTATTTTACCTTGATTTATTATTAAACTGACACTTTCCTCTTTTTCATTGCAAAAGTTTGTTGTGTTTTTTTTTTTACTTGGCGCAACAGCATGGTAGCTTTTCAGTTTTAGAGTGTATAAGACAGTGTTGTAGTTCCTTATGCTGTAGGAAATCTTGACTTGTACACGATCTGCACTTGCAACTTCCAGTTCCTCCTGATCTATTTCTCTTGAGTATTGCTGTTTCCTAGCACAGAACCACATAAAATACTGTTCTGTTCTCTTCTACTATCTTATTTACAAATTATCTTTCCTACCGCTAAAATCAAAGAAAAAAAGCCACCACCACACACACACACACAAAAACCCCAACAAACAACAAAACCCCCACCAGATTTGCATGTGGCAAAAGTCCTGATGGGTATGGATGTAAAGGGTTTTTTACCTAAATTTTGTCTTGTTTGCAGAATGTTGACTCTCCAACTTCCTCACAGAAGAAATACTGTAATCTTCAGCTATTATTTAACAAGACAAAACTTCTCATGAAACTCTTTTGCAAATTGAATCTGCCTACGAACATGTATGCTTAGGTGCGCAAACATGGCACTGTCACTCCAAGAGGACCACCTTACCTTCTCTGTCTTCAGTTACGCCCTTACTTTACTTTTTTTCCTACTCTGATCAGCTGCCTGTATTTTCCAGGTGGTTCTTCAGCTCCCAGTGCTTTTGAATCCCTAATACCGTAGTAGCAATCCACACCACACAAAGTGTTTGCCATGGTGTGTGCTATAATCCCTCCCTCTGGTTATCCGGATGAGGGAAATTATCAGAGTGCTTTATATCATTCCATATTTACATTTTTTCTTGTGGAAACCAAAACATGGAAGTGCTCTTAGCTTCACCAGTTAAGATGCAAACCAACATAACTGTGCTATAAAGCTCAGTTAAAAATGACCAGTTTTGCTTCAACTCCTGAAGGAGAGTAACTACCAGTACCACATTGAACCTACAGTCCATCAGTTCCATCAAAGCCACAGAGTTCATCATTTAAGACAGTTAAAGTCTTCTTGACCAGGGGCATCTTACAGAAACACACCTACCCCATCATATAAGGTTTTCACCTGGAGAACCTTAGGAAGTAGGGAGGATAAGCCCCCAAGACTTGCTACTTTACTTGAATTATCCTCAAATCAACTGCATTGTGGCAAAGCATCTTACAGCAGTTTCTATCACTCATGAACACAGTATTGGTACACTTCCCATTTTCAGTCTTTTACGATGTGGTATATGGGACACTTCAACCATTAAATGTGTCATATGTTTGATGTAAAAACATGAAGGGATAACCTCTACTACACACTGCAGTTCTTTTACATACCACAATGGAGGTATGCAGATATTAACAAAAACATAGTCATTCCACATATTATATATAAAATTGACACTGTCTACATTTTTTAGGAAAAAAAATTCTCAAACTGCTATACTTAACATAACTATTACCTCAATAATTAATCATAAGTTTTAATGATGAAAAAATTTAAATAGGATCTGACTGGAAGCCAAACAAATAGAATCTAATCCACAGAAACACCACATAAAACACCATCAAAAAAGTGAATTTTCAGTGACAACTATATTTGAGTTACTTAACGCTTGCTTTCTTGATATTGTATACCACAGATTTGAATGCAGCACTAAGTCAAGAGCTTGTCAAAAGTCTGTATGAAAACCACATGCCCCTACAAAACCAATAAAATCAGCCCATTTGACAAGATGTATTTTTCACAATATTTAGAACTGTTGCAATACATACCTGGCCTTAGGACAAATCACTTAACATAAATATCCAGCTGTATTATCTGGACCATTATTACAAAAAAGTGTTAAAAAACCTCCCCAGCTCACACAATGAACCTCCGAGATGTCTAGATAAACAGTATTCACACTTATGAGTTCATTAATGGTAGCTGTAGATATGCAAAGCAGTATTAGTTTCATCTGTTCATCTGCACATATTCATATAGATACTAGAGAGTGCGTATGAAGTGTGTGGTCAGGAAAACAACCACTCTTGTACCTCAGTCTCAGCACAGTTTTGCTGTGTAGCTGTGCTGCCATTTTTGTCTGCAGGGAAGCTGCAAGTCGTGGTGCAGTTTGGAGAACTGAAGGGGGGAGTGAGGAGGAAATGAGAAAAGTTAGGTAATCTTTTAGAGTCTGGTCCCTGGGTTTGCTGACAATCCCTCATATAAATCACACACCAGTGCCAAAATGGAAAGCTGACACAGTTTTATATCAAAGACAGCTGCCTTTGCTCCTCAGGTTTTTAGGAGGCAGTTCTGAGAGACACCTAAAATAACCTGTAATGGAGATTTGCTTTGAATAGGAAAACGAGATATTTCACTTGCAGAAACAATATTCTAATTTCTCTCACATAACAGTGTCTTCTCTGAACTCTTAACCATCAAACACATACTGGATCACCACCTCAAAGAAATTTTTTTCCTCTCAGGGTGGCATTTTTGGCCTGTCTACTTTTTTGTTTTAAAGTCGGTCTTTTCTGCAGTAACTGGGGTTACCAGGGTTAAATTAATAAAGTGGAAAAGTACAGTTGATCCAAAAGGGACACACTCATTAGCTTAGTTGGTAACTTGGAGAAACCTATTTAGAGGGGAAAAATGGGGAAAAAAAACCCAAAACCCAACTTAAAACTTTCTGAACAGACTGTTTCTCTCAGTGTACTTTACTGAATAGGTAAAACTAGCAAATGTTATTTGTTAAATGTAGTTGTGACTCAGCCCTGCTGACTCTTATCTGCGTGCTTATCTGTATATTAACAGGGCTAACCCAGTATTGGTTTTGGCTGCATGGTATTTGCTTTGTTTTGTTGGGATGTCAATAGACATACAGTGAGATGATAGAGAAAAAATAAGAATGAATGCCCCAACTTACGAAAGACCCCGAATGAGACAATGTGGATGTTTGTTTCTGCATGATGGAAGCAGAATCCTGTACTGGAACTCCCGAGTATCTTTAACACCCTTTCATTTCAACAATATTGATACTATCTGCTGTCCAGTGGTATAGTCAGCGGCTTTTACAGATTCACCTACAGCTGACTTTTAGCAGCGTAAAACGATTGAGTATCAACTCTATAAGCTCCCTATCATCTCCCTTTGTAATTTCCTAATTATTAAAAATAAATAGATAAAAAGAAGTGGGTATTTATTCAAGGGGTCAAAAATGTACTGTTTTCTGTTTTCAATATCTACAATAATAATAGTTTTCATAGTTGGAAACCCATGGGTTAGAAAAACTGAAATGGAATCAAGGTTTTCCTATTGTTGCCAGTCTGTCACTAAAATGTGGGATGATGAAGGAATTTAGTTACTGAACTGCTGCTGCATTTTAAATACATAAAATACTTTAAAATATAAAGTATGTAACATAAAGGCATTAATATTCTTTTGATCCATACAATTTTGTTTTCATTATTAAAATAGATTACGTGATGGTGATCAATACACAAGAGAAAAGGGATTCAGTAGGGAAACAACAGTTAAGAAATGTGTAAGACTCTTGGGTTTAGGGCAGAAAGAGGAAGAAAGCAGGGAGGTTGAAAATAATCCATTACAAAAAGAAAGGAGAAATTTCAACCTAAAACCAATTCTTCAGGCACAAATTTTTGAATGTATAGAAAATATTAAACTATACTTGACAACACTTTTCAGCTTGCTGCAGAAGCTGACTCTGAGTGTTTCCATAAGACTCCAAAGCTTCTGGTCCTAATAAAACAAGAAAGAAATAATCATTTAAAAAAGTTTCCCACAAAAATTGTCTCTATACTTTCCGACACAATCTGTGTGAATTGAGACCTAAGGGGTTTAGAGACGAGATGTATTTGTGTCTAAATGTTCAGTCAGAAAAAAACTTCATAAACATAAAAGTTCATACCATAAAATTTCATAAAACTTCATTTCACCTTTGGGATTATGCTTCCATTAAGCTTGCTGTTTCCTGTTCACTCTTTCATTCACTCATTCATTCATCATGTTATAATGATCTACTTCTGAGGAGTAATATGAATGTCTCTTCTCTTAATCTGCCCTGTGATAGAAAAAACAGAAGGAAAATAACTCTGTATAATGCAATCCATTTTCAGTATTTTCTTCTACTACCATCCTTCTCCCATCTTATTTGAATTTCATAAGAGAGAAGAAACACAACAGCTGCCTTCCCCTAATCTTGATGTCCTGGCAGTTTCAGATTAGTGGGAAACTCCGCAAACTGCTCAGTTTTACATTAGCTCTATGGGACACAATGACTGCAAAGTTATTTTTTCTTCTTATAGGCGGTACCTATGAGAAACAAAAGACAGAATAGACAGTGGAGACTAAGTATAATTTCTTAAAAACGATTAAGGTGAGAAACTCCAGTGTGACAATAGAGTATACTGAACTAATCATTCCCATTCTGCAGCTTGTCTGGGGTATCAGAGCTCATAGTCCAATGCCATAGGACATTACAGCAAAACCCCAAGAAAACAGAAAAAGAACTGCAATGAGTGGGGCAAAGGCTATAGATTACGTAGTTAGTAGACATTAGTTATAATTATACATTGAGTATTTTTGCTTTTCAATTAACTACAGACGAGTACTGCTAAAACTTGCATCAAGGCATATAAAAGCTTTACATAACATGGACGTGTTCCCACTTCAATTCAAATTCAAATATGCCCTTCAGTGCGTTTTAGAGCATGCCTGCCCTACTATAAAACAATACAGAGAAAGCAATAACTAGATTCTAGTGTCTACATCCTGCATATATTTTAACAGCTTTGCTTTAATTTTTATTTATTTATTTATTTATTTATTTTTACTTTGGAAATCACAAAACCACAAAATATGTGCTTGGATATGTCCAATACTACACATGGAGTGAAACAGCTCAGAAAGCCAAAGACACGTCAGATATGGACTCTTCTGAAATGTAATTAAGCGCTTAAATTCTGCAAGCTGTAGGCAGATTACAATGGAATTGGTAAGTTTGCATCACTTTGAGTAGCTCGAAGACTGCATGAATTAGGTGCCATTGCCTACAACAGACTCTGAGGCAGACCTCACTGCAAGCCAACACTCTTCAGAGAGACTGAGATACATTTCCTGCTGCCATGAATATCTACAGAATTTTGAATTTGCTTTCCCTTTCCTATTAGTAGCACTAAGCTAGGGTTTAATGCCTTTGTACATTATTCATCTGCTATCAAGGATTTTACCCTGACAGGTTAATTCACCCAGTGCAACCTTTTTTCTTGTAGCCACTACTTTAATTCCTGTTACCTTTGCAGAGGTATTTATGTGCTGTTAATGTAGTTAACTGTTAACTCTAGTTCTTCCTCGTTTTGACTGCAGAATATTAATGCATTTCAAGGGAAAACTGATTTAATAGTATTAGGCATTTTGGGAATGTAGAAATAATTGAAGGATAAAGTAACTTAAAAAGTGGATCTGGAGTGCATGGGTAATTAATACAAGACGTTTTTTCTCACCTGGGAGAAGGATTGGTGCTGAGAACGTCATTGCAGTTTATGTATTAGTAAATTCCATTTTTCCTCTGGCTGAGGGGAATCCTTTCTTTTCACAAAAATGATGAACAGTTAAATCAAGTAAGGAGATAATAGTTATGAAGATATTTCAACACTCGGTTCATATCTCCCTATTATTCTTGGCAACAACTGCTTCTATAATTAGAGACACTTGCAAGGTGTTATATAAAGGAGTATAGGAACATTTTATTATTTTAGTTTCGATGGTCCTTGGATTCCACTGAAGGCTTGTTAATTCCTGGACATTTAAGAAAGACTAAAATTCTCTGAAAAAACCAACACACCGGCCCATTTTTTCGCACTAATGTCAATGAGAGTTTTTGTACAACATCTTAAAATCCCAAGACCCTTGGAAGGTCCATACGTATCAACAAGCTGACAGAATTCATTATTCTAAATATGTAAATCCAAAACCTCTGATAATGAGTGAATTTCTCAGTCTTGAAATCCATGTGGCAGGATCCATTCAATGGATAAAATCTATGCTTGAGTTCAAGTTCATTTCAAAGTAAATTTTTCTACATTCCCTTCATGAAAGAAGCGTGTGGATTACTTCATTCTGTAATTTCCTTGAAAGTCTATTTTTTCACAGACAGCTTGCTTGGTTATCATTTCCTTCATGATGTTCACTGATATTTCTCTTTTAAGCAGATCCAGTGTCCCATAATTTTGCGTTATTATTTGCACTTCATTCTCAGGTGCTTCTAATCTAATTTTTACAGAAGACAGAACCCTCTAAAAGCTTATATGTCTTCAGAGATTTTTCACAGTTTAACTGGCAGGAAGTCTTTAGGAGCTGAGGTTGTGGAGAAAGAACTGGTTGCTGCATTGCTGAATCTATCCTGAGACTCCTTTAGGTTAGTTTGCTTTGAAATTTTAGCTGTTATCTAATCTTTTTTCGGCTATCAGTTTTGTTTAGTCACTATTTTTGCCAAAGTAGACAATGTCATGCAGGATCTGAGATGTGTTGGAGCAAGAATAATTTTTTACTTACATTTCACTGAATCCAGATAATAACAATTCATAAATAAAAGAAAATAACAAAAATGAAGGAAAAAATATTTAAAATGTCTGTGAAAAAGGGCTTTCATTATATGCAAATTATTTTATTTCTACCTACAAATAACAAATAGAAACAGATTGAAATGAGAAACACAAAAACATTATAAAATATTATTTAAATTTTACTTATGAATTGTATCAGTTGCAACCTTGAGGTAATACAACAAAATCAACAATAGTAATAACAACAGTAATAATTCAGTTTTGCCTCATGTTTTAAATCTTTCAGAGAAAATAATTTAAGGAAAATTCCAATCTAAAAATTGTAACATGATCTAAAGAAAAGCTGCTCCAACAAGTGAAATTGTGGGCTCAAGCATCACTTTTACAACTTATAGGTGAAGATAGCAAGGGCATCCAAGTTTGAACAGTGCAGATGAAGATGAGGCTGAGGCTCGTGATACAGCCTCTGATATGGCCTGTATGGTATACTGTGTATATGGTATAGCCTATGATAAACATATTTACCTACCTATATGTTCCTGCAGAAATACATGACTGCACAGTGTCGCATCTTATTACCTTAAAGGTAAACCACAGAGAATGTAACAGTTTCCATGTATGTGTTTAAAATCCACTCTTGGTTTTAAATGGGTAATGATGATAAAAGCACCCTGTTCTGCTGAGACATTAGGAGGGACCAGCATTTACATATGAACCAATGAGAGAATGGTCATAACCTTTTAGACTAACCAAGTTTGGGGGGGTGGATGAATTACTGATAGACTGCTAAATGTACCTAGTGCATCTAAGTGTTTTGTGTGTTATCATTAAAATATGAAGCTGTGCTTTTTCTCTTTTCTGACATTTATTTCAAGCATATGTGATTCTAGCTTTCGAAGTCACATCTATCGGTTACCTACTGCAGGCCCATCTACTCTGTACATATGGATTAAATTACATATTGGGACACCGGTCAGATCTTAACTGTGATGTGATGATCATCAGATGGGTTTTACCCTTCTTGAGCACAAGGCCTGAAGTATACATTAAAGCATAAAAATCCTGTTTAGAGTAGCGTTAAAGGTCTGATATATTCCCAGCAGTATCCAAGAAGTATGACCAGAAATTATAGTGAAAGTGGAATCCTTCCATTCCAAAAACAGTATCTTAGAAGAAAATTTGACAAACTGACTGCTAAGAATGGACCTCATAAAATTCATGAACTTCATACATAAGCAGCTCCATGGATATCAGGTACTTACATGAAATTTGTTTGCCATGTTGTGAAATAATCCTGTGAACATTACTTTAAAATTCTTAATTGTAACTATTTGTGAGTTGATTTTATATTTCATTGAAAGAGATTGTTTCCTGTCATAATTTCGATGAAGAATAATTTTTGATTTTTTTTTTAAGAAAATATGTTTTCCCTGAAAGATTTGTTGGTTCTGTTTTTTCTCACAGAAATCTATCCTTAATCTCACTGGACTCAAAATTTGTACAGAGGATAAATAGATTTTGTTAGACCCATGATATAGCTAGGAAAAAAAAAACCAACACAAAGAAAAGCTGTTACACATTCAAACCTTTATTCAGAATTTTTAATTTTGTTTCATTATTATTTATCATTTCAGTCTTTTAAACAAATCTTTGTTTTTGTTTGCTCTTATGTTTTATTTCTCAGTGACAAAAAAATCTAAACTTGCAGCATTTATGCCATCAGTCATCCTTTTTATTGCTCTAAGTTCATTGATATCTATGTTATTTTAGTCAGCGCTTTTATCTTTTTGTTTTTGTTATTTTTTTCCTGCTCCATAATATTGGAAAATATCATAACTATTAGAACTTTTGTAAAGAGCAAAGTTACCCTCATCCATTTTGCAACAAGAAAAATGCCTAATCCCACAGACTTTTTAAAATTAAATACAGTGACAACAAAGGAAAAAAAAAGAAAAATAAATACAGATCAAAAATATTCTTTAGTGTTTAAAAAAAGTTAGTAACTCTTCTATTTTAAGTCTTTGAGGGAAACTCTACTGAAGACAACTGAAATACTTTTATAAAATTAATTTGTCTATTAACTTGTTTCAATTTTTCCAAAAAAACTCCATTCAAAAGTTCCCAGGTTTCATGTTTAGTTTAAAAGCTCTGGTCACAATTATCCTGGAACTGGCTTGGGTCTATGGAACTATTCAAATCAGAGAAGAAATACAAATTAAGCTGAATTTAATTTCAGTGGGAGTAGGCTGATAGTGGTCTTTCATATTAGAGAGAGGGAAAATTTGTCATTTTGTAAAACTTAAAGTTTGGAAAAGGAAACAATAGGAAATCCATTTGTTTCCCCCAAGGGATATTTTGATACTTTCTGGGCCTCAGTCTAGCTCACTCAACTTCAGTATTGCCAGAAATTCATGGCTTCACAAACTTAGAATCTTAAACTTAGGCTACCCAAATAAGAAAAATGTATTAAAAACTTGGGTTTGGTTGGGGTTTTTTTTTTGCATGTGTTTTTGTTTTGTTTGGTTTGTTTGGTTTCTTTTTGTTGTGGGTTTTTTTTTTTTGTTTGGGGTTTTTTTTTCTGGTGAAATCAGAGAAGAAAATACTTGGCAAAACACCCAAAAAGCACAAACACCCATTTCAGCACACATCTAGAGAATGAGTGATCAAAGATTGTTTACGCATTAAATCACTTAGTCAATTCTTCTTACTATTTTTTACACAATCTGTTCTATATAAGGCATTAGCAAGATAAGCATTTACAATATTAAATACTATTTGTTTTGTCTTGCATTAGGTGTCACTAAGTGTAATTTACATCTTTTCCAATATATTTATGATGATAAATTTTAGTCTATGCACTACTACTACTATTAATGCAAAACTGTCCAGCATTTTATATCATCCTTAATTATAAGTAGACTAATCTATCAGCTGCACATATGTGGGCTGCAAAGAATATAATTTTGCTGAGCAGTCAATGTTTTACAAATCAGAGCTCTATGAAAGAAAATTCATTAATCAATTGAGATATTCTTGAAGAACCTATATATCTATTTTGAAAACCTATGTTACTTGTAGTTACAGTAAAACTTATTTTTACTATTCATATCCATTTTGGTGTGGCTTTGTTGGCCATTGTAATAGTTGTCTCAGAAGTGCCTGCTTCTTTCTTACATAAAGATAAGGCCAATGCCTTATCAGATATGAGGTGCATTTCTGGACTGAAACTTCCTGAAAACATCACAAAAGGACGACTTCTTTAGCAATTACATCTTCTAAGAGTATAGTTCATCTAAGCAGTGGATGTCATAGCAGCGAAAACTGCTATGTTAATCCAGGCCAAATATGTTCTGGTCATAGAATCGTTATGGCTGGGAAAGACATTTACCCACTTCTCAACCATATCCCTGAGCACCGTATCTAGATGGCTTTTAAATACATCCAAGGATGTCGATTCAACCACTTCCCTGGGCAGCGTGTTCCAGTCTTTGATAACCCTTTCAGTGTAGAATTTTTTCCTAATGTCTAACCTAAACCTCCCCTGGCACAACTTGAGGCCATTTCCTCTTGTTCTATCGCTTGTCACTAGTGAGAAGTCGTCGACCCCCACCTCGCTTTAACCTCCTTTCAGGTAGTTGTAGAGAGCAATACGGACTCTCCTCAGCCTCCTTTTCTCTAGACTAAACAACCCCAAGTCCCTCAGCTGCTCCTTATAAGACATATTCTCAAGACCCTTCACCAGCTTTGTTGCCCTTCTCTGGACTCCCTCCAGCACCTCAATATCCTTCTTATACTGCAGCACCCAAAACTGAACACATTACTTAAGGTGCAACCTCACCAGTGCTGAGTACAGGGGGATGATCACTTCTCTAGTCCTGCTGGCTACACTATTCCTGATGCAGGCCAGGATGCTGGTGGCCTTCTTGGCCACCTGGGCACACTGCCGGCTCATATTCAGCTGGCTGTCAATCAACACCCCCAGGTCCTTTTCTGCCGGGCAGCTTTCTGGCCACTCCTCCCCAAGCCTGTAGCGCTGCATGGGATTGTTGTGGCCTAAGTGCAGGACTCAGCACTCAGCCTTGCTGAAGGTCATACCATTGACCTCAGCCCATTGATTCAGACTATCCAGATCATTAATAAAGATGTTAATCAGGAGCGGCCCCAACACTAAGCCCTGTGGAACACCACTTGTGACTGATATGATCTATATTAATATATAGAAGTCATAAAACAACTGCATTCTAAGTGGCCTACAGCTGCATCATGCTGTTAAAGTAAATAGATCTTAAAGTTACTGTAATTGGGTATGTATTTCTGGTTGCTCAATTTGTCTAACTCATAAAGGTCATGACTCAAGATGTTTGGCAGAATGACATTTGGAGGGAAAAGCAAGTGCTTGTTATGGAAAGCAAGAACAGATAAACAGGAATACAGGAGAAAGCACTAAATGTCAAGCACTTCAACACCATGCCACTTTTCACGTTTTTTATGTTAAAGTATTTACATACAAATTCATAACATAGTTTGGAGAAGTGCCTCAACAGTAGATAAAGAGATAAGGTGTAATTTAAAAATAAATATTGGAGAAGAGTCTACATTGACTTTCGTTTCATGAGAAGACCTAAAACACAGAATGGGTGTTTGACAGGAGGAGAAAAGGAGAGTAAAGAGGGTTTGCCCCACTTCCTGTTCCCCTGCCTGGACATTAGAACATTGCTAATGCAGCCTGAAGTGCAGCATCAAGGGTTTTTTTTCTGTTTTCTCTACCCCATGCATCACAGCCAAGGAACCAGAGAGATGAGATGCTTCGCAGTCACCAGATGCGTTTTGTGTGATTGCAGCCCAGTGCTGTAAATTCACACCTCCCCACCACGAACTGTTATGAGGAGAGAAGGGCTCAAGATCTCCTTTTATATTAGGTCTGAGCCTATCCTATACACAGCATATGCTGCATGGGCAAATGCAAGGTCCTCTGCACAAAAGCTGGATATAATGCAGTGGAGCTAGAGGAGACTTCCAAATCATAGTACCTAATATGCTCTGTGTGTCATATTACAGAGCAATTAAAATTTATTTTATAATAATATTATAAGCCTGACTTCATATTAGCTGAATCTGAAGTCTAAAAACTTGGTTCCACTGGCAGCAATATGAATTTCCTCACTGACTTTACTGAGGCTAGATTTCAGCTGTTGCACAGTGACTTGCAGAACCCATCATGATTTGCATCAGTTGAGGATTTGGCCCAGATTTGCTGAGCACTGCTAGGCTTCGCGCTATGGACATTTATCCACTGGGGATAAGGTTAACCATCAGCTTGCTTTACAGGCAAACCAATATCCATCAAAAGGTCAGAACTCCCTGTCAGGACCAGCCCTAGGTGGATTTCAGAGACTGCTGTAAAAGTACCTTAATGAAATGCAGAAGACAATATAGCAACCCATAAGCCACGTTACAGCAAAAGAGAATATATGGCTTTCATATTGAAGAACATATAATGGATTATTCTTTCCTCCATTATTGCTGTGTCTTTTCTCTTTTTAATAGTTACAAGACACAACTTTGAACATTACTTCATTTAGTTTTGAGGCCAGATTTTAATAGTAACTATATGAGATACAGTCACAGACCCTTAGTAAAGATGATTTGATACCAAATAGAATCAGCATTTCTTTTAATAATTCAGCCTGACCTTTGGATAAAATCTAATCAGCACTTAGGAGTACAATACATTTTCATCACTCAGAACAACCAACCGGAGTCGGATGACAAAAATTTTCCTCAGATACCTTGGGTTCGCTCCCTTACTAAGAATCTTAGTTTCCTTGTCCAGAACATCTCTGATCCATTAAATGTGAGATTTCCAGCTCTTGCCACATGTCTTCTTCCTTCTCTTGAACCATAAAGAATTGTGTGCAGCAATGCAGGAATGGCACTTAATTTCTGACAGTCTACATTGCCTACGGCATTGTAGAATTTACCCCATTTATCCTATGAAGGGCATGACAGTCACGCTTTACCTAACTTCTTATCTATTACAAAAATCTTTTTAAAAAGATGGCTCTCATCCTTTGTTGTTCATGGTCTTGTGGCTCTAATCAAATTATGAGGTGAAGACCAAACGTCATAGCTGGAAGCATTTAAGTGTGAGGCTGTCAAAATGAAAACACTCTTTTTAGGGGACATTACCTTACTAATCTCTCACGTCTCCTCTGCCTTCCCAGAGAACATTGTACCCAAACACAGTAGTCCCAGTTGTCCAGGTAAGACATTTTCCAGGCCTTCCCACAGGCTCCAGGAGCCCCCAAGGCCAGCTGCATCCACAGCCTCAAAGGAGAGACCAAGGGTTGTTGTTACATGTGTTGTATTTACACAGCGTCTGAAAGTACCTCTGGGCACCTCAGCTCCTGTTCTGGCATCTTCCCAAAGCTTACTACTGCGAGAGAGGCAGGATTTGTTGAACAGCACCTGCATTAGAGGTTCTCCTTCTCTGTACATGCAAGGTGAACTCCATTTAACAACTCCGAGAATCTGAAAATACTTTCTTATTAGAACAAAGGACAAAAGGTACCCAACAATGCGAACCATCTCATTTCATGAAACTATCGAGTGCACATCGTAGCTCTAAAGTATCAAAACTAATGAAGAAAAAGACATACTAGGTAGCATCAACACATACTCATAAGTTTATTTTGGGCTCCAGTGTGCTACTGTAGGAAATGCAGTTGTCTGAACTGTAAAATAAAATGCCAGTGATTACCATTCAAAAGTCTGGCTTTACTCCAAAGCATTGCGGCAGAAGAGATATTGTTATTCTGTATTTGCAGCATGGGGAAACTTTGCAGAATCTTAAATACCATTGCAAAGGCTGACTTTTAATGGGTATTTCAATAACACAACAGACAGTTATGTATCCAACTGGAAAAATGGAAGGGATAGTAACACTAGAGGAAGGAAACGAAAAACATTATAAATATAAGCAAAAGGTAGATCAGAAAGCGCGCTTGAGTATTTAACTATGATACGCAGCTTTTTTGCACAATGTATGTTAGATGAAAGATTGACAAAAGGAAAAATATTAATTCAGAACATAGGCACTATGTGTAGGTTTAAAGGTTTATTATGAGTAGATCTATTAACCTGGCTGGAAAGGAATATAAAATATGGCATGAAATAGCTGGAAATAGCATGTGGTGGAGTGCTCTGAAAGAAACATGAAGAGATCAATTATCACTGTACCTGCAAAAAAAATGTACAGAAAAAGAACATAACTACATTAGGTAATTCTTAGATCATTATTTTATGTTGAAGTATATCAAGCTAGAAAGCTAGATGTTGGCTATAACAAAAGAATAAAGGACCATGCCACATCAAAAACTTTTCTTTTCCATTTGACAGGAAATATCACTTGACGTGCAGAAAGCATTGATGGATATGAATAATTAGACCAGAAAACTTGGAGTACAAAAAGCAAAACTTTAATTCCAATGCTTTACAATGGTTTGAATCTCATGATGTGGCTATGATAGCCATAACGTATACTATTGTTTCCATTAGAAGATACTGAGTCCTTTTGAAAGCAAAATCCATGGGCATTCCTAAATACTGCAGAAGCCCATCTCAAAGTCACAGAGTCTTAATATAATCGATGACTGCATTAGCGATGTTATCTTTGACACTCCAGGTAATAAGTAAGATAAATAATCAACAGATTAATAGTTTTTACACATATTTCTCAGAAGGGCTTTCCAGGGTAAAGAAATATTATTGTCCTTGTGCAAACAGCAACCCAAAGCACAGACAGAACATCAGATCTGATTATGGTTGCACAGTAAATCTGAAGCATATTTGGGAACAGAGCACGAGGTTACTAACTCCCAGCCTGGGACTCTAACTGAATAAAAACATAGCGGATGGCTGAGATCATATTACTAAGTTACACTGCACTGAGAGCATCGCAATAGTAGCCATCAGACAACCATTATATTTGTACAACACTTGAATTTATAGGATCTGGTCTAAATCTTCTTTATGGACTTGAAATAGAGTGAAGTTAGTGGAGTCTCAGTGGAGCCTTTGAAAGTGCTGCTAGATCAGAACATAGCAGAGAACCATGACATGTATGCTTGAGGTAAAACACGGCTTTCTGAAGTAGTATAGGATGAAGGCATAATTTGTTGCAGAATGAATCCTCTGAGAGAACATTTTCATTTGCTTGGAATGATTCCAAAAAAGCAAAGCTTTTTGTTCTGTGATAAAAACAAAAATCCTGCCATAAAGCTTTCATTAAGAATTTCACTATTGTTCGTTACATAATTTAACCTTCGGCACACTTTAATATCACACTTTTTGATGCTCTTCTTCTGTGATAGCCAGCCAAAACTTACATAGTATTGCAGCAAACCAAAAAAGGCCTTGAAACCAACACCAAATCCTTATATGCAATCATTTCAAGTCTAAACTTCCACTTCAGTATGCAGAACCTTTCAGACTGCACCTGCAGTCTAATGGAAAAAAAAAAAAAACAGGCTATAGCAAGTTCAGCCAAGGCTATACCAAATATGTTTTCATCAAATGGTGGATGACACCAAGCTGAGTGGTGTAGTTGATACGCTTGAGGGGAGGGATGCCATCCAGAGGGACCTTGACAGGCTTGGGAGGTGGGCCAATGTAAACCTCATGAAGTTCAACAAGGCCAAGTGCAAGGTCCTGCACCTGGGTCAGAGCAATCACCAACATCAATACACACTGTGTGATGAATGGATTAAGAGCAGCACTGCAGAGAAGGACTTGGAGATATGGATGGATGAAAAATTGGACAAGAGCTGTGTATCGGGTTTGCATGGAAAGGTTTTGGTAGCAGGGGGGGATGCAGGCGTGGCTTCTGTGAGAAGATTCCAATTCCGGAAGCTTTCCCTATGTCCAACAAAGCCTATGCCAGCTGGCTCCAAGATGTACCCATTGGGAGCCAAGGCTGAGCCCATCAGTGATAGTGATAGTGCCTCTGGGATAACATATTTAAGAAGGGGCAGAAACCTGCACAACACCATCAGCAGTCAGAAAAGAGGAGTGAGAATATGTGAGAGAAACAACGCTGCAGACACCAAGGTCAGTGAACAAGGAGGGGGAGGAGGTGTTCCAGGTGCTGGAGCAGAGATTCCCCTGCAGCCTGTGATGAAGACCATGGTGAGGCAGGCTGTCGCCCTGCAGCCCATGGAGGTTAATAGTGGAGCAGATATCCACCTGCAGCCTGCAGCCCGTGGAGGACCCTACGCTGGGTCAGGCTCCTGGCAGGACCTGTGGAACTGTGGAGAGAGGAGCTCATGCTGTAGTAGGTTTGCTGACAGGACTTGTGACCCCATGAGCGACTCATGCTGGAGCAGTCTGTTCCTGAAGAACTGCAGCCCGTGGAAGGGACCCACACAGGAGAAGTTCATGGAGGACTGTCTCCCATGGGAGGGACACCATGCTGGAGCTGGGAAAGAATGTGAGGAGGAAGGAGCGGATGAGACAACATGTAATGAGCTGACCACAACCCCTATTCCCTGTCCCCCTGTGCCGCTCAGGGGGAGGAGGTAGAGAATTCAGGAGTGAAGCTGAACTAAGGAAGAAGGGAGGGGTGCGCGCAAGTTGTTTTAAGATTTGGTTTTATTTCTCATTATCCTACTCTGACCTTTGATTGGCAATAAATTAAATTAATTTCCTCAAGATGAGTCTGTTTTGCCTGTGATGGTAATTGGTGAGTGATCACCCTGTCCTTTTGTCGACCTACGAGCCTTTTTTTGTATTTTCCTTCCTCTGTCCAGCTGAGGATGGGGAGTGATAAAGCAACTTGGTGAGCGCCTGCCATCCAGCCAAGGTCAACCCACCACAAGGTGGCAATGTGCGCCCGCAGCCCAGAAAGCCAACTGCATACTGGGCTGCATCAAAAGAAGCGTGACCGGCAGGTCGAGGGTGGTGATTCTGCCCCTCTACTCTGCTCTGGTGAGACCCCACCTGGAGTTACTGTGTCTGGCTCTGGGGTCCCCAACATAAGACAGTAATGGACCTCTTAGAGTGGATCCAGAGGAGGGCCACAAAAATGATCAGAGAGCTGGAACACCTTTCCTCTGAAGAAAGGCTCAGAGAGTTGGGGTCGTTCAGCTTGGAGAAGAGAAGGCTCCGGGGAGACCTTATTGCGGCCTTTCAATATATAAAAGGGCTTATAAGAAAGACAAAAAGAGACTTTTTACCAGTGCCTGTAGCAACAGGACAAGGGTCAATGGTTTTAAACTGAAAGACAGTAGGTTTAGATTGGACATAAGGAAAAATATTTTTCTCTGAGGGTGGTGAGACACTGGAACAAGTTTCCCAGAGAATTGCTGGATGCTTCATCTCTGGAAGTGTTCAAGTCCAGGTGGGATGGGGCTTTGGTCTAATGGAAGGTGTCCCTGTCCATGGCGGGGGGGTTGGACTAGATAATCTTTAAAGGTCCCTTCTGACCCAAACCATTCTATGGTTCTATGAAGTGGTGACCGTATCAACACCAGAAAATAACCAGAGCAGCATGGACCTTCTTTGAGTATTTGGAACACATTTCAATAGACTGATGCTAGCATTTAGACGGAAATTATGTCACAGATCTTGTTCATCATCCATTTCTTAAGAAAACGGGTTATTCTACTGCCCCCTCTGCTATACTTTTTACTTTTATCAGTACCACTTGTAAATTGCAGTTCCTAGCTCTTCATATATATCAGCTTGCAACAGGAAAGAATTTTTGTTCCAATTTTTTTCATTGTAAATCTGTCACCTTTCTCAATAGTATCACACTGAAATAAGTAGAGCCAGGAACTCATGAATGCACTTACTAATTCATAAAACCCAACCATGCTAATTATGAAGTATGAATTATGCAGCAAATGGTGTAGCCCAATTCCCTATCTGTTATATGGAATCTCAATAAACTTCTAACATAAAATGCTTAAAATGAACTTCATATTTAAAGCATCATTTTAGACTCTGAAGTCATATTGAAAGACATGAATGAAGACTGCTTTTAAAAAAATAATTATGATACCATTATCATTATAAACAAATTTCTTTCTGGCTTTAAAATTTTGCAATTTCTTGCTAAAATAATTAAAGCAATAAAGTAAAAATATAAAACTCCTGCTGTTTTGAACATTTTCTGTTTCTTACTAGGATGGAATAACATCTTGGTTAATTGACACTTTTGAATTAACATAATACATCAGAAATGGAACCATAAGGAGCGTGGGCTGGATTTTTAATATAGTTTTTAGCAAGGACTGATTTTTCTCAAGTAAAAAGAAATAGCATTTTTGTTTATCTTCTTGCAGGTGAAATCATTGAAGATATGAAGTTTTAGAGTTTTAGACAGTTATTTCACATTTTTGTCTTCTGCATGAAAAAGTGAGAAAGCCTAGTTGTTGAACACTATTTCATAATTTTTTGAAGTATGGAATTTGAGATAGAAAGATAGGATAGGAAAGGACTTGCTAACTGATTTCCTTATTTTCATTCTTTACATTAAATATGTAAAATGTATTTAAAAATCAGGGAAAATGTTTAATATAAAGGATTATCCTGTGGTGGGAATGTGGTGGGTTGACCTTGGGTAGCTGCCAGACACCCATCCAGCTGCTTTCTCGCTCCTTTTGCTTAATAGGATGGGGAAGTAAATAAGATTTTAAAAGCTCGTGGGTGGAGGTAAAGACAAGAAGATCACTTACCAATTAGCATCACAAGCAAAACAGACGTGACGTGGGGAAAATTAATTTAATTTATTGCCATTTAAAAGTTGAACTGGGTGGTGAGAAGCAAAGACGAAAACTAAAACACCTTCCCCCCAGCCACCTTTTTTCCCCAGACTTAACTTCACTCCCTTATTCCCAACCCCTCGGCCTCCTCCCTCACCAAGTGGTACAGGGGGGGTGGGGAACAGGGGACTGTGGTCAGTCCATAACGGTTCCTCTCTGCTGCTCCTTCCTCCTCAGGCTTTTCCCCTGTTCTAGCATCAATCCTTTCCATGGGCTGCAGTCCTTCAGGCTAAATCTGCTCCAGCGTTAGGTCCTCCACGGGCTGCAGTGTGAATATCTGCTCCAGCATGGTCTCTACACAGGCTACAGAGGAGTCTGCTCCAGTGCCTGGAGCACCTGTTTCCCCTCCTTCTTCTCTGACCTTGCAGAATTGTTTCTTATGCTTTTTTTTCCCCACTCCTCACTGCTGTGCAGTGTTTTGCTCTTTCTTAAATATCCTTTCCCAGAGGCACCACCAGCTCGGCTAACGGCCTCAGCTGTGTCCTCTGGTAAGTCTGTTGCAGACCCAGCTGGAAACTGCTGTGTCCAGCATGGGGCAGCCCCATGTCTCTTCTCACAGGGGCCACTCCTGTAGCTCCCTTCCCACTACCAAAACCTTGCGGCCTACACCAAATGCACACTACCTTTGGAAGGATGCCCCTACATCTCTTAAAACATGTACAAACGCCAGATTTCTGCCATAGTTTAGTGCTCCTATTATACGACAGGATATTGAGGGCAACGTGCTGTCTCACAAAAATATTTGTTAATCTATTGTGGGAGCAGGTGGAATTTAGGTTCCTGCAGATGAACAAGTGGTGCTTTTTTTTTTTTCGTGTTCCATGAGCAACAGCTCAGCTGAAGAAGGTTGAAACACGGTTCAACCCTCTTGGTGGGGAGGACAGATAAGGAGCATAACCAGGTCTGAACTGTTGTGGGACAGGAGTTCTCCATGCCTCCTATTGAAAACACATCACTTCCCAAAGAAGATGTCAGTTTTCCATTTGACAGAGAGCTAGAACAAAATAACTTAGTCTGGTATTAGGACATTCCTTCTGGACAACTGTACCCTTGCATTCTCACCTGCTCTGCTCAACTTGATTATGAAATATATATATATATATGGTTCCGAATCCAAGACTCTTTTCTCTTGAATGCCCAATTCAGAGACTTGTTGACCTTGTTATTTCTTCAGCCTCAAAATCATGGATGCTTTTGTACAGAAGAGCCTTTCACAGGAAAGAGAGTGACTTTTGCCCATCCTATCTGCCTATCCTATATGATACAAACACTTTTGGAGGGAAGAGGGAAAGTGGGTTTTGATGTTAGTCATCAAAATCCCTGACATGTAAAACATATTCTATGTTCAGCATTGTTTACTGGTGAGCTCAGGTATCTACCTACAGTACGTTGGCAGCTCTAAATTTCATACTGTGGTAGCTAACTGTATGTGGACTTCACGTGTGAGGTGCCTAAGACTCAGTTGTTGCAACTCAGCCTCACATTGGTGCTTGAAGGTAGAAAACCTATTTTAAAACTACTCTTCTGCCACGTTTGAAGCAAAGACTTGAATCCAGATTGTTTAAATCCTGAAAGACCACTCCAGGTCTTTCTCTTGGATGTTCTCTTTGTTTTCTCCTGGATCTGTGGTCTTTTGTATAAATGATAAACTAGTAATCGCAGCAGAAAGTTGCATCTGTCCCTCCTAAACCCTAAAGAAATGCCCCCATCACTTAACTATAGCACCTAAACCTCCATGATTTTTTCTCTGGCCACATGAAGATTTAATTCATTTATAGAGAAAATTCAACAGCAGATATTAAGTGATTGTCTTGAATATCCAACATACATTTAAGATATAGGTATGCTGGACTAAGCAGCTCTCAAATAAGATAAATTAAAAAGTTACTGCTTTAAGAAACTTCCTAGAATTAAGGCACTCAAACTTTGGAAATGTTAGAGGAAAGGAAATTTTGTGCAATTCTGCTGTCAAGAACATAAGTCTGTATAGCTTTGGTGATATCTAACAATGATTAATGTGTCTCAAGAGATCAAAATGTTCTAGTTGCCAAATTTGGAAGTTGAGTAACTAAGACTTTTTGTGACTCCAGTCTTTGCCAAAGCACATGCAGAGTAGTATAAAACTTCCTTAAAAGTGTATAACATTTATCTACTTCTGCCACAAAAGATTATTATTTTTTGGTCATTTTAGAACTTTTTATAAGGGTATATGCTCCTAATGCTTCTAAATAAATTGCTATATTACAACCTTTTTTCGGTACATTCTACTTTTCCCCTTGAATACTTATATCATTCAGATGTTAGGATAAAAGAAAGAGTTATCGGACTTCTATGGTTGTCATCTAGTCTGCATGTCAGGTAATGGACATCACTTGCAGTGTTGTGATCACACACTCCTTCCTCTTTAACACTTGCCCTATATAAATGAGGTTTGTCTAACAAAAACAGGTGTATTCAGTCTTACTAAGGCCTTCTTCGAAGCTTAAGGAAGTTGGAAAAGATCGATTTTTCCCAGTTAGAATTATCATTTGGTCTAACTGAAAAGAACAGCAAAAATAACTGGACTTTAAAAAAAACCCAAAACCTCAGGAAGGAGGCACTGAAAAAGTGTGCTAATAGGAATGCTTCAGGAAAAACAGAAAAAAAAAAAAGAGGATGGCATTGTTATGATCTGCGGGTACATAAAAAGCTTCTGGAATGAAGAAAGAAATAATCAGTTCTCTGTACCCAGAGAGGATGAATAAAGAATTAATGGTCTTGAATTACAGCCAGGAAGATTTAAGATAGATATTAAGTAAAATTTTCTAATGACATGGATCATGACACACTAGAATAGATTGCCTGAAGAGCTTTTGGAGTTTCAGTCACTGGAAATCTCTAAGGACAGGTTAGGTAAACATCTATCAGAGTTGACAGGTACAGCTGATTTTGCCTGTGGGCAAAAGCATGGAGTGGATGCCTTCCTGAGGTCTCTTTCAGCCTATTTGTCTCTGATTCTGTGATAGGCAGTGGTTTAGTCTACAAGTACCCTCATGACTTCAATAGGGGAATTTGCAGAATGTCTTCAAAAAGACATTTCCAGAGATGTCAGTATTTTCCTGAAAGTGAGTAGGTATGCATAAAAGGAGTAGAGCTCCTGGCTGAAAATGTCCTCCACAACTTCTTTCTGATAAAAAAAAAAATAATAAAATCACATATTAAATATATTTTCTCAAGGCTACAGGTAACAGTTGGATTTGAATTTTTAGGGTGTGCATGGAAAGCCACACTTCCTCCCCCAGTATTATAAGTAAGCAAGATACTGAAACACGTTTAAATGTCTATCTTCTATATGCTCTACAGCATATGAATTTTGTAGAGCTAAATGCTTTGGTACTGGGCACTTAACTGACGCTGAGGAGATAGTATATTTTTGCCTGACTAACTAACTGCCCCACAGTTCATCTGTACAGTTATTATAAGGAAGTCAACATACTTCAAGTGTGAGTAATCTGACCAAATATTTGCACCTGAGACTTCCTTTGGAGTTTGTGGGGAGGAACAGGTATTCAGCACATTGTTCAGCTGACTTATTTTTGAAGTCTCCTTTAGGACGAGATGATTTGTGCCCTGGAAGTACTTATTTCCAGTGACTATGAAGAAAACAAGAAGCGAGCAGTTGAAAAGCGGACAGCTGTGTTAAACAGATAAGTAAATGAATATCCCTCTTCCTTGGATAGATTTTTCACATTGTATATAATCACTTCATAGTCTTTCACATGCTTTTTCCTCACACAGCTTCTGTGGAATAGGAAGAGCTGTTGGCTTCTTTTTGAAGACACGGAAATGAAGCACGGGACAGTTAGGAGACTTGCCCAAGGTCACACCAGAAAACTCAACAGAAGAGAGGACTGAATCTAAGTGTGTGAAGTCTCTGACTGTGTTCCACTGGATTTTCATTTATTTTAAGTAGCAAAGACGAATTTTTTAACAAAGCATGTTCTAACAGTCATCATCACAGGCCTGTTACTCTTGCCACTCTTGACTTTATCCCCCCAAATAAACACTAATTTCCTTAGCTAGATTATGAAATTAAAAAAAAATGAAAATTGCTGTGCGTGAGCAGGGTTGAGAAGTCTTTCTAATTAAGATGGTGCAAAGCATTTGAGAATTACATAATAGAAAATGGTGGTACAAGGATGGCAAATGTGCAAAAATACAAATCTTCAGAATGAGCATAATCTTGCAAGCATCCATATGGTAAAACTTTACTTTTTTTCTGATTTGGAAATGGATAAATTATCCTCCAGAGCTAAAACACATACATACACACGCTTGTACTAGGTGTGTATTCATACTTACATGATATACATAAACATATCTTAGTTTTCATTAGTTTGATACAAGAATGGATCGAGCTGTTTTCTTGAGAATGCCTAGCAAAAGGGAAACAGAAGTACAGAATACTAGAGTTGATAAATGCCTAGTGCTTTAAATATTTTTTGATCAAGAAGAATTGCCAAGCAAATTCGTAGGGGGAAAATCATGGTTTATCTCCAGCTGTGTGGCAAGTGGTACCATTCCTGTCAGGGAACATACCAAAGAAGAATAAGCTCTAAGAAAGTATTTTAGATTCTAACTTTTCATTTAATTTAATAGGCCTTGTTGTCCACAGTTTTGCCATAAATATTTGATGTAAAATCCTGGTCTCATTTGAGCTGAATAACACCACCTTGGTGTGAACGAGAGAAACATTTCTTTCTTGGTTCAGATGGGGATTGGAGTTCTCGAAGCTCATGTCTGGAATGTATATTTAGTGCTTGAAATGGAGAGATGGGAAGAGAAAGGAGGAAAGAAATGAGTAGAGAAAATATCTTTTCCACACTGTAGAAAAAATATGCAATGAAGAATCTCTAGGATACACAGAAGGACTTTGTGAAACACAGTAAAGCCCTAGCTTCTTTTCCAGCTCCCATGACATTATCTCCAAAAGTATGTCCACATACAGGCAGCTCTTATATTAAATTCATTACTCTTATATTGGGAATAAATCTCACATGGGCTAATACACCCTGCTTTTTAATAAACAGAGAATTCAAAGAGCATCAGGAGTAAGTCCCCTGGTAATTCTGATTGTCTAATGTTTATTATGTACCTTGAGCAAGATGAAAAAATCTTGTAAGGTGTGAAGAAGTACAACTCAGAAATATTATTGAATGTCTCTGAATAATCTAAAAAATGTTACTGGTAAGGTTCTTAGAAATTCTATTTAGAGCTGGCATAGCTGGTTTTAAACTATTCAGCAGAGGAACCTCCAGATCAGGGATAATGCCGGCAATGACAAGAAGTGGCTACAGTGCACAGGTTATTTTTTCTTATTGATATGTGTGAAACCATACATACATTAGCAGCAATATTTTGTTCAGAATATAAAATCTTACTCAGTAAAAGTAGTGAAAAACGCAGATATATGCAAATACTAATTCATCTTTTCAGCAAAACTAAAGACAGAGGACCCAGGAAAACTGAATTAAGCTTCCTCATGTTGGTAATTCTGGGGACACATTTGGGTTTTAGCACAGGCTGGAACATGCCCTTAGTGAAGTGCAGATGGTGCTTCTGTGATGTAGTCTTTAAATGCATTACACAATGATTACAGTTTCTATTTTTTCTTCTAATACAACATATGTGAACCTTTTATGTATTCTCAGTGAGATAAGCAAAACTATATTCTCCTGGTAAATTTCATGCTGAAGTTTTCCACAGAGGAGAAAACTTGTTCGCTTCTGTACAGAACAACAAATTTACAGCAGAATATTATTCTCCATAAAAGTAATCATTGAAGAATAAATGTACAGAATATTGGTCTTTCTTAAACAGATCTGATTTCAGTTACCTGGGCTAAAATCCAACTAATTTAATTTGGAAGCTTTTTTCTAAAGTAAGATAAGACGGAATTCTAAAATATCAATAGTTTACTTAAAATCCATTCCTTGTTGGTAAGTACTGTGGTAAGTGTAAAATGGTAAAATGATAAAATCAATATGGGTTCAAAGAATAAATGTAAGGATTGCAGCAAAGAAAACTGATTAAATTAATTTTTCTTTCATTTCTGCGGATTCTTCCTATGATACAGAAATTTTAAACAGATTTGCAGATAATAACATTATTTCATTTTTTCAATATAAGTTTTCTGCACAGGAATTCTTAGCTCTATTATGTTTTATACATGCCAGATTACATGGTAAGAGGAGGCCCTGCAGCATGTAACTCTCTGCACAGGCCACATGGCTGGTCCGCAGGAAGACTGGGACCCAGTGGTTGGTGTTCTGCATCAGCAGCTGTACCGAAAATTGAAGCACAACATGCATGTTGTTTTACAGCTACCCTAACAAAATCTCGCATTTCATTGCTACCTCCACTTTCACATCATGAAATTTACTTCGTCATTCTTTTTTATAATTCTGGTTAAATGTACTGTGCAATGTATTTACATATCTTTTGCAAGGCTTTGTCTTTACCTTATTATTCTACTCTTACTCTTTCTATCACCAAATAAAAGCAATCCTTCTTTTTTAGTTTTTACCAATTTCTCTTTTTATATCCAATACAATTTTGAAGGTAGTTTTACCCTAAGAATCCAGGGATGTTGTTTGCAACCTTTTCTTCTTTGCTGAGCCTGCAAATCCCAGATAGAGTTTGCTCTTTTGAATTAATGTGCATGGCTCTTCTATATTAAAATCCTTAAACTCTCAATCCAGTCATTGTCTCTAATTGGTTCTCATAATTTCTCAAAGTTTGCCCTTTCAGAATCGAAATCCTTACTTACAGACATACTTTGTTTTATCCTACTGTTTCATTTAAACTGGATCAGCTAGGGATCATTAGATTCAAGGTTGTTTTCTGCAGAAGGCTCTTTTATAATGTGACTCTTATGTTGCCATGTACTTCATATTACATTCGTGTCTTATAATATCTATTAAAAAGTAGTTATTGAAGATACAGGACAACTACTAAGCAAAGGAATTTTAGATATAATATATTATATGCCATAAAGCCCCATCTAAGCCCAATGGTATTAAAATTACAAGTTCAAGCATTCCAAAATAGGAACTACAATGCAAAATCTAAATTATCCTGACAATTAATTGTGCCCATTTCACATGTACATCATGTTAAGGTATTTAGTTATGTGATCCATTCTCATTCATGTTTTCCACAGGATTTCTCCCTCATGTGGGGCACAAAAAGCATGCAGATGAAGCTGTCTTCTTCTATGGGAAATACATATACCCCAATTTTGAAAGAGCAGAATCCTTCACCCAAATCTTTACACAAATGTATCACCAGAATGGCAGAAATATGGTATTCCAAGAGACTGGCTCACTTCTCAGATTCAGTCATGGCAGCGTATATCTTTGTCACATCAGAAGTAGCCTCACAGACAGTGGACTACACTGGTAGATATTTCTCATGGCAACTAAGAATTATACAGACCATTACAGCTCAAGTTTTTATGTATTTAGGACAGTATCCCTAGAGCTTCTTTTATCTCAAAACGAAAGCATATTCCAAATACTCTGAATGTAACTCCTAAAGACTTTCTTCAATGGTGACAAAACGGTACCCATTGCATAGATTTTTCATCTGTCCATTTCGAAGAAGTTTTTGGAGATGGGAAGATTTAGGCAATATAGAATAAATGGTACGGCTGCATGTGTAAAAAATACAATACTCCAATTTGATTACTTTAAAATAAAAATCTTTCCTCAGATGCAAGAAGACAACTAACCTTTTTCTTTTATAGTCTGATCCTACCACTCACTTTCGCATTGACTAGATTTATTTTTAAATAACTAGGTGAATTAGGTTATTTGGGGTAATTTGCTTAATTCTAAGAAAAGAAACTTTAGTAAAATCAATGGGCTTTTAGGATGGTTAAAGTCTTCTAAACTGTTATGCAGCACTTTATCACAATGTGATTTGTCACTAGGAAATGGCCTTGCTTCCTCAAAGTCATGAAATTTTATTTTAGGAGGGTGAACAATCTCACCCTTGTGATGATGAGATGACAAGGAAGATAGGCAAACTCCATAGTTAAAGAGCCCTCAAAAACTATAATGTTCAAGAATGAGTTTACTGCTGTTAAAACACACAGGTTGAATTCAGTTTTGTTATTTTGTCAGGAATGCCCTGGGCTAGGAGGAATGAAGTGAAAAAGAAGACTTGATGTCATTTCTAATAAGCAGAAAACATTACATTTTTTTTATTTGTAAAAATTAAGTACAATTCTTTGTATCCTGCCTTACAGAGCAACAGAGCAACTACAGTATTTTCTCATTATTTTATTTCTAATGGCCATGAAATAATATCTTTTAAGAAAGCCACAATCTGCTTTTTCCTATTTTTTTATTTTGGCACAGTTACGATGACAACCATAGAATTTTGGTATGGATAAAAGATTTGACAAGCACATTGTCTTTCTTCTTTTAAAGTCTTTATGGCAATACAGATGATGAGACAGGCATTATTAAACAAGGCTGAGCATCATACAAGTGTGAAAGAGGTCAAGAAATATGGTCTTTCCTGTCAAGACCATAATATAAAAGAACACAGGTATTTGTCATTGCAGTAACAAACAATAAAACTGTGATTTTTTTTTTTTTGAGGGGTGGAGGGAGGGATATTTTTTACTAGGGTGAATGGACTTGATACAAGTGGAAAAAGGTGTACAAAGAACAGCTCAGCATCAAAAACAGTTTAATATCAATCCATCCTATCAATTAAACTAGAGAAGTTTAAAGAGGGGTACAAAAAGCAAACATTCTCTGAGGATCCATATCTTGCTACAGGTCATCAAGACATCAGACACATGCACCTTTTTTTCTAGACACTGAAACTATCAAACAGCTTTTGATAAGACTGAGGACAGACCTTTAGACCTTTTCAGTTCTTGGCATTCTAATTCATATTGAAAATGCAGCCCTTCAAAAAAAGGGTTTCCTTCCAAATTGGAACTAAAACTAAAGTTTAACAAGGTCTCCTGGAAACAAAAATGTTGAAATCGTATGACTTTGGGGTAATTTTTGCTTAGCTAAAATAAAAAAAAAACCCAACAAACTGTAATAATAATATTTTTTTTGTTAATTTGATAGATTTGCAAAAGTTATACTGTGTTATTTTTATATACATTAATTAGTTCACGGCATATCAGCAGCAGCATATTCACCTATAGCACTACTACTGGCATGTGACAATAAGAAAAAATATTGAAATATTTTATTATTCTTAAAATCAATACAAGCAACTGATTTTGATATATTTGGAATACTGCTCTTTTTTTTTTCTGTATCAAAAGGCTTCATTACAAACACAAACAGGAGATGCTTTAATGTAAGTAACAAACTGCTTCACTTTTTCTTTTCAAAGCGTTCTTTACCTGAGAGAATTTTAATTAAAATTATATTTTTTAAAAACATTTCCATTCTACACTAAAAGCATGTTTTCAATGACAAACATTTATACAGAAGAATTCTGTTAAGTAGTAGTTCAGTTCAATTGACTGTAAATAACTATTTGGGTTCCTTAATTAACTTGTGTATGGAGTGGCATCAACTGTGCGCAAAAGTACATTGGAATGTATATTGTGGGAAAGACACCACACTGTATTGCTATTTTACTCTGACTGCTTCAAACTCTGAACTAAATTTTCAGAGTTTTTGTGAGAAAAATGAGTTTTTTTCTCTTAGTCAAGAGAAAATGGTCATTTTCTACAACTACTAGTTCTTGCTAGTGAAGGCCTGATGGGTACCCAGTATCATAAATACATAAACTGATACTGGGCAAACTGCCAAACTTCATCTGCTCAGTGACATTTGTGAAGACAAATTAGACAAATCAACTATGTTGCTTAAGATACACAGTCCACATTTTGACAGACTCATTTCGCTTGTCTAGCTAAGCTGCAATTAATTACTTCTTTTAGCCAAATTAGACCATCATGGTCTGGATGGCTGGACAACTAGATGGTAAAAAGCTAGTTGGATGGGTAGGGCCAGAGAGTGGTGGCTAGTGGGTAGTACTCTACGTGGATGCCCGTGACAAGTGGATACCACAGGGGTCTGCACTGGGACCTGTCAGGTTTAATATCTTTATCAGTAATCTGGAGGTGGTAACTGAGTGCACTCTTGTCAAGTTTGCAGATGACTTCAAATTGGGAAGAACAGTAAGTATGCTGGAGGGCAGGGCTGCCATCCAGAGGGACCCAGGCAGGCTGGAGGAAGGCGTCAACAGGAACCTCATGAAATACAACAAGAATTGCACTTGAAAAGGAAGAATCCCAGGCACCAATAAATGCTGAGGACTGATGGACTGGCACAGTCCACTGAAGTATTTTCTTATAAAGACACCATATTTGTAGACACGGGAAGGCAGATATTAGTAGTGATATCCCCATTTGTGTTGTCTGGTTGGTCATATCCTCCTAAGATTTGGTATCGCAGGGAGTGATACAACTGTCACCAGCCTCTCTCCTCTTCGGAGTGGCACAAGGAACAGCACCAGTCTGAAATTTATTGCCAAGTGAACAGAGGCAAACAAAGCAACTTACCTGGGGTCATTCACTACTCATGAGTTTCCACACATGTGTCTGTCTGCACATGCCAAAGCACAGGTCCATACTTTACTATTTTTAGTATGATTAATAAAAGATTGGGGATAAAGGCAAATATATTGCTACGGATTTTCATTCTGTTCATTTCAAAATTAGTTAACCTTGAAGAGAGAACTGTGAAAAACAGACATCTGAATTATTCTGTATTTTAAAACTTAACATTTGCAACACAGAGCAGGAAAATCCATAAAAACAAATTTGCAGGTTCAGCTTCTTCTTAATTGTTGTCATTTTTCATTCTATCACTTTCGGTGTTATTTTAGGTTGAAGGACACAGTGCATAAACAACAACCTCTCGAGCACATCAAAAGGTTTCAGCTTAATTCAAGGGAACACAGAATGTTTTTATACACCATGCCTTACCTTTAGCTATTTTTTTTGTACAAAAAATGTTATTGTAGACATTGAACAGGAATATTAAGACTTCATAGTTATTAGCTAGATAAGTTTATAAAGGATCATTTCGTTATGTTGTAGTTCTGTCACCCTGAATGCTGTTTTCTTAAATATTTTGCAAATAAATCTTAAAGGATATATGATATTAAAATTATGCAGCGATGTGAGTTGAGAAGAACTGGTATATGTTGTGTAACAGACTGGATAGTTGCTTAAGATTGAGGCTGATTAAAAAGA
Organism: Anarhynchus alexandrinus; assembly: GCA_008711295.1. Classification (NCBI taxonomy): domain Eukaryota; kingdom Metazoa; phylum Chordata; class Aves; order Charadriiformes; family Charadriidae; genus Anarhynchus; species Anarhynchus alexandrinus. Next base: position 37,970 of record VUYV01000287.1, on the reverse strand, counting down.
ATTATTAAAATTGTGTCACATATTCCTTTCAGACTTGGCACACATTGGTTGACTCTGTATAGCCTAGCGCGAGAGGGCCTTCACCTTGATGGGTCTGCCTCTCCTTGGCAAAAGCAACGATGGCAAATATGGCAGCAAATTCAATTAACAAATGCACGAAAACACTTTTCATACACATATACAAAGCAAATCTGACATTGTCTTTTGAGGCGATTACAAATCTGATTGGCAAAGACAATGTCAAAAACATGACATGGCTTATTGTTATGTGACATTCTAACTAAAATTTGACAATCAGCACTAATCAATGTGAAATATTTGTGTTATTTAGATTGGAAAAAAAAATCTTGATAATTATACCATCTCCAAAACTAATTGTAAATGGGAAATCATAATGGAAATGAATGAGTTCAGTGCTGTCTGTTCTTGACTCAGTGTTATTTAGTTTGTGTATGGGTAATCTGGAAACAAATAATAAAATCACTTCTTATGAAGTTTCTATATGATATTATTAGCGTAAGTGATAAATAATATATAGAGAATTCTGAATCATTCAGTAATCTGAATTCATTTTTAAACATCATGCATTTTAATGCTGCCATATGCAAGTTTGTACATCTAGGAACACAGAAAGTAGGTCACACTCACAGGACAGAAAAATGTTTCTTGGAAGGCCTGAGCTCCCAGTGTAATATAGTGACTAAGACCAATGTAGCTCTTAACTGTATAAGGTGAAGACAAATAAGACAGACTATAGATATCGTATTACATCTGTATGGTATTATTGACACCATTACTAGAACACCATGTCCAATTCTAAGGTATACACCTCAAGGTTGGAAAGTTTCTGAAAAAAACAGGTTTACAAAATCTGCAATACAGTAAAACTTCACCAAGAAATCTGTCTGGTTAATTTATAAAAGAAGCTAATCGTGGTCTGCAAGTAACCTCCCTTTATATCCCAGATTTATCTTCATATGGATCTCAATCTATCTTCAGGTGGATTTCAACATGAAAGGCAGTCTTCATCTGTCCAAAAGGTAGAAAAAAGTTCAGTGTCTAAACATTAATAAACACTGCAGTCAGGCTAGAAATAAGCTACACATTTTTAAAGTAAGACAAACACAAAAAACCTTCCCCATAGATGCATTGATTCCTACACTGTTTTCTCTCGTGATATAAAGAGTGGGTGCCTGTTTAAAAACATGCTCTAGTTCAATCAGAAGATAAGTATGGGATATACAAAACACAGGACAAAGAATTATGGTCTGTTTGAAACAAGAAATCAGACCAAATGACTGGAGTGACAGGAGGCAGCTGGGAACACGCCAGTAAGATATATTTTTATTGGAAAACTTATTTTTGCAAACTAGTTGAAGACAGATTTGGAGCGAGTGAGGCCTTGGCTTTGCCCTATTCTATGTGACCCTGAAGAAGATGAGAGTCTCTGGGAGGAAATAAGTACGTTCATTCAGCTAATAGCATTGTTTGCCTCTGACCTTTCTTTACGGGTGTCTCAAGTTCAGTATGTTCATAATTTGTCTCATTTTGTCTCCTTTCTTTAGTATTGTGGATGAAACCTCATTCAGGAGTATCATTTGGGCACCATCTTTGATTCTAAGTCTTTGATTTCCACATTTTGAAAATCAAAGTTTGTTTAAATCTGCATTCTTTGGCACAATGTCTGTAATATTCATTCCTTTCTATCCATTCACGGTGCTAAACTCTCAGTTTCCATCCTAAGCACCGTGACTTCTTTTCTCTGCTCTTGATGTAGCAAATTTCATTTGTCAACAACAGAGCAAAGGGTGCTTTCCCAGCCTTCTGTTTTAGTAATCTCTTCTGTCTTTGTATTTCTGAATTTGTTTCTCTTCCACATTGCATTAAGACACAGAACATGTTCTAGCTCAACACTGAAAAATCCAATCCTTCTTACAGTCAACTGATGATGTCAGCATTTATTTTTCATTTCTTACATTTTTTAAATAAGCACCTTCATGCTTTCTGTTATGTTTCTTCTCATGTTTGGGAGGAGTAGTCAGTGGATATTTCTAAAGCTATACCATCATTTTGCTTCAAACCTCTCCTCAGACCTCATTGCTCTTGTTTCTTACACATGCAATGAGGTCTAGCACATAGATCAAAATTACCTGGTTGGTTTCCTGCGTTTCCCCAACAATCTTTGGATAGGCATCTGTTGTCTCTTGCTTTACACACAGATGAGATTTTTGGAACACTCAACCATTATTTCATCCTATCTACCACTGTGACTGCTAACTGCACTATGAATATTCCTACTACCTTCTACTGTTTTCCCTTGTACAAAAGAAAACAGTGGCTCACAAAAATCCTATTGATTTGCTTCTGGGAAAAGGTATTATTATAAGGACTGCAATTCTACACCTATTAATGAAAAATATTGGCTATGTGAGACACAGAGATAGATTTCTGGATTTTACTCACAGGTTTGAGTTAGGACGATGCAAAATCCTATTCCTCAAGATGAGTTTGAGTAGGTGATTAACTTCAGGGATCACATGTGGAAGGAATGCTATAGGGCACCTATAAGAGCCTGGGGAAAAAAAAAAAGAGTTACTACGTGGCCCTTACCACAGGAGCAGAGCTGTATTTGGTCATTGAAGGAATGTTCAAAGCCATAAGAAAGTCTATTTCATCCTCTTATTCACAGGCATAAGGGCTTGTCCACAGACAGCATAACTTCTGGCACAAATTCATTCTTCTTTCAATTTCAGTTCTGGCTTCCATTGTTTTACTTGCAGAAAGAAATGATTTTGTGGAAGCATCTTTCAAAATCACTTCATTTTCCATGGTAAATGCTTTCAGCTTCCTTTGGGCAGCAGCAAACTACAGCAGACACAAGCTGGATTCAAAACTCACTCAGAAAATTAAAGACCAGTGTCTAGCAGAGTTCTAGTTATTGCAGTTTCTTTGGTGAACTGCTGCCAGCAAGAAATCACAATCAAGAAATCACAGGTAAGCCAGCCATCTCCCAAGCCTTCAGAAGTCTAGATGTACAGTTAAAATAGATTAAAAATATATCTAATATTACATCTAAATTATTGTATATCTCATATATATTACCTTCCTCATTTATGTCCTGAATACTAGTGAACTAAATATGCAGTGTAGGTGGGACATGTAATAATCACAGAATCACAGAATGATTTGGGTTGGAAGGGACCTTAAAGATCATGTAGTTCCAACCCCCCTGCCATTGTTACCATTAGGAACATTGTTCTCATGAGGAACAATTTCTTCCTAATATCTAATCTAAAACTACTCTCTTTCAGTTTAAAACCATCACGCCTCATCCTATCACTACACTCCCTGATAAAGTGTCCCTCCCCATCCTTCCTGTAGGCCCCCTTAGGTACTGGAAGGCTGCTATAAGGTCTCCCCGGAGCCTTCTCTTCTCCAGGCTGAACAACTCCAACTCTCTCAGCCTGTCTTCATAGGAGAGGTGCTCCAGCCCTCTCATCATCTTTGTGCCCTTCCTCTGGACTCATTCCAACAGGTCTGTGTCCTTCTTCTGTTGGGAACTCCAGAACTGGAGGCAATACTCCAGGTGGGGTCTCACCAGAGCAGAGTTAAAGGGGAGAATCACCTCCCTCGACCTGCTGGTCACGCTTCCTTTGATGCAGCCCAAAATGTGGTTGACTTTCTGGGCTGTGAGTGCACATTGCCAGCTCATGTTGAGCTACTCATCCGCCAACACCCCCACGTCCTTCTCCTCAGGACTGTTCTCAATCCATTCTTTGCCCAGCCTGTATTAGTGTTGGGATTGCCCTGATCCATGTGCAGTACCTTGCACTTGGCCTTGTTGAATTTCATGATACTCGCATGGGCCTACCTCTCCAGCCTGTTGAGGCCCTTAATCCTTGGCCATGAATTCACTCTTAATCCCTGGCCATGAATTCACTAACAGAACAAATACAGTACTGCTGTTCAAAAAGCCCGTATAGTTGCACTGCAGCATTAAGTAAGTGCTTCTGAAAATATCTGTAGACTTCAATGAAGACTATGGCAAGCAATTACTTTTCAAGGTAAACATTTAAGGTAATAATTTTCTATTTAGCTTTCTATTTTTATTTGGGAAATGCACTTGAAAATACATTTCTTTGTTCAATTTATTGTATTGTTCAGATTACAGAATGGTTGAGGTTGCAAAAGACCTCTGGAGGTCACCTGGTCTAACCCCCTTGCTCAAGAAGGGACACCTACAGCTGTTGCCCAGGACAAGGTCCACATGGTTTTTGAATATCTCCAAGGTAGGAGACTCCACAACATCTCTGGGAAAATTGTGTCAGTACTCAGTCACCCTCACAGTAAAAAAAACCTGTTTCCTTGTGTTCAAAGGGAACCTCCTGAGTTTCAGTTTGTGCCCATTGCCTCTGGTCCTGGCACTGGGCACCACTAAAAAGAGCCTAACTCTGTCTTCTTTGCACCCTCCCTGCAGGTATTTATATACATTAATGAGATCCCCCCTCAGCCTTCTCTTCTCTAGGCTAAACAGCCTCAGCTCTCTCAGCCTTTCTTCATAGCAGAGATGCTCCAGTCCCTTCAGCATCTTCATGGCCCTTCACTGGACTCTCTCCAGTATGTCCTCGATTTTCTTGTACTGAGGAGGCCCAGAAATGGACACAGTACCCCAGATGTGGCCTCACCAGTGCTAAGGAGAGGGAAAGGATCACCTCCCTCAACTTGCTGGCAATACTTTGCCCAATGCAGGCAAGGATAACATTTATCCTTCTTTGCTGCAAAAGCACAGTCCTGACTCATGTTCAACCTGATGTCCACCAGGACCCACAGGATCTTTTCTGCATAGCTCCTGTCCAGACAGGTGGCCCCCAGCATACATTGGTGTATGGAGTTGTTCTTCCCCAGGTGCAGGACTTTGCACTTCCCCTTCTTGAACTTCATGAGGTTCCTGACAGCCCATTCCTCCAGCCTTTGAGGGTCTTTCTGGATGGCAGCATGACCTTCTGGAACACTCCTACGAGTTTTGTGTCATCAGCAAATTTGCTGAGGGTACACTCTACCCCATCAACCAGCTCATTAGTGACAACGTTAAACAGGATCAGACCCAGTATTGACCCCTGGGGCACACTGCTAGTCACTGGCTTCCAACCAGACTTTGCGCCGCTGATCACCATCCTCTGGGCCTGGCCATTCAGCCACTTTTCAGTCCACCTCACTGTCTGCTCATCCAGCCTGTACATCAACACCTTGTCTGTAAGGATCTTACAGGAGACAGCGTCAAAGGCCTTACTATAGTCGAAGCTGGTCAAGCAAATCTTCCACTTGGTGAAGCCATTCTGACTGCTCCTGATGATTTTCCTGTCCTTAATGTGCCTGGAAATGGTTTTATGGATTAGCCTCTCCATTACTTTCCCAGGGATTGAGGTGGGGCTGACCCATCAGGGCCCATGCACTTAGGCATGTCCAGTTTGCTTACGTATTCCCTGACCTGATCCTCTTCAAACACGGCTACATCTTCCTTGCTCCAACACTTTCTCCTGGTCTCTAGGACCTTTTGTCTCCCATGTACTTAAAGAAGCCACTCTTGTTGTCCTTCATGTCCTTGGCCAGATTCAATTCCGTTTAGGCTTTAGTTTTCCTACCTTCATGCCTGGATGCTCAGACAATGTTTCTGCAGTAAACCCAGTTTACCGGTCCCTGCTTCCACCCTCTGTATGCTTCCTTTCTGTGTTTGAGTATTGCTAGGAGCTCCTTGTTCATTCACACACACCTCCTGGCATTTTTGCCTGACTTCCCATTCATTGGGATGGACTGCTCTTGAGCTTGGAGGAGATGATCACTGAATATTAACCCGGTTTCTTGGGGCCCCCTTCCCTCCAATGCCTTATCCCACAGGGTTCTTCCAAGCAGATCTTTGAAGAGGCCTAAGTCTGCTCTCCTGGAGTCCTGGGTTGTAAGCTTGTTTTTCACCCTCCTCCCTGCCATCAGGATTCTGAACTCCACCATCTCATGGTCTCTGCAGCCAAGGCTGCCTTTGATCTTCACATTCCAAATGAGTCCCTTTGTGTTGGTATGAAGTTCAGCAGATCACCTCTCCTTGTTGGCTCCTCTATCACTCAGAGCAGGAAGTTATCAACAATGCACTCCAGGAACCTCCTGGATTGCTTTATGCCCTGCCATGTTGTCCCTTCAGCCAGTATCAGGATGGTTGAAGTCCCTCATGAGGATCAGGGCCTGCAAACATGAGGCTGCTTCCAGTTGACTGTAGAGGGCCTCATCCACTTGTTCTTCTTGATTAGACTTCTTGTGCAGACACCCAAACTAATGTCACCTTTAGCTGACCTCTCTTTAATCCTAACCCTTAAGTGCTCAGCTGGCTCCTCATCCATCCCCAGGCAGAGCTCCATGCACTCCAGCTGCTCTCTCACAGAAAGAACAACTCCCCCTCCTCGTTTTCTCATACTGTCCTTCCTAAAGGGCCTGTATCCTTCCATTGCAACACTCCAGTCATGGCAGCTACCCCGCCATGTCTCTGTGATCCCAACAAGATTGCAGCCCTGCAGTTGCACACAGATCTCTGAGTCGTCACATTTATTCCCTATACCGCCTGCATCAGTATGCAGGCACTTCAGAGAGGCACCCCAGCAAGTTGCGCTCCTGGCGAGGGTTTGGGGCATTACGTTGTGCACAGAACTATAATAATTTTTGACATAACATAATTAAAGCCGAAGAGAATTGAGTAAAGAATGGCACATTAAATCACATGGGGTGATTTAATACAATAAACTAAATCAATGAGCTAGAATATAGTGGCTTATATGAAAACAATAAATATTTTTAATATTAACAACAACTCCTTTATTTGTCTACCTGAAAATAGAACCTGGTGTTGGTAATTCCGTTGGAATAATAAGTAATTACTTAAGATGCAGTCAGCCTAATTTAAATCGATTAAAACCAACTCATTAAAGAGAAATAAATCGATACAACGCCCAGTAGCTCTCACCTTACAAAACCAGTATGTGGCGCTGTCTCCTGTAAAAAAAAAAGCCCCGACTTTCGCAAAGCTGGTCTTCAAAAAAGCTTGTTTTTATATTGTCAGGCTGCTTTGAAGCCCAGGCAGGATAATAATACCTGTATTTTTAACATAGGAACAGTGCCCTGCATTTGCAAGAATTTATTGGTACTAATTCTACTATTTCTAATACTAAAAATATTATTTATTTTCAATTATTGACCAAAAATTCAGTGAGCAAAATGCACAAATGTTTCTATTATGTCTATTTATGTCATTATGGATTATGATTATATTTAAAGATTGGTTGGTTTGTATATATAATTTATTTCCAATTTTCTGTATTCTGTAACCAATTTATTAACCTCTTTAAAATGAGTGTATTTACAAACTTGTGTGTCTTGTCTTTTGGTCTATCGAATATTTAGCCCATAGTGGGTTTTAATTACCTACTAAATTCTTGAGCTACCGAGCCAGTTCCTTAATCTCCGCATAAGGGAACAGGACCTGTGTGAATACAGTTTTACTGGAACTGAACAGCCAGTCTTTTGTGTGCTAACCAAGTCAGCCCTCACCAAAAAGGAATTCACAGACTTCGCTGATGATCTCTGTAACCATGACCTTTCAAACAAAAGCAACTGAGTAAACTGTGTATTCACGAACTTTTTAATTATTAAGGGCTCTATGCCCTTTGCTACCAGACTTTATAAAACAAAAGAAACAGGAGTCGTACCCTTTTACTTAAAGCTGGGGTTTATAATATACAACACGAATTGCATTAGTAGTAACACGGAGGGGATATATATCTATAGAACCATCTGCCCTCTCTAGATTTGCATCTGATTTACAGATAGTTACATATTTTTTCAGGCAGTTCTTATTATCTACTAAAATATGGCAAAAGTTGAAAGCATTTGGTGTACCTGTAAACACTATGAATCAGTGAAGCAATTTTCTTTTCCTGACTCAAGGCAAAATAAATTGCGAAATTTTTAGTCAGGGCTTAAGAAAACCTATTTGAAAGTTCGTCAGAAACTGGGAAGTCCTCAACTTAGTACTGAGGCCTGAATGGGCTCACCGCTGTTTGTCACAATATTGCTAGGACTGTGCATTTATTTCTGTGCTGTTCTATAATGTGGTTGTTTTTTTCTTTTTAAATATGGAGATGCTGGATTAGGCGTAGTAACCTGTTCTCTGGCAGTGAGATTTCAGTCAGAATTGAGAAAAGCATTTCTGAGCCACTTAAAACCTCTGCTCACTGAGAGAGGCAGGTAGTCCCTCCAGCTCCAAAGATGAGGAACACTTTTGGATGTGAAGCTGAGATGGTCTTCCTTGCCTAACCAGGGCACTTCCAAAATAGCCGGCGGAGAACACTTACACAGTGCAAGCTGGGGGGCAGCTTCTGTGCCAGGACGTGGCAGGTGACCTGGTCTTCTGGCAGCTGCGCTCCCTCGAGCATCCAAGGGTGCAAACTGTCATTTCAATTTGTTAACACTCGCAGGAGTGACTCTAGCCTACTAGCTTCTTTCAGGTGGAGATTTCTGGTCAGTTGACGAGAGACACTGTAAGGTACAAAGTAATATCTAAACTAAAATCTGTCTCGCTTCCTATTATATTTAGATGTTACCAATACCTGTGACAAGAACTCTCTTCTCTTTTTAACCTGTGCCTTTTGTGGTAAGCTAGCAAAATTGTAGTTAGAATCTAAAGCTAGAATTGAACTACTGATTTATTAGTTTGGATTTAACACACCTTCTTGTACTTTGATTTTCTGATATATATGGTTATATAGGTGTCCGCATATAGTCTGGTAAGAACAATGACATTGGGGAATATGCTTTATTTCACATTTATGTACATAAGAACATCCATAAAGCGAGGAATTATAGCCATGCAAAATTAGTACAAGCCAGACTGGTTGAAGACCTTGCTGGTGGGATTTTAGGTGACTTTCCTAATCAGCATTTAACTGATGTCAAAACTTGCTCCAGTAAAGAAGATTCCTGCAGTCTGTTTAATATAGGGTTTGATAACCATGTTAAACTACTATTGATAGTAGTAACTAATCTACTATTAACTCCTGAAACGGCCTAAAGACTACTTGTTTCAGCTCATACAACCTCGGGATTTTCAAGTTCAGGAGGCTCAATCCACAGGCTCCAGCGAGCAAAGATCCACTTGCTCTTTCTAGCAGCACATACTTGCAACGGGAGGAGTCCATATAGCGTACGCACGGAGAGGAATGTAGTACGTACGTAACCTCTGTGCTACAAACTGTGGTGCGTGCTCCCAGCCCTGGGACTGAAGGCGCAGAGAGGAAGGCCGTGAAGTTGCTGTATAGCGTATGGTAGCCATTTTAAAGCTCAAGGCGCTCTTTTAATTTTGCAGCTATTACCCAGAGGTATTTGGACTAATGACTTGTAGATTTTCACTCTTAAATAACTCTTCGGAGGAGCCTTTATGGGTTTCACCTTGGGACAAAAGCTCACCGCAGTGTTTCGCTGTACCCACGTTTCCAGAAGTAATTTCCCTGCCTTCTGAAAAGAGATTAACACAGACGAGCCTTTACGGACCGCCGGCTTAGCAGGGCGGCTGACACACAAAAGCCCCGGCCGGGCCGGGCCGGGCCGCGCCGCTCCCCTCGGGCAACGCGGGGTGACAGGGCTGAGCCAGGCCGCCGCGCCGGGCCCTGCGCGGACAGCGGGCCGGGCTCGACACCGCCGGGTCCGGCCCCGGGCCAACGGCCGGCTACCAACGGCCGGCTACCAACCGCCGGCTACCAACCGCCGCGCGGGTCGGGCGCNGGGCCGGGGCGGGCGGGGAGGGAGAGAAGGAGGGGGTGAGGAGAGTTGAATGATTGAACTTTCTTGTGTAGTTTCTGCGGCGCGGAGGTGTCTGCCCCCAGCGCAGCCCGGCACCAGCCCGCCGAGCGGTAGATCAACCCGGCGCCTGCCGCCCCCCTACCCCGCAGCGCCCGGCCGCCCCTCTGCCCTCCTCTCCCGCAGAGCGATGGTGCGGAGGGCGCCCGGCGTGTCCCTCGCCCTGCTCCTCTGGGTAACGGCCGCCTGCGGCAGCCCCGCCGGGCCGGGGGCTGGCGCCGCCGCCGCCGCCCGCAGGCAGGACGAGGCTTTCTCCACCGCCAGATGCACCTCCAGGTGCCTGAGCCTCCAGATCACCCGCATCTCCGCCTTCTTCAAGCATTTCCAGGTAGGGGCATGGCGCCGCCGCAGGGGCGCCCCGCCGCCGCCGCCCTGGCCCGCCCGACAGGCGGACGGCCCCCGGCACCGGCGCGGCGGGCGCGGGGTGGGGACGGAAAGGACGGCCGGGGCCGGAGCGCCTCTTGGCAAACTTGGGGGGGGTCGCTGCCCCAAGGGATGGCGGGGGCGTTGCGGGTACCGCCGCCAGCACCTGGAGGCGGCGGGCAGGTGGGGACGGCCCCGCGGCTGCGCCGAGACCCGCCGGTGCGTGTGGGTGCCGGCCGGGCTCCCCCGCGTAGCCGGGCGCCGGGAGAAGGCGGCGGATGGTGGGGCTGCCGGCACGCCGCGACCCGCCACACGCTTGTCAGCTGCTCGCCGGCCGGCTGGGCGGCGGGGCTGAGCCCGCGGCGGGGTACCGCTCTGCCCCGGCTCCTCGCAGGTGCTCGGCGCTACCTCCGGTGATGTCCGGGGTTGGCGGAGCGGCCGCGGCACGGTTCTCCGGGGTCGGGGGTGCGCTTGTGCTTCCCAGCGGCGGGCGTTGCTGGGGCGATCCCGCGGGGCTCCGCCTGCCGTCGCACCCTGCCGCCCGCGGGTGGTTCGCGTCTCCAGCCGGGTGGGAAAGTTTGAGCTTATTTTTTAAGAGCGGTGATGGGGAACGTGCAATGCTTGGTTCCCACCTCCTGGAAGGTGAGGGTGGGGGTAACACTTTTTTTTTTTTTTTGTNNNNGGGTGGCTAAGGGGGGGGGGGAGAGGGGGGTGAAGTCGGGGGGGAATGGGGTTGAAGTGGCGGGAGACCCGCGGGGTATAAAACGACTGAAGGAGAGTGAGCCCCGAAGGCGACTGCGCTGGAAGCTATGCGGGAGGTGGTGTAACAGCAGCGGCTACCTGCCAGCCCTTTCCCGTCTTCCAGTTACGCCCGCACCTTTCCCTTCTCCCTTCCTCACCTGCTCTACGTTGTGAAAGTATTAAACTGAATCGACTCTATCCAGATGATGGAAACCCTTCTGAACTGCCAGCCCATCTCCTTCCCTAGCTCCCAAGCCCCTTTAGAAAAGGCTGGCCAGCCCGGTGGGAAGGCAGCCACCTCCACCTTTGGGGACGGCACATCTCTGCAGCCCGCAGGGGAGCGGGCGGGGAGCGCGCCTCTCGTTTGCCCTGTGCCTTCTGGGCAGTTAGACACGGGAACCTCCTCGGGGCAGATGTTTTGGGTAAAGGCAGAGTTCAGGGCTAAGGTGTTGGCACGAAAGGCTGGTATGAGAGATGTTTAAGGATAACCCGGTTTAAAAAAAAGAAAAAAAAAAAAGTCAGTGTGAAAGGAAAGCTTGATGTTGGTTTCAACGGCAGCGGAGGTGTTCGGTGCCCGTAACCGGGTTTGGGCTAAAAAGACCGGGGGTGGGCCCCAGGGCGGGTGGGGAAGGGGCTGCCCGGCCCGCGGCCCCGCCAGCTGCCCCCGTGCGGCGGAGGGGGCCGCCCCGCCCGAGGCTTCTCCCGCAGCTCCGCTGGGGCCGGCGGCGGCGGAGCGCTCGCTGTCAACGTGGTCTCTGCTTCACGGGGTGGCTTGAAAGGAGGGTACGCGTTAGAATAGTTCATTATCTGGGAGAGGGATTAGTATTTTTTTATTGCGTTGTCAGGCGGTTGTAATTTATTTGTTTTACAGTTTCAGTGGCTAAAGAGGCAGTTTACATCAAGCCAGTTCCTGGTGAAAGGCTTTTTTTTGTGTGTGTTTTCTTGGCAAGGTTTCTTGTCCGACGTAAAACTGCTGACAGAATGCACATTGCCAAACAATAGTGATTACATTTTAATTAGCCAGGGTGCAATAAGCTGCAAATTACTCAGTTAGGACTTGATAACTGGCTGTTTTTTTGTAATCAGTTGAAAATCTCGGAGTTTTAACCCCAACCTGCTAAAGCACACGGTAATTTATCTAAATTACCAGGGATTAAACTTCTGCTAGACATGAAACGACTGTAATGTTTGGAAGATAAAGTGCTCTCGTTTACAAAAGTTAAGCTTTCCACTGTCTTTTAATGAGGGAAAGGGGGAGAGTTTAAGAGTACAGTAAGCATCCGATGTTCTCACAGAAGACTGATAAATACCCAGTGGAGAGTAGGACATGCAGGTCTGGGCCATATTATTCCATGAGGGCTAAAGGATAGATCCTCCTTTCATCCCTCTCTCTTCTCCCTCCTTCTAAACACCCCCACTTCCCCCTTTCATCTCAACTGGTAGCAGTTTCTGGAGTTCTTTTCATTTCAGAGATGCCCACTTATCTTGTAATCTGATTCAACCTTTGAAGCTGTCATGGTTTGGGCTGGACTGGCCAATGAAAGCGAATGATAGCGAACTAAACACTAGCTCATCCCAACTGGAGCAGGAAGGAACTCTAGTGTCTCCCAGTTAGGGCAAGAATTGAAAGAAGACTGACCTGCTCATTTCCAAGCCCTGCTTTAGACACAGCCTCAGTGGTGAGGGTCAGGGAGATAGCAGTTGAGTGCTTCATGGGAAGCACCAGCAACATGGTGGCTTCCCGAAACTTCAGAGAGAGTTCATTTCACATAGTTCGTGGTACCAAACCCACATCACTAACAACCTTTTACAGGGAATGAGGGCCAAGTAGTAAAAACAGGAAATCAGGATTAATTCTGTACTTGCTGGCTCCCTTGTTTGAATGCCAACTGATATTTTTCAAATTTTCAAGATGTTCACAAGAGATTTTCATTCATTTTCCTCCACAGAGAGTTTTCACTCATTTTTCTTTACCATCCCTATTTGTGAAAGGGTCAAGAGAGGTGTTCTTCTTTTTTTTTTTAAAAAAAAAAAAACAATCTATTTGTTAATTTACTTTTGGGAAGCAGTTCTGAGCCTGGTTTAAAGGTTCATTCTCAGTAGGAAATTATTTTAATCGATGCACAGGTCAAAGAATTTATTTTTTCTTTTTCATGTAGGCTATTGATGTGGGCTAGAAGAAGAATTAGTCACCTAAATCAAAAGTCTTGTGATCTTCAGAATGCCTGTTGAACAGGCACCAATGCCTGGTTTTTGCTATAAAATTCCTATGGCCAGGAGTTTTCCAGTTTTGGGAGTGTTGGGGAATTATACATAGAGGTTACACCAAAGGACATTTGGGATTGATATGAGTGATATTGTACCACATGGGTCTTACAGCCCAATGAAATATGTATGTTTTATATCTATCTACAGGGCCTATCTACAGAGCGAGAAGTTTCACACACAAAACATGCTGGCACAAAGTCCTTTCATAATAAAACAAACAAACAGAAAATGTAAGCAGAATGGGTCATAGCGGTTTCTTCTTTTATAAAACAGCATACTAATTATATACTCAACCACAGTAGAGAATAATGTTCAGTCTATGAATGAAGGGATTCCAACATACCTCTTCTGTCTTGCTGGAGTGTGTGCAGCATTGAGCTTTAGCTTGTTTTGGACTTTTGCAGATGAGAGAAGGCATTTTTATCCCAACTGTGCGACTTGGGCCATTGGACAGCACTGAATGAAGCATTCATTGACCTGTGACCAGAAAGAATAGGGCAAAGAGAAGACGTCTCTCTAGCCTAATGTTCAGGGTACTCACCACTCAGCTATTGTGGGTGTTGAGACTGGGGTTTTACAGTGAAGGTTTGCGTAACATTTATGAGGGAGTAACTGGAGCATTCACTGGAACCCACCCATGTTCCTGGGTGACTGCACTGACAAGTAGAGTTCCTACTGCTGTGCTTTGTTTCTGGCAAAATTCTCTGTAAATCACCTGAACGGGGACGATGGCGAGAGCGTTCTTCCAGCAACCAAGAGCATGACAGTCAAGTGGCCAGTCTGCAGTGGAGAAGACGTAGATTAGAACCTGACATTCCTGTATCACAGTCAGTGCTGCTGTACCGATTTGGCTGTTATCTGAAAGAGCATGCCTGTGTGTTAATAAGCTGCCCTTATAAGATGGGAAAGGCAGTTCTTCCTCTAGTTTGGAATGAAAGGAAGGACTAAGGTGCCTGGTTCCTCAAGAAACATCAAGACTGAATCCTTTGTAGAAGGCGGCATGCTGTTTTAGGGACTGAGGTTGTAAAGAAGAGTGGTGTCTTTGGATACATGTTGTCCCTCAACATTTTCTTACTAAGGCAGTTCCCTTCTCAGTGTTTTAGCTGATGTACAGGAGAAAGTTAAAATTCTAATGTGATGTATCCAAAATTTATTTGTGAATCTGGTTTTATAGTAACTTGGTACAGTAGGTAAAACCCTCATGAAGATGAGATCACAGTTACTGCACAAGTTTTTTGTACTCCTGGAAAGGGTATGGATATAAATAGGGACCTTGTATAGCTAGCTGGAAATGAGGTTTGAATACTCAAATTAGTTTAGCTAGGGCTTTTCTGTATAATCTACCTGCTTTAGTGGAGTGAGACTAAATTCCTTGCATTGCTTTCTATAGGTGTAGTCTTTCCCATGTGTGACATTAGCTGTGGATGAACTCCTTCCGTTTTGGGGGAGCAGGCATGGCAGTGACCTTTAATGTTCAGTTTTCAAGTTGAGTGAAAACATGGTTTGGGTTTTATCCTCTACTGCCAGTCATCTGAGCCATGTTCAGAGAGCATGATTAAAACTTTTCTATGTGAGTAAGAGCTTGAATAACAGTGTAACCATATAGGCTAAAGGTATAGCATAAACATGTTATGGAGAGCAGTGTTTACTTAAACCTGTGAACTCATAGATCTTTTGTCTTAGTAGCCATCTGTTACAGATCTCTCAAGTGTCTTCCTGCTTAATACGTGAAATTTGACAAGTTAGCTAAGGTAGAGGAGGTCTCAGTCTTGTTTACTGGGTCAGATGCTGAGAGGGTGGTAGAACATGCCAGAGGATGGAAGAATGGCAGCAGCAAGAGCTTTGGGGTAGTTACCAGCTAGACTGACTGGCTGTGTTTGCTGTATGGAGTCACAGGGATAGAGAGAGGCCACAGCCATGTGCTCACAGAGCAGTTGAGGCTGGACAGCACCTCTTGGCAGCCTGTTCTAGTGTTCAGCCACCCTCACAGTGGTTTCTTATGTTCAGGTGGAATTTTCTGTGCTTCAGTTTTTGCCCCTTGCTTCTTGTCCTGTTACTGGGCATCACTGAGAAGGGTCTGGCTCCATCTTCTTTACTCCCTTCCATCAGATACTGATAAACATTGATGAGAACTGCCTGAACCTTTTCCATTCAGGCTGAATAATCCCAGTTCTCTCAGCCCCTTCTCATGTGAGAGATGCTACAAACCCTTAATCTCAGTGGCTCTTTGTCGGACTTGCTCCACTAAGTCCACATCTCTCATCGGCACTGGACCCAGCACTCCAAATGTGGAGTGACTAGAACAGAGAACAGGAGGAGTTGCATTTTGCAGATACAGTGTGGGCTAGATATTGTTACTCACTTCCAAATTAATTTTCCCTATTTACATTTTCTTACATTAGTTTATATATGACCATTTATCGTTGTCAATGCATTAAAACCAAAATGCTTAAACTAAATCCAATCAGATTTGGTTTTGTCCCATATTTTAGATATTAGTACATGTGACTGTTTTTTTGGTTTGATTTTTTTTGTGTGTGTGTGTGTGTTTGGGTAGTGTTCAATAGTAAATTGAATCTTAGCAAATTCATTTCTTTATTTTAAGATGGAAGTCCAGGTACATTGGGATGTATACATATAGTGTGATCGAGATTTGTGATTGCTACTTGAATAGGCTCCTGAGATACTGCTTTAAGCTCATTCAGATGGGTACTGTTTAAAAATGTACCAGCAACAGTGTGTATGAGCTTGGTCACATAGGTGTTCTGTATTCATACCTATGCTAACTTATCTGGACAGTGGATGAGTTCCAGTTCACCCTTTTGACACAGTGTAAACATCCCCTCAAATGATAAGACAGTTTCATCATATATGAAGGGAAATTATTGGGAGAATTATATTCCCCTCATAAGTGTGATTTAGTATAAATCTACTAGTAATGTACTAAAAATTAGCATTTAGGAATTAGTGGTAAGCTAGATCAGCTAAGGCTACCTCAAAATTGTTTTTGAAAGGATGGAAAAAGTTCTTTTAAACTAATAGGTCTACATGTTGCATAATGTTTAATAGCTGAAGAGGGAACAATAAGGCCTTAAAAGTGTGGTATGTTGAATTACTGATAACTATATGGTGGTAGGAGGTTCTTTTCACTGTTACAGATGGACTTTTGCCTGTCAGGACAGCTGAAGTTTTTGAGGGAAAACAGGCAATTCTTTTAAATAAATAATAAAAGGTTCTCAGATTTTATATCTGCAAGCAAATAGTGTGCAAGTGATTACCTCTAGATACCCAATACCAGATTTTACCTACAAGTCAGGCAGCTAGTTGTCTACATGCCAGCACATCTGCCTTCAAATTGCTTGTAACTCCAAAGTGACTGCACCTGCAAAAATCTGCAATCAATTCCAGATGGGAAAGCGGTAGGCCAGCCTGAAAAGTCTAGGGTGCATGTGCCTCTGTGCTCTGCTGTAGAGACGATGGAGATCGTGGTAAACCATTTACTGTAACTGTCTTGAATAATTCTGAGACTTTAAATTACTTTTCATGAAATCTTTTGAAAAGATAACTAGTACTTTTGCAATGAGATGTAGTAGATATGTAGTGTGTTATTCCTGGAATGTTTCAGTTCCAATGCATAGGCTGCCCAGGCACCGAGTTTGCTTAGATCTTTTGGGACATGTTCACAATCTTTTCTACATGTTACTACTTAGGAAATGTGTGCCATCTGCTTGTGTTGCCATTTCAGTACTCATCTCCTTTCCAAAAATAATCTTTGTGTTAAATAATTCTGACTTCAATATGTCTCATAAAGGACACTGCTGTTAATTTCTTTCCACAAATTTAAACATTTGTTATTACTTTATGATTTTCTCAAAACTTGTAAAATTCCCAATCATTCTTCTGTTTTTATTGTTCATATGGCATATGATCTGGATAAGTATCCTGGCATTTGGTGTGCTCTTATTATTGAGATCTGCTGTTGTGAACCAGAGGTGCGCAGACCTTCTAACATGATCTTATGTAAAAACTTTGAAGAGGAAAGGTTTGTTTTGAATAATTATGGTTGCATCTAGTGAAAACACCTGCATTATCCACAGTATTGTGGAATTGAGCCACCGTGAGTCTTTGCAGTTGTATCCAGGTCTGATATGAACCTCCCTGATTTCAGTGGGAGTTATGTTCACTTTCTTATGACCAAACTCAAATCTCTTTGGTTTCAATGAAGGCTTGCATAGTTGATGTGAGTGCAAGGATTACAGAGCCTGGTCATTGTTTTCTAGCAGTTTTGATTTCTCAGATTTGGGACTTTAACTTTGACCATTGCTTTCCCAAGCTGTGCCTGTTTGCCTGTGCCTCAAGTGTAAGTTCTAAATACAAATTAAATGAACTGTATGAAAATGTAAGTGAATGGTGAACAATTGTATTGAACAATAAGAGTTGCCAAGATACTTCTCTTGCATTTTAATTGTGGATGCTTACATATTAGAAAAAAATTCTTTATTCTATCTTGCTCTTGTACATGAAATTAAAGTTGCTTTTAATTTGGTAAATGTGGCTGATACCAAATGCAATAAAATCAATAGGAATGTTGCTAGTAAGTTTTGAGGCAGATATTTTATGCATAGAAAATATTGGCAAAGCATAGTTTTAATGTCACAGGGGTGTGTCAGGGAAGGGGAGGAGGTGTTGCTTTTGAAAAGCATTAGAAAACTTTACAAAGAAAAACACTGGGTGTTCTAAAATGTAAATCCTTTTTCCATTCAAACATATATCCACTTACCACAGAGTGAAAGGGTATAAGCTAGGTAGTTTCATGTTAAAATTATTAAAACACTATTTGTTGTCTGTATATGGGTTGTATCTGTGATTAACTAGTGCTCTGAACTGTATTTAAATGTGTTTGGTTTAGAAAGTGTCCTATAAGGAAAAAAAAACCCAATACATTTCTGAGACAGCTTGGAAACCAGTCTGATTTCCCAGATGCTGAACATTTGTCATTTTGCAAAGGGCAAGCCTCTTAAGACGAAGTGCTGAATTTATGTGTGTCTACAAATGGACATTATTATTCACAAGCTGGTCTACATCTCCATTGGCTATTCTGTGTGAATTTTTGCTTTCTGTGATTATCTGAATTTGATTACATATCCAACTTCAGTAAATAGAAAAAAAAAAAAGTAGTTATTTAGCTTCCATATTTTTAAAGATTGAAAATACGATTAGTGACTGAGTATTAAGAATATAGAATCATAGAATCGTTTAGGTTGGAAAAGACCTTTAAGATCTTTGAGTCCAACCGTTAACCTAGCATTGCCAAGTCCACCACTAAACTGTGTCCCTAAGCACCACATCCACAAGTCTTTTAAATACCTCCAGGGATGGTGATTCAATCATTTCCCTGGGCAGCCTGTTCCAATGATTGACAACATTCTCAGTGAAGAAATTTTTCCAAATATACAATCTGAATCTCCCCTGGTGCAACTTGAGGCTATTTACTCTTGTCCTATGGCTTGTTACTTGGGAGAAGAGACTGATCCCTACCTCGCTGCAGCCTCCTTTGAAGTAGTTGTAGAGACGGATAAAATCTCCCCTCAGCCTCCTCTTCTTCAGACTAAACAACCCCAGTTCCCTCCGCTGCTTTTTGTAAGACTTGTACTCTAGACCCTTCATCAGCTTTGTTACCCTTGTTTGGACACACTCTAAAGCCTCAATGTCCCTCCTATAGTGAGGGGCCCAAAACTGTACACAGTACTCGAGGTGTGGCCTCACCAGTGCCAAATACAGGGGGGCGATCACTTCCCTAGTCCTGCTGGCCATGCTGTTCCTGATACAGGCCAGGATGTTGTTGGCCTTCTTGACCACCTGAGCACACTGCTGGGTCATATTCAGCCGGCTGTTGACCAACATGCCCAGGTCCTTTTCCACTGGGCAGCTTTCCAGCCACTCTTCCCCAAGCCTGTAGCACTGCATGGGGTTATGGTGACCCAAGTTCAGAAGAAATATGACAGAAGAAAGTCACATTCATAATGATATTAAGTAGTCAGTGACTAACAAATGTAAATCTTGCACCAAAAAAAGCACTTGCCTAGGAGTTTACACCAAGAATCTTCATTTTTTGACCTTTCCCACAGCTGAGCTTTATAGGGCCTTATATTTCAAAAACCTTTGAAGTCCATGAAAAGCCTTCTGTTGATTTCAGCTGGATCAGGTCCATGTATGAACACTGGGTCCATGCAGCATTTTTTAACAAAGAAGAGTGCTGTGAACTTGGTATCCCAACTCTAGTTGTATCCCTTTTTTAGTCTTTTAATGTCCAAGAGATCACAGGACAGGAAGGTACAGAACTGGGGGTGTTGAAAGGTAAGTGGACTCTTTAAACTTGAAAGTGGAGTACTGTTCCTTTCATCACTGATTAAAAAGAACCACACGTTCATTTTCATCCACCAAAAAGCACGTAAAATCTTTCCAGATTTGGGTAACAACCCTGCCCAAAGTTTATATCAAATTTCCTTTGACTTCCTTGAACCATGTTTTCACCAGTGTCTCTCTACTGACTGTCAAAGAGGTATAACATTAAAATTATGTAAAATTATGTAAAAGTATTAATATATGGAAAACATAATAGAGGAAAATACATGCATCTTTCACCAAAATAGCCCCCCATGTCTTATTATACCTTTATGGGCACTGCATGTTTTGCTTGGTTTTTCTTTGGTTTTTATGTTACATCATGTTCCTTTAAAACAGAAATGACTTGACTGAAGCTTGCAAAGGGAGTGACTGCCCTGGTAGCAGCTGAGATTCCTGAGAAAGGCATGGCTCCAAAACTTTCAAGAGAAGCAAAAGAAGAGACAGAGAGTCTCAGAAGGGAGAAAGCTGGAGATAGGTGACCTCTGGTAGGCGTGCACCAGGGAGGACAATGCTGGGAAGAGAAATTGTCTCGGAGTAGAGGGGACTGTAGATTTTACTGCGACACAATTAATTGAAACTAAGGCTGGAAATAGAGAACAGACACAGTCGGTGTAGGAGGAGCTGTTTGTAAATATTTTTTCTTTATGTGGTGTTTTTTTTTTTCTCAGCTGCTCAGAGTTTTACCTGGTTTAAAAAGTTTAAATATTCTTGTTTGTAATTTAGTAAAAATGTAGTTTGAAAATCCTTTTGTGTTCATTGGAAAGTCCAGTTACTGGTAAAACCTTCAAGAAAATTCACTACAAAGTTCTAGCTAATTTGTGGTCATGTCATACATACCAATGCAGCTAAATAAACATTAAGTGTGTTCTAGACCAGGGGTGCTCAAGCGTGCAGCCTGTCCAGGTAATGCTGCGGACCAGTGGCTGGCTTCTTTTCAGCTTTTTTTCATTTATTTCTTTCCTGAAAGTAACTTGGGAGTCTGGAGGTAGTTTATGGGCTGAGTGTGTCCTGGTGATGGCAGCTTGCTCCTCAATTCTGTCTTTCGTAAAGACTTTAGCCACATTGATGGATTGTGAGAAAAGAGGGACAAAGGAACAGGCTACTTTGGCTTTCTGAACAATTCCTGCTCTCCAAACATTATGAACTTACTCTCTGGAGAGTTTTCAACCAGAAATATGTTCTAGTGATGGCAGCCTGCTCTCTTGAGTCAATACTATGATTTACTTATATGTGTTCTCAATTACATAGTAATCCCAATTCTTCGGGAAAAGTTTTGGATCTTATGCATGTACTCTGGGCATTTTCAGAAGTGCTAGATTTACTGTATTACACATACATAGTAAAGCTTGGTTATGTGATGGGAGAAGAGCTGTACATATGTTTTATTCTCATACAGTGGAGAAAGTGAAGTGGCCTCCCCAGGCAGTACGCAGTCTACTACAAGAGTGTTATCTTTCAGGTTAGAAGTTTGACAAACTGCTGCCACTGTAATTTCTTAAGTGGTCACAACTCAAACGGCAAACCTCTCCAAAGTAGTGAAGACTTTGTTTTTTCTGCCTGTGAGGGTTGCCATGGATCCTGTAATAAGATAATATGAAGGAGATAATAAGATTGCTTCAGGACAAATGTCTTCTGTCCAGAGAGCCAGAGATTGAGGTTGATGACGGAGATTTGGTGAGAATAACGTGCTCATTTAATCCAGTGCAAACATAGTTCAGCCTTCCTTGCCATTCTTATAAGAATTTTTAAGCATAGTTCTGTTTTTCTTTTTTAGGGATTACTCTTTGGGAGACCTTTTGTCACATTAACTTATGGGGGAAAAAAAAGAACACAAATAGTCCTGGTTTACATACATGAACATGATTTCTCATCTTATCTTGTGATTTATGCCATAGTTCTGGGGCTATACATTGTTTGTAGTTAATTGATAATGTTTTTTAACTGTTAATGATTTCTTTGTACTACTGGAACATTCCAGTCAGGCCTCAGGGCATTTTTGGACCTAGACACCATAAATTCATTTCTTAACCCCACTTTCTGTAAGACTGTGTTTTGTCGGAATTTAGTACATGGATGAACTGATATGTGATGCAGGAAATAGTTGAAAGCTGAGAAAGGGGAGATAACAATACTAATAATGTCTCCTAATACAGTGACTGCTCGTCTTTTTTTTTTTTTTTTCAGAATTGTGTTTCTACATAGCAATTAATTCGACAAGTTTTTTTTCTTCAATTAGATTATGGTTATAGCTACTTTAAAAAAATGAAATCACATTACTTGTGTAACTACAGCTAGACAATAATGAATCACGTTATTATCTGCCCCCATTTTTCTTAGTCACAAAGAGTGTATAATATGTTGACATTTGATTCGTGGGAGGTGTCCCTGCCTATGGCAGGGGGGTTGAAACTAGATGATCTTTAAGGTCCCTTCCATCCTAAACCATTCTGTGATTCTATGATACAATTCTATGATTTGTATCTAGCAATTTTGGTAAGGGAATTGGAACTATGAGAGCTTGAGGCTTTCTTCTGTTTTGGGAATTCTTTTTATGCATCTCTGAACTGAGAGATCATGAATTAGCCAAGCGTTGGTCGGTCTGGAAGGTGCAGTAGGTGGAAGGAACATTTGGGGTTAGACAAACTGACACAAAGAGGCAAAAACCATCCCATTAATGAGGTGTGTGTCACTCTTCATATAGTACTTACTAGCAGCTATGGGACATGATTGTCAGAATAAATAAGGAAAGATGATGTAGATTTTTGCAGCTAGCAGCTTATTGTTGGATTTTCTTTGAGTTATAAAGTGGGATAAACAGTGTGAAAGACAGTAGGCTTTTGGTAAATTTCATGTGTTTTCTATCCAATAGATCCTCGCTGACCAAGCGGAGTACGAATGCATTCGACACTGCCCATGCAGCATATTAGCTCATCTTGTAAAAGATTTTGCTTAATCATAGAACCACGCACATATACATTTGAGCAGTGGAAAGCACCAAAGCTGTAATTTCAGTGGTGATTAAATGTTTAACAGCAAATAACAACTATTTCAAGCCTCCTTCCAGTGTTCAAAATCTTCCTTTTCTTAAGTAGAAAAAAAGAGCAGCAATGTAGACTCATCTTGAAAGTTAAACCAAACCTCAGCCATTTTCCAAATTGCAGAAAGGAATAAACATTTATAGTTTCCCAAAGAATATACTGGCTACTTTTGTTTTGGGATAGAAAGCATCAATCACAAGTTGTTTTAAAGACTAAAAAGCTTTACACATTAATGTAGTGTAAGACCACGTTTTTTCTTTAGCTGGAGGTCTTTCCACCTTCTGACTGATACTTAGCAGTTCTTCAATTTATATGGTTAATGGTTTAATACAGGACCTTTCACTGCTGGTCTGAGTCATATCCCTACAGCTCATAGTAATGTCTCCACTGGTTTCAATGTGAGTAAGCTAAAGCCAGTGCAAATGTAATGGAAATGTCTGTTAAGAATTTATATATAAACCCAAGAAAATTCCCAGTATGCTGTTTAAAGACAATTAACTTGAATTTGTTAAATACCATCTTACCACATCTTGACATCATCCTTTAAAATTCAGACTGGTAGTAAATGTTGCTGTGCCATTAGGACAAAGTAAAACTGAATTGCCAGTTATTTGCCAGATGCAAAGCACCTTGACTTCAAATTAAGATATTTTTAGAAGAGATTCCTTCAGATAGTAAGGGAAGGTAGAAGCAATTTTTGATGTAACCAGAGCTGAGTACCACTAAAGACACTAAATAAATACTTCTTTTAAAAAAAAAAAAAAAAAAAAAAAGATATTGCCCAGTTACTGATTGTTACTCTATGTATCCAGGTGCCCTCAGGGATTCCAAAACATCCTGTAAGTTTCATCAACAGGCATGGCTTATCATCTTAATAAAAGGAGCAGATGTCAAATTTTCATGCCCCTAAGATGTTTACTCATACCTAGTAGATCCATCTGGTATAGATCGAGCCTCAGTCAAGTTGTTCTCATCCATGACCTTCCCACGGAGAAAGCAAATCAAGCAGAGCTCCTCAGTCCAATGAAAAAGAAACTTGAATATTATCAACATATTTGTAGTACCACAACCCACTTCACTTCACTGTCTTTCTTAATTGCTTTACACAGGTGAGAAGGCTGGTAAAATGGAAGGAAACATTATAATTGGGATAGAATTCATGGAGCATGTCACCAGTATCTGAGACTTTCCAAAGATGTAACAACTGAAATATTTGTCAGTTCTGCAAAAATAGATGATTTAAGAAAGAGAAACAAAATTTTAATATAAAAAGCCTGCTGATAATACAAGATGTTGACAACTGGTATTAACTTCAGTTGTTCACATTTTGTGAGCTTAAGGATATATATTATAATGTTTTTCCTTTGTGGCTCTTAATTTAGATGAAAGTTATAAAAGAAAATGCTAGGCTTCAGAACTGGTGTGATCCTTGCATTGGAACTCTATGAAAATTCCATATCCAATTGTTTACATTAACTGGAGGCTTTAAGATTCTGTGGCTTGGGTAGGGACCTAGGCTGAGCTTTGACATCTCTCATGTTACAAGCCTTGAAATAACTTCAATGCAAACTAACCTGTCTTAATTTTTAACTCCTTCACCTGATACCAGAAAAGTCTGAAGCATGATGGACCTGTCAGGAAATGATTGCCCTGAGTAACAGCTATGTCTCTGGTAACCAGATGTGTTAATGACAAATGCTTCAGTCCTGCCTTGGAGAGATTTATTTTCTTTTTATGGTATGTCTTCATTAGCTAGTTATCAGACTGTATTCTAGAAAGCTGGCACATGAAAGGCTTTTATGTTTGTGGAAAGTTTTATGACAATATGATGGGGCAATGTAAATCTTACACTGAAGATTGTTACTGTAGAAAGTTTCAGTTAATATCCCTGCAGCTCAAACTGTATAAGTAGTTTTAGTATGTTATATCTTTCTCAAATAATAGAATTTCATGTTGATTTCCTCTCCCTCTCATCTGTCCTTTCACAGTCTTAGGTTGGTTGCAGGGTGGTCTAGGAGACTGGACTGCAGCAATTGTCCTGTGTAATATATGTTTCTTGTGGCATACAGTTCTTACCAAACTGGAAAAAGCTCCTAAGAAAACTGGAAGAAACAAATTGTATCTATCTATTGTAACTGCATTAAAAGGCTGGCTCTTCTCTCAGGAATATAATGTTGGTGTTGCAGGGCCAAAGGATCCCAACTAGGATCGGTTTAGCAGGCATATTAAATTTCAAATAGAAAGGGAAAGACTCGCCCACCAATCTATGTGCTCCTTCACTTGATGCCTGTTTTTCATCCATTGTCAACACAACATTGTCATTGCAGCCTTTGCTGTTTCAGGAGCTGTTGCAGTTCCTTAAACCAGGATAGGAATAAAAATGTGGTCTGCAGACAAATATGAACAGGGTTTACAGGTCTGGGAGCTGGGGAAAGAGAGTAGGACTGAGCTGGTCAGGAGAAGGGGGTCATGACTTCCTCTTTGTTACATGATACAATTAGGAGGAGGACATTCATTATGTGATGTGATAGATGGTATCTGACCAGTACACAGCTGGCATCCACCAGTCTTTATTATTGGGTTAATGTGGCAGTTCTGTGTGTTGGCCTTCTGCAGAAGTGAGAGCTGGTTGGGAAGGAATAGTCCAAGGGCCAAACCAATAGGAGCGATGGAGAGAAGAGTGTTAACTTTCATGGTGTGATTTGTTGTTGGGTTGTGCTTTAGAGATGAGACAATAAAGTTGTGGGCTAATTAAACTGTACCCATTACATCTTGTCTGTCTTTCTGTAATGTCTACAATGAAGGCAGATGTATGGAAAGACCGTAGCAATTAAAATATGTCTGGGAAATAAGACTTCTTCTTGAAATGCTGCTTTAACTTTTGTGGTGAAAGCTTTTTTTATGTGGCTGACATGTTTCTTTGAATTAGTGCTTTCTGAGTGTACGTTAACAGTATTGTGTTGGTTTTTTGTTCAGGTTGCAGATAGGCTGTTCGGTTTATGAGTCCAAGGGTCATTTTAATTTGGACAATTCTTTAATTACTGAATGTCCATGGAACCCTTTTGCAAACATTTTTAGGAAATCCCAGGTCTGGTAAGGTGCCAGGTCTTCCATGGAAAAAGGAAAAATCCCCGAAGACTGCTTTAAACAACTGTTAAAGCTGCAAGGACCGTGTTAATTTTGACACTTGAGAGCTTTGCTATGCAATTCAATAATTCTTCTAACATAGGACTTTTGTATAGAAAACTTTATTTATAAATATGAGTGGGTCTGTGAAACTACCAATGTATAATTATAGTAAAATTCTAGACTGCATGCTTCATCTGTAGCATCATTATTTGGGCCGTTTTTTTTACTGATGAGATTACACTTTTCTACATGCATTTACGGCAAGGAATTTATTCGTTTGTTTATTTGTTTTTCTTTTAAAGGGAAGTGAAAATATATGTATCCATCAGCTTGTGGTGGATATGGCTGCTACTACTGCTTGAAATATTTATCTTGTAAACTAATAACACATGCCAAACAGAAAGGAAGTACATCCTGAAATTTATCATGTGAATTTCTTGCAATTATATTGGAAATAATTAGTATGTTAAGTACAAGAGTGTGAGCATAAAATTTGGTGATGCCTGATATTGAGTCATAATAATATGAGTACAGGTTTAAGGGCAGGTGTGTATACATACTCTTGGCAAAGATGCAAGTGTAGGATATAATGATGTCCCTCCCATATACACCTGAACAAAATAGGAGAAAATACCCTAAAACATCACATGGCCAGTATGTAGTACAGTGCATTTAGCAGTTTTGTAATCAGAAATGAGTCCATGACAATGCAACCTGCATGGAGTATCCCGTGTTCTTATAGTTTATAGTTAGACTATTTATAATGGACATTTTACATGATCTAAAAATGTATGGTTATTATTGTTTGGTGGTTTGGTTTTTTTTTTTTTAATACTTAGTTTCTTAAGGACATGAGACACCGGAACCCCAAACATTTTGCAAGTCCAGAAAGGAACACTGCCCTGAATGGCCCTGAACCAGTGTGGCTTCTAAGGAAAATCTAGTTTAGTAGGAAGCACTGAAATACTACTCTCGTGTGTTTGTGGGAGATGTTAGAAGCGTTTGAGGTGCATACACATTAGTGTTTTAATGTGGATCAGAATTTTCTTTTGGAGTGAGTCTCCTAAGCATCGTGATCATCTTTTGTTTCACATCATGGACCAGTCTGAGAGTTCATGCAGTGGATTTCTTCTGGATGAACATAACTGAAAGAGATGATCCAGGGGAACCTAATGTACTTTAGCGACTAATGGCCATTGTGTCTGTGGGACCAGACTAGAACTAGTTGAAGGAAAATGGAAAGGGGAAGTTGGCATATGTATAGTGCAGACATCAAGTCCCTCAACACCAGTTGTTTTGCTCAACAGATGTGTTCCTGTGGTTCACATGACTTCCTAGTGTGAAGACACCCTGGGGTGTTTGTAGCTGATTCTGAACGATCAGCTGGTAGGCAGTGCAGGCAAGCGCAGGCGAATGCAGCCTGTGGTAAATGTACCACATCACATGCTGTTGGGAATCACTCAACTAACCAATAATTATAAAGAATAGTAATATGGACTGTAGTTTTCAGTTATAAAGTCAAATCAGCATTAAAAGCAGCATGCATGCATTTCTGAAACCTGGAATATTACTGTTTTTTGGTAAATTGGTTGTTTTTTTCAAGTACACTAAAGTAGGTCATGTATGTCTACATTTATATTGTATTGGGGCTACGTTTCTGTCACATCATTGAGCCAACGTATAGTTTTATTGTCTCATTATTTCTTTTGTATAGGAAATCTACTTTATGATGTGATAAAAAAGGCACATTAGGTTTTTGGAAGGGTGTGTGTTTTGAAATAGGGCCTACAAACAAATAGTTGACAAACCATCTTTTGCTTCCCATATTACTGCTATTAGATTAGTTTCTGTTCACTTCTACTGGATTACTTAACCCAAATAAATGTGTACAGGATTTGGCCCAAAGTATGTGTCTTAGTGTAAGATTCCATATTTAATTTTAATATCTTCAAGTTAGTGTCAGTGTATTTAATTCTTCCTATTGCTTAGTGAAGTGAAGTTTATTTCATCTGGATTCTTTTACAGATTGATAGAAACTTCTGCGAAGTAGAGTAAGACCTCAGTTGAGATCAGTCTTAGAAGTGGTAAGAGTGAAGTCTGTGAAACCACAAGAAGGCAGTCATAACTCACAAGTGCGGTGGAGACACAAGGATTCCAGTGGCTCATTTATTTTTACAGCTTGCATTTATCTAGTAGTTTTTCTATGCATTTGAGAAGACACTGCTGTAAAAAGGGAAAAGGTATTCCATACTTGAGATGAAAATTTGATCCAAGCAATACATAGTCTGTATTATCAAAACTACTTATCTCTTACTGTTTCATTGGCAATGACCTTTGGATTTTGATGACTGTCTTTCTAGGAACCTACTAATGATGACAGACAGAACGAATACTGCTGTGTCTCATAATTTAGGTGATGGTTGCTGATTTTACTTAATTTGTTTTGTAATTACTCTGATCTCAGTGGGTTTTTTTCTGTGTTTTAATTTTGGTGCATGTAAAGTCGTGGCTTTAAATATTTTAGTGTAAACTCTAATGAAAACAGTCTGTAATAGAAACAAATGTTGAAGATGACTTTGCATGAACTGTTTAGGAAATATCAATGAAAGCTTTAGGTCAATACAGTTCTATTTGTAGCCATTCATCTACAGGAGGACCCACCATATCATTGTGATAGGAGTTGGCACATTACAGGTGATGGCAGCAATAGTGTAAATCCAAAAGAAAACATGACTAAGACTTTCTAAAAATTATTTGTGATATCCATTTTCTGGTGTTAAATCCAGATGTTTAAAATTAGATTGCAGTGTTAGTCAAGCTGTTACCCATGATAATTTAATTTTGGTTTATATTTACAAACTGCAGTTATGTCACCAGAATGAATTGTTAGGCTGATCAGTTTTATAACTGTTTTTTGCATTTGGTCACCTCTTTAACTTAATTACATTGGGTTAAACAGTAACCAACATTTACTTTTCTACAGTTTAAATATCTGTGATGCAGAAAATGGCTTCTGCTAAGGAGGATGTACATTTGATTTAGCTGTGAGGGATCACAGTGCCTAGTTACAGTAACAGAAGAACTCCAGATGTATGTACCAAAATGCGTTCTTCCTTTCAACTTCCTTTTAAAAATACTGTTGCTCAGTTAAGTTGTTTTTTTTTTTTTTCATAAAAATAGTTGTATGTACTTGTAAGATGGCAGAGGAAGTATATGTACATAGTTAAGCTTAATGCCGTATTTCTACCTAAGTTTTTATAAAACACACTCATCATAAAGTTAGCTAAGTGCCTGATGGTAATATATTAAACAATGTGACTGATAACCCCTAAGAACTCTTTGTTCTCTTACCTTTTCTCACGTCAAAGTCTTATGCAGTGATTTTTTAGTTTGTTTTTGTAGGTTTTGTAAGTTTTGTTGTTTTACCTGGTTTGGGTGATCTTTATTTGGTTTTGTTGTTGGAATTTTGCTTTGTGCTTTTGTTAACTAGAACAAAGTCTAAGGACATTTCTTATATGTCAGGAAAAAATGAAGATGTTATAGACCCCAAAGCACAGTCTCCTTCTGTTAGGCTCAGCGAGGGCTGGCTGCTCCCAGGGGATGGGGAGCTGGGGGCAAAGGGTGATGCCATCTCAGGCCATGGCCTCTCTGAGGGCAGCAGCCCCACAGGGCAGGCAGAGCTGGGTGCTGGTAACAGTGTCATCAACAGCCCCAGGCATGGCAAGTGACGAGCCAGGCTCAGGGGCAGCCAGGGGCAACTGTGGGATGAGAGGGTTCACGGTGTGCTGGGTGAAGAACTGGCTGAAGGGCAGGGCTCAAAGGGTTGCAGTGCTATATCTGGCTGGTGACTGGTCACCAGTGGTTTTCCTCAGGGTTCAATTCTAGAGCCAGTCCTGTTCAATATATTTATCAACGAGCTGGATGCAGGAGTTGAATGCACCATTAGCAAGTTTGATCAAACTGGGAGGTTCTGTTAACTCTCTTGAGGGACGGGATGCCTTGCAGAGGGATCTAGATAGATTGGAGCATTGGTTAATGATTAAAGGGATGAAATTTGACAAGTAGAAACGCCAGATTCTGCACCTAGGATGGAGTAATGCCGGGCACAAATGTAAATTGGGAGACGAGTGACTGGAGAGCAGAAAGGGATCTGGGTGTGCTGGTCAACAGCAAGCTCAATAGAAGTCAGCAATGTGCCCTGGCAGCCAAGAATGCAAACTGCATCCTGGGGTGCATCAAACACAGTATGACCAACTGCTCAAGAGAGGTGACTATCCTGCTGTATTCAGCATTGGTGTGGCCTCACCTTCAGTATTGTGTGCAGTTCTGGGCCCCACAATTTAAGAAGGATATTCAGGTGCTTGAATGCATCTAGAGGAGGGCAACAAAGCTGGTGAAAGGGCTGGAAGGAATGTCTTATGAGGAGGACTTTGGGTTTGTCTACTTTGGAGAAAAGGAGGCTGAGGGGCAACCTTGTTGCTCTCTACAGCTTCCTGAGTAGGGGAAGTGGAGAGGGAGGTGCTGAGCTCTTCTCCCTGGGATCGAGTGACAGGATGCAAGGGAATGGTCGAGAGCTGTGCCAGGGGAGGTTTAGACTGGACATCAGGAAGCATTTCTTTACCGAGACTGTGGTCAAACACTGGAACAGGTGTCTTAGAGAGGTGGATGATGCCCCAAGCCTGTCAGTGTTTAAGAGGCATTTGGAGTTAAATGTTATGTTAAAGCATAACATGCTTTAACTTTTGGTCAGCCCTGAATTGGTCAGGCAGTTGGACTAGATGATTGTTGTAGGTTCCTTTGAATTGTAATATTCTATTCTATTCTATTCTATTCTATTCTATTCTATTCGCCTGAGGGACAGGATGCCATCCAGCAGGACCTGGACAAGCTCAAGAAGTGGGCCCATGTGAACCTCATGAGGGTCAACAAGGCCAAGTGCAGGGTCCTGCACCTGGGTTGGGGCAGCCCCTGGCATCAATACGGGGTGGGGGATGAAGCGATTGAGAGCAGCCCTGCTGAGAAGGACTTGGGGGTACTGGTGGATGAAAAGCTGGACAGCAGCCGACAATGTGCACTTGCAGCCCAGAAAGCTAACTGCATCCTAGGCCACATCAAAAGAAGTGTGGCCAGCAGGTGGACGGAAGTGATTCTGCCCCTCTACTCTGCTCTGGTGAGACCCCACCTGGAGTACTGCATCCAGCTCTGGAGCCCTCAACATTAGAAAGACATGGACCTGTTGGAGCGGGTCCAGAGGAGGGCCACAAAAATGATCAGAGGGCTGGAATACCTGTCCTCTGAAGACAGGCTGAGAGAGTTGGTGTTATTCAGCCTGGTGATGAGAAGGCTCCAGGGAGACCTTATTATGCCCTTTCAGCACTTAAAGGGGACTTATAAAAAAGATGGGGACAACCTTTTTATCAGGACCTGCTGCAATAGGACAAGAGGTAATCGTTTTAAGCTAAAAGAGGGTATATTTAGACTAGATATAAGGGAGAATTTTTTTTTCAATGAAGATGGTGAAGAAAATGGAACAGATTGCCCAGAGAGGTGGTAGATGCCCCATCCCTGGAAGTGTTTAAGGCCGGGTTGGATGGAGCTCTGAGTAACCTGATCTAGTTGAAGATGTCCCTGCTCATTGCAGTGGACTTGGACCAGATGATGTTTAAAGGTCCCTCCAAACCAAACCATTCTATGATTCTATTCTAAAAGGAGACGAGGCCTCAGCAAGGGGTCCCAGGTCAAGCCAGGAGATGGGGCCAGAGACAAGCTACAGGGTACACCCAGGAGATGAGTTGCTGACAGCTTAGGTGAGATGTCCATCCAGGAAGCAGGGTCAGAGACAGGCACAGCTACAGTATAGCTCCTGGAAGGACTGATGGCCCCAGCCAGGCTGAAATGGGACGTTTGGGCCCATGAGCAGGAGGTGAGGGTAGAGGCCCCAGGTGAGGCGGGTCAGGGCTGTTAAGGCCTACTCATGTCTTCAGGGCCCTGACAACTGCACACACAACACTGAAACGTGCAACAAGGGTGAAAATATCAGCTAGCTTCTCTGGAGAAATCAAAACTATAAACTGAAAGTTGTTTTGAAAAACAACAATGAATAACATTGAAGATATTATAATACTGTATAAATCATGCCATGACTGATTTTGAACCTTGCACGCTGTTGCTGTCCTTCCATCTTAAAAAGGTATAGTAGAGGTAGGAAAATAACAGAGAAGAGTAACAAGAAAGACCAAAAGTATGGAACAAGCCATTAGCTGTTCATCTAGTTCTTACATTTTTGCTTCAGAAACCATTTTTTGTCTCTCTGGACTATGTGACATTGTGCTATCTGGAATTTGGTTCAGTTCTCTATGACTGTTATAAAATGTTCAGATATGAACAGTTAGGTTTTGTGATAAAAGCTTGTCTGCAGACCCATCAAAGAGCTCAGAGAAGCAATGGCAGCTGGGGGATCCCAAATCACACCCTGGTCAGCTGCTCCCAGGCCCACCACAGGAGCCATCAGCCCATCAGGGGCCCATCTCCACAAGGCCCCGCAGGGAGCACACAGTCCTGAAGGCAGACGGGAGCCCAGATAAAGGACCCAGAGGGAGGGACGGCCTGTCCCAGGAGAACCTCAGCCCTACTGTCCAGCTATGACACCCATCAAGGGGAATCAATGCCAGACCACTTTTTGGACCGAGGGGAGATGCTCCCTGATGTATGGGACTCATTATGGGGTGCAGGGGAAGAGCATTCTGGGATTGCACAGGACTTATTATGGGGAAATAGAGGGATAAGGAGATAAAAAGGGCTGGATGTGTGTAAATAGCTGATATGCTTGTCTGGTCATGCCCTGCTCCTGACCAGCGCAGTCTGTCCTATCATATTAAATTCCACTTCTAACTTTTCCTGCCTAAGGGACATCTGTTCTCTGTGTGTGGGAGGGGGGAGCCTGAGTGCCAGCAACTGGAGTCAGACCATGGGGCAGAGGCCTGTGTGTCCGTGGTGCCAGTGACTGGAGCGAGTGAGGGTCTGGGTGCTGGCTGCTGGGCTGGGACCACAGGCTGAAGTGCCAGTGTGCTAAGAAGCAGCGGCTGGAGGGAACGGAGTGAGTGAAACTAAATGCCAGCCCCTGATGCGAGACTGTGGGTTACAGGGGCCTGGCCCATGTGTTTGTGGTGGCAGCGGCCGGTCCAAGGGCAGGCGAGTGTGTGAAGAGCCAGCTGAATGAGCCTGTGGGTAGGTGAGGTGGCCTGGGAGCTGGGCATGACTGTGTGCCTCCAGGGGCGAGAGGACAGCAGGTTGGCTACTACAAGAACCTGGGGAGTCCTGACCAGCTCTCTGTGTGTTACAGTGTGTCTCCAAGGACAAAACCACAGGGAGGCTGGCTACTGGGGGCTGTAGTAACCCCCCAGCCACAGGGGAGTTGACTACTGGAGTCCCAGTCAGCTCTGTCAGTGTGTGTTGCAGGCTGTACCAGCAGCTGGAGTGGGGCTGTGTTTGTGGGAGCTTGTATGTCCAGGTGCCATAGACTGGAGAGACTGGGATCCAGTGGCAGCTACTGGGTAGACTTGAATTTTCTGTAGTATATGACAGTGTTTTGTATTGACTGGAACTTCCTAGTAGTATTTAGGGTTGTCACATAGTTTAATATAGCTTAGAGGTGATGACAACATAATTAACCAAGGTCTGCTCATTTTCTATCAGGATGAGATGAAGTATCCCAATCAAAGGGTTATAATGGAAACTGCAACTCTGCACGCAAACACCATTCCTGTATATCTAAGTGCCAGAAATGGTCCTGCTCAATAACATTCAACTTAAGATTTTTTGATGCTCTCTTTAATTTCATTCCTTATTAGAACCATTATAAGGCAACAGAAATTCTTTACAAAGGAATTAATTTTTCCTTAAGACATAATTTACAATGAAATAAGACACTTTAATGAAGGAACAAAATGTGCACATTTCAATTGCTTGTATGTCCTTCCTACCTTCCCTAGTTACAAGCCAAGGAACCACAATATTTCTGGGATTCTGTTGTATTTTATGGGTGGTTTCATTTCATACTGATCTTCCATTATCCATGGCTTCTCCAGTGGATGGTCTTCAAACTTGCCATAGTTTTACAAGCAAGTAGAAGTGAAGAACCTAAAAATATATTTGCATAAATTGTCCTTGAAGGAGCAGTTTTACTTCCCAGAGGTGGACCTTGTCATTGGGCTTTATGACATTGCTTGTTCACTGTCTTTGAGCCCATATAGCTTCTGTTCATTTCTACAGAGTGGTTCAGTTTTGCCTGTTGCTAAGAGTAATTTCAAAGTGTGTAAGGGCTTAAATTTGCTCTAGTGAAAGACCTCTGGGGCATGTGTTCAAGCTGTTGTATAAAACAGCTTTTCATTTTTCTGCCATATTTTCAAGGAAAAATGTGTGTCAGTTGTTGATATGCAAAAGGATAACTAAATACCAGAGCCCAGGAGAGGTGGGACTGTGGTTCCCCTGTCATTACATCTGCTGCAAGTTCGTGTATAATCTCAAGAGAAAGACTTTGAGATTATTTTTTTTTTTTTTTTTTTGCATTTCCTATCTTCTGGGTTTGCTATCTCTCCCCACTAAGTGTACAGGCTTTTCTGAAATTCATTCCTAGGTGCATGGTTTGGTAGTTAGGAACTGGAAAACCTTGCTTGAATTAGTCGATTCCATTCTGCTCCTTAATTTCACACTTTGGAGTGGGGCCTGGGGACACACAGCGCTGCCATAGGTAAGTCCCTATATTAATTTGTGTCTTAGCGCACAGTCAGGAAATGTATGTCAGGCACAGTATAAATTATATTTTACCATTATATATAATTTCATGCTGTTGAGACTTTTGAAAGGTTAAGGAAAATGTTTGGAACCTGTCTCTTTAAATTCATCATTGCAGCAGCTATTGATTTGTCTACTCAAATCTCTGTTTCACGTCAGTGGATACTGTTATTTGAAGGGCTTATTTCTATGCTTTTTTTTGTTATTTTGAAGGAATCAGTGAGGTCGTCAGGAGAGGTCACTTCTGAGAGATAGCAGTTTCACTCAAAAGTGAATTGGAGATTGGGCAGGGGAGAAAAGACATCCAAAACTGATAATAGGTATACAGGTACTGTTATAGCAGATTAAATGGCTAGTTAATTTTTCACAGCTGATCTGGCATTTCAAAAGAAGGGTTGTATCTCCTAATGTAATTATGGACAGAGATGCAAATGAAGGAAATTCTTTATTTTTGCCATAGCTCCAATGAAAGACCAGTTTTTACTTGCTTGTGAAGGTTATTAATTTTTTTTTCCCTGGGGCGCACTGTAGATAGATGAAGATTGATTCTTCATTGCCTCTCTACATGCATTTTTTCTTACAAGAGATGCTGCACAACTTGTCTTTTTTCAAGGCATAAGAGGGCATAGAACACAGATGTTTCTGTCTTAACTGTTTAGGCCCAAGGACATTTGTGGTTTACCAGAGGAAAGCAAGTGAGCACATATACTTGCTGAAATGAAGCCTAGTAAGACTGATTAGAGATGCCAATTTATCAGTTTCATTGAAAATACTTGTAGCTTGTATTTTCATGAAAAATTTGAATCAAATCTTGTAATATTTGTCTGATGATTTTTTTTTCCTTTTCCTCCTTTTTTTTTTTTTTTCCTCTCCTGTCTTTTCTTTTGTAAACTCTTGCTTTATACATGTCAAACAATCCTGGTCTTTAAAAGTCTGATCCTGTTTGTCTACAGTTTCCTTTCTGGCAGAGTGTAAAAGTGTGTGGGGCTCAGGCAGTGGCCTGAGTTCCTGTTGTTTCCATCTACTATGTGATATTGGAGATTGTTTTAGTCTTGTCTGCCTGACATCTTTCATATGACTGTCAGTGCTGGGCAGACAGAATGTTTGGACTTTGCCCCATTGAGCATGGTTTCTTCTCTTGAGTATACAGATTAAGATACTTTAAGGTTCCCCTGAAGGTACACTGGTGGAAGGCTTATAGCTGGGCAGAAACAGTGGTATTTAGCTCTTCCTTGAGGCTATTTCTGCACAGCAGAGTTAAGCCACCACTAAAGACAAAGTCAAAACTCTTGTTGGCATGTCAGATCAGGATTGGGTTTGAAGACAGACAGACATGAGGGAACTAAGGATGTGATCTGGGAACATGTAAAATACTACAGATAAAACAAATTTCTTATAGTTTGAAATTACACTTTCAGCCAGGTACACTAGATTAAAAGCTGAAAAAAAAAGCACAGCTGAATGTTTGTGTACCTTAGATTAAGCATTTGCTAAAATGCAGAGTGGAGGAGGAGAGTGTTCATTTAGCATTCCTGCTTTGACTGATACCCTATTGTTCAAAGGAAGCCTGCAGAATTTGCTCTTTCACTTTGTACAATAAAAGATCATTCACATCATGTTAGTTTGTATGAAGTTGAAGTTGCTAAACAATACTGTTATGCTTTGCTAAATGTACTTTTTAATTCAAGTGGTACTAGTTTTCAGTAGAAAAATGAAAACATTTGTAGGCACTAAAATTATTAAGTAGGAGAGCCACACATCTGGACATTTATGGCATTATTGTCTCAGGTAACAGATATAATTTAAAAGCAGGACTGCTTTTTCTAGTTCAGTGGAAAGCAGCAGCATAACTGAAACAAAGCGGTGAGCTGCTTCTAATCTGTTATTGCAATCAGCTACTTCTGTCACATTTTATATGAAGAAGAAAGGGGGGATAAATTGAAAGTAGCACATAAAATATTGTTTTAACATTACTGCTGGCTAGATCTGTAGATGGAAATAATAAATCCTCATACAGCATTAAGGGTAATACTAAAGTATTCCCACTAGCATATGTTATTTATGGCTGTTCTAAAGTTTTATTTCTTCTATTTATGCGTCTCTTTTTGAAGGGTTTGGACCTGACATATTGCTCATAGTTACCTATTCTTACACTAGCAAATCTCACTTTTGGCTAAATTCTACAGTAACAGCATATAAAAACGGTATTATAAAGTCAAATAATGATTGCATTGTAACCTGCTAGGAAGATAAGGCAAAATAATGTTCATAAAATATTGAAATTAAGTTATATGAACTAAAATTTTTAAATTGCTCCTAAATAAGCTTACAAGTGGAAGGGAGCAGATATGTCTTTACATTTGTCATCCCCAGAGTTCCTTAGGTAATGCAGGAATAGAAAATTTTAGCATTACAGCTCACATGAAAAAAAAAAAGGGCATATAAAAAAGTTTCTGAAATTCAGATTAAAAGTTGAGGTGAAAGCATAAGTATAATCTGCATTAGTTTGGACCTTAAGGTACAAGAGTAAAATGCAAGTTCAATGCTTTAGTTTCAGTTCCTGAACTTCCCAGTGTGATTGATCCAAATCTGCGTTACTGATTTGTTTTTGAATTGTATCAGATTCAAAATATGTTTCATGCTCAAAATGAAGGAAGCAGTGATTTATCTTGCATGGCTGAAAAACCCAAGTTTGTAGCATAATTACCCTATCCTCCATCTTTTTGTCTTTCTTGCTAACAGAAGCTTAAAAAATTTGGAAGGTGACTCTGAATTGTCCTTGGAAGTGACTCTGCATCGCTATTTTTATGGAACCATCTTAGTGTGCTATGCTCATTGCTTTAAGGACATTCACTCAATTGACTGATCTAACAAAAAATTTGTTTCTCCTACTGATCTTGGAGTTGATCTGTGCTCTTTTTTTTTTTTTTTTAATTCAGTTGGTCCATCAGTGCATAGAAGAGTGCGCGTAGCTGTTGATATTGTTAGAAAAAGTAGTGTTTAGGTTAAGAACAGATTTATGTTCTTTGCTCTGTGAAGGCTTTAGTTTACGCAAACTGTCTGATGGGAACATGTGGGTCAAAATCCCTATTGTTTCTGTCCTTCTACTTACTGTGCTTTCTGGTTCTTTTGGTGTACAACATCTTGAAAAAAGAGGGATTATGGTTCTTTTTGCTATTTTTTCTGTGTTGGGGCCAAGCTCCTGTGACATCTGGGAAGATTTTTGAAACAATTTCAGAAGAGCAGACTTTGGCCTCTTCAAAGATCTACTTTGAAGAGTCCCATGGGATAAGGCCTTGGAGGGAAGGGGGCCCATGAAAGCTGGTTAATATTCAA